>JAPTHN010000001.1:87588036-87999502 GCA_026936325.1 Platynereis dumerilii | reverse complement strand
TTGAAAATTTGTTTTTAAAAAATCAATGAAGGCAACTGACAAACTCTCATCCACTTTCGAAATAATAAATTTTCAGTGGTTTTCATCCTTGGTTGGATATGCTTTCTCAGTCAGATTTAGTTGACCAATTCCAACTGACTTTGGCAAAACACATCAGTGACTAGTTGACCCAAATGTGACTGACTGACTTGAAAATGAAATTCAACTGACTTTTTCAACTTATTCGACTGTCTCCTGGGTCTAGTCTGTAGAAACCAAAAGATGTGTTCACCCTAACCTAATGACTGAGATGCTCATTAGCCCAATGTCGCATATATATGAAGCAGCATGTCACTTCTTACAAATTCTTAAATATGTTTGTCAAAACTGCGACTAATCATGCAATGAAATATCAAAAAAATAGTTTAAATGTTCTCAGATGGGGCCACCTATAAATACATGTAGTAATGAAAACACATCAATCAAGTCAGGCAAGTCTTTTTGTTGGTTGTTATGGCTATCTTATCAAAGCATTGTATAATTTCAATTGTCAACCAAGAAAATAGCCTTGGCATCAGGCGCCACACTGTTTGATTTACACAATAAGCAAAAAGTGTGGCTTTTGTTGCTCTTATAATTTCTTGATTACAGACACAACATTGTTTGTTGCTCTTCAGCATGTTCAGTTAGATATATAGCTTCATGTTGTCAGTCAATTTGTGGTTACTCATGCACCTGCATCTTACAACTTTACTTAAAATGTCACTGTGTTATAGGCCAGTCTCCATGAGACTGCTTATATGTATTAGAAGCAGTGCAAGCATTGCACTGCAGTCTCCGGGAACTGGCCATGCAAATGAGCACAAGCAGCATGCAAATCAGCAAGTAGCCTGTTCCACTGGCCATAATCTAAGGCCTGTCGTTAGCCTCTGGTGGCCATTGGCAGCCATGACAGTCCTATGGTCAAAATACAATGGATTTAAATAATTGCTTGCACATCTTACAATATTGACAATTCAGATCATCCAAAAACACTATATGATAGCAAATAACATCCCTCACCTTGTATCAAAATGTGCAAAGATTTTATTTACTCTAAATTGACAATTTTTTAATGATTATTTTTTAAGGTGACAATTAGCTATATTTTCATAACTTTCTTAATATTTGACTGAATCTTACGAAATTTTCAGGGTTTGTCCATTGTTCTATGAGTAACATAATACATGTTCCTAAACACAGTTTTCTTAACTTGGGAAAGTTTTTTATCTGTAAAAAATGGGATAAATGTAATTAAATTCTCATTTAGACCCTTAATGAGGGGTGATTAAGCTATCTGATAAGAAGGCAATTAACAAATCTCTTTGAAGTGGAGGGGGCTTCAACCCTTATTTGTCAGACATTTTCCATAACAAGATGATACTAAATAAATGCTTGCAAATTTTTTAATAAAATAGATTTTTATTATTAAAGTGCACCAAATGAAAGTAGACAATATTTCTGACCTGCTGTCAAAATGTGCAAAGAATCACTGCTGGGGAAGTTGGTGATTTTGAACTTTGAAATTTAATTTTGAAACAGATCATAACTTTGTTAATATTAATCCAATCTTAATGATTTTTTCACACAATCTTTGTGATGCAATATCATTACACACGTGATGACTTTTACATTTCCATCTGCGTTTTTTATAAAGGAAAAAGCTGGGTAAAATTCCAAAAACCAAACTTCTGGTGCTAATTGCTGCTAATGAAGGGTAATTAAGCTGTTATCTGGGAGTCAGATATCAAGATAACAATTAATTCCTTTGAAGTGGCCTGTCACCCTTTTCCTGACCTTCACCTTGGAGAAATTACAAATCAGAGGCTAGCGACAGACCCTGTGTATACTAGGGCTGTGGAACAGACTAATCAGCAAGATATGGCAGAATGAACTTCAAACAAAATTGTTTTCTTTAGATTGTGGGAATTTTTGAATTATTATATAACAAGGTATTTGTTTATAATTTTAGTTATCAGTCCGAACTACAAGTTACAAGTTGACGTCATCAAATACACAACAAAAGCCAATGTTTATGAAAAGTTATGTAACCAATCAGTAAACATTTTTGGAAAATAATCATTGTAAATGAAAAGTTATATAACCAATCAGTCAACTTTTTGTCAACATTTTTGGACAATCCAATATCTGGAGTCCCTCTGACACTGCATGTCATCGGAAAAAAAAAGATACCAGAGGGACTCATAGAGTCTGCCAAATGAAATAGGAAACATTTAATTAGTAAGGGTCATCAAGAATAGACTAATAGTTATTACACGGAAACTTTTTTTTTTTCCTGGAAAAAAAAAAAACACGGAAACTGGCCAGATTACAGCAAAAATGTCAGCAACAAGGAAAAGCAAGCAATATATATAAACCCCACAGAACTCTGTGATATGCCCTTTTTTACCTGTGGAATGGAAATTAGTCAAAGACTAAGGGGGTACCAATATACCGGGGTACAGCAATTACAGGAGCTTCTTAATTACCCTTTCTCTGATTGGATAATTAGGATTGGGTATTGACCAATCATCTTGCTTTGATTGCTGAGATATTTCTGGTGCAGTGATCAATGCAACATAACTTTGTTAATAATGATCCGATTTTAATGAAAATTTTAGGATTTATGTTTAGTGGCATATCATACCATTTTCCGTGTGAAATAACCATTATTATCTGCATTATTCTAAGTTTTTAGTTTTTTTTAAAGAAAGGATTAAAATTGCTGATTGCTGCTAATGATAGGTAATTAAAGTGTAATTGGGGTTTCTAATTTCAATGTAATTCGGAATTCCTTTGAAGTGGGCAGTCCTTATGACCCTCAGGTTGTAAGTTTTCATAACCAATAAGCTCACAGCTCTTCATGTCAAATTTTTATCTCAACTTTTTACTAAAATACCATTTTGATGCCCTTAAAATTCCCTGGTTTGCTCAAAATTACAGTCATGTATTCCTTCGCAATAATAATAATAATAAATATTTTATTAGCCTCAATAAGAGATAACACAAATTACATTAAAAACAATAAAATCAACTAAATTAATAAAACCAACACAAGCTCTAAAACATGTAAGAGAGAAGTTCAAATGCAGGGCGTAATATCATGCAGTTGAAAAATGGAGTTGTTTCATGCAGTATTATTGCTGGTATTGATGTTTTTATCTTAGGAAAGTGCGAGATGTTGACTGTTTGAGGCCAGATTCAGAATGAAGGCTACCTTTTATAGGTCGTCCCCCTCCTTTAACTTTATTTTGTGTTATCCAAGGCTTTTTTAATGTAGGCAGTGTAATGTACCAGATCAACAAATCAATCAAAATCAAAATGTCATCACTTTGCATACTGATCACAATAGAAAACTGTTTGTAAATCCTTACTAAAATAACAGACCTGGCCTAATGGGAATGACATTCAGCCCTATATAATTCACACCTTTCTTAATTGGTATTCATTATTCGATTTTCAAGCAGCCCTACAAGGCCTACAATGCCCTACATGCAATTAAGGGTGTCTTCCACAGCAGTGCACAGTGGAATTCCGCATTTTACAGTTCCGTGTTTTGCAGTTC
Organism: Platynereis dumerilii; assembly: GCA_026936325.1. Lineage (NCBI taxonomy): Eukaryota > Metazoa > Annelida > Polychaeta > Phyllodocida > Nereididae > Platynereis > Platynereis dumerilii. The sequence goes on along the minus strand of JAPTHN010000001.1, from coordinate 87,995,919 downwards.
CGCATTTTACAGTTCCGTTTTTTACAGTTCCGCATTTTACAATTCCGCATTTTACAGTTCCGCGGAATACAGATATTCCATTCCGTTAATTCCGTTCCGTTCCGTCAAATACAGACGCCCAACAAATTAGAAGGATAGATATTTTCTGAGAGAAATGCAGCACACATTTCTTTTGCTATTTGCCTTAACAAGGCTGCATTAATAAAGCAAATACGGTAGGTGCCAGTCTGTCTGCTGTTATGTAATGACCATTCAGACATGTCTGAGTTAACTTATGGTGCTCCAAACAAAGTTAGGAAATAGCTTGTTGTATTGGCCCTCTTTTGACTGTCCCCCCTTGTCTCTTACCTTTTCTTAAAACTTTCTTAAACTCAGTGACCTCTTAATTAAGATTTACCTGTGTCATTAGAAAATGAGGAATTATAACATCTCTGGCTGTGTTCATCATAGGAGGCTGGCGTTTTCTTCTAACCATACAATTCTCCTCTAAATGTGAACTATTTGACTGAGAATATTGATGGATCATTGCAAAATACTCTACTGAAAAATTAAACTTTGAAATGAAGGGTTAAATAAAATAGCGCATTACATAAAAGTTACAATATTTGCTCACAAAGGGTATAAAAGTGCCTGAACAAATAAGTTCATTGGAAAATGGGAAGAAAACCGCAGATATATTTTTAGAAAATCAAAGTAAATGCCGACCGCCGTGATAAACTGACCAAAAATTTTGTAAAACCCTTTTCTCATTCGCTGAATAAAAACTCCAGAGCATACCTACAGAGTTGTTGTTCTTCCTCTTCCCTAAAAATTAGTAATACATCTCCCTGTCGAACCAATCAATCTGTTCCAGTTTTCAATACTTCAAAAAATACCTCTCAATCCACTCGCAGTAATTTAACTGGCAAACCCGCATGCAATAATCCAAATTTGAAACTTTGTCTATGGAATGCGCAGAGTTTAAAACAGAAAACTGCTCAGGTACATGACTTTCGAACTGAACATGACTTAGACATGTTTCTCTTTGTTGAAACCTGGCTTAAAGCGGATGATCTTATGGAAATTGGTGAACTGGAACAAAATGGTCAATGTCAGTTCATCCATTCCCCAAGAGTGGGTAGACCAGGGGGTGGGGTAGGATGTCTCTTGAAATCGGACATAAAGGCTACAAAAACTGATGATCTTAAAACTACGACCTTTGAACACATGGCTATCTCATTGCTTTCGAGAAAAACACAATCTTGTTGGTCTATCGGCCAGAATCGAGCAACAAAAACAAATATAGTATGAGTGAGTTTTTTGACGAATTCACAATGTTACTCTCTCACTATCTTTCTGGACATGGAAATCTTATAATAGTTGGAGACTTCAACTTTCACATGAACAAACCAGACAACAAGCGTGTGAAACAATTTAACGAAATACTTGATATGTTCAACCTGACTCAGCATGTCAATGCCCCAACCCACAAAGAGGGTAATACACTTGATCTGATCATAACTCACCGTGAGCTTAATCTTGTAGCCTGTGAGGTAGGCGATCTAAACTCTGACCACAACTGCATTCTCTTTCAACTACCGATCAGGGCCTATTCTAGCACCGTAAAGACCATTGAAACACGGAAAATTAACAAGATTAATGTTGAAAAGTTTAGAAATGATGTTAGACTGCATCTGTATGGTGACGTGTACTCGAAAGCTACTCCCGCTGATCTAGACAACCTAGTAAGCCGTTACAATGCATTGTCTCAAGTCCTTGACAGGCATGCTCCAGCTGTACATAAAACAGTAAGAATCCGCAAACCTAACCCCTGGACGAATGAAGATATTAAAAAGGCCAAAACAGAAAAACGAAAAGCTGAAAAACGATGGAAAAAAAGCAGACTGCAAATTGACTGGGAAAGGTTTAAATTGAAAAGAAATGAATACAATGAACTCCTGGGAAAATTAAAGGCTTCAAGTCTTCGCAGTAAAATCATCGGAACAAAAGGGAACTCCAAAGCTATGTTTAAAACCATAAACTCCTGTTTAAATAGAAAGCAGACTACGCCCCTTCCCGAACATTCATGCGATAAAGAGCTAGCATATGAGTTCAATACCTTTTTCGATGAAAAAATTCAGAAAATTAGGTCAAAACTGCCAAAATTCCCAAACACGGTATCTGATGTTATGAGTGAGACTGGGATACCTCTGAAGAAATTTAAAAACTTGTCTCAAAATGAGGTTAAGAAACTTATACTAGAAATGCCGGTCAAACATTGCCCTCTAGACCCAATTCCCACATATCTCTTACTTGAGTGCATGGATGCTGTTCTACCAATCATAACTGATATTATCAATCTCTCCTTAAAATTAGGAATTATGCCGAATGAACTAAAACATGCACTGGTCCGTCCTTTACTAAAGAAACATGGACTTGACCTGGAAAAAAAGAACTACAGGCCCGTGTCGAATCTAAGTTTCCTTGGAAAAGTCATAGAGAGTGCTGTAATCAATCAGTTTATCAGTCACCTTGCAGAGAACCAATACGATGACTCAAAGCAGTCTGCCTATAAAAAATTCCACAGCACAGAAACACTCCTTACGAAAGTACACAACGACATGACACTAAATTTGGCACGTGGTGAAGTGACACTACTTGTTCTACTGGACCTCTCAGCAGCTTTTGACACAATCGACCACAAAATACTTATACAAAGACTGAAAGCTAGGTACAATGTAAATGAGACCGTCCTGCAATGGTTCTGTTCTTATTTGGAAAATTGATCCCAATCAGTTACCATTAATGACTCTGAATCAACAAAGATACCTCTCAAGTGTGGTGTCCCCCAGGGTTCCAAACTTGGACCGATTCTTTTCAACTCTTATATTGCACCTGTTAGTGATATCGCTAGAAACAACAATGTTGAGGACGAAAAGTACGCTGATGATGAGCAGCTATTTCTATCCTTCAAACCGAAAGGCATTATCTCTGAGACAAATGCTGTGGCTAAAATTGAAAAATGTATCTCTGACATTAGACTATTCCTCAGCAAAAATATGTTGTGCAACAATGGTGACAAAACAGAATTTATAATCATTGGCTCAACTCATCAACTTAGAAAACTGTTAATCTCCTCCATCAAAGTTGATGGTATTCAAATAAAAGCCTCTGAACAAGTGCGCAACCTCGGTGTCACATTCGATAAGCATATGCAAATGGACAGACATGTTGGCAAGATGTGCCAGAGTGCTTATTTCAACTTGAGAAATTTATCCAAAATCAGGAACAGCCTCGACAAGGAAACCACAAAAATGGCCATTAATGCATTAGTTACCCCACACTTGGACTACGGAAATGGTTTGCTCCAAGGCATCTCAAAGAAACTAATTAATCGGTTGCAAGTAGCCCAGAATTCTGCTGTTAGACTAATCGAACGTCTCACTCGCTATGAGAACATCAGCAAGTATAGACAATCACTACATTGGTTGCCTATACCAGCCCGCATAAACTTCAAAATTCTGACAACAACGTGGAAGGCCCTGAATGGCCAAGCCCCAGCCTACATACAACAACTGATCAAGACTAAGGAACCGCAGTTTCGCGAAATGAGAAGCAACAACAAAAACTTGCTGTCCGTACCAAAAAGAATAAATAACAAAGCTATAGAGGATCGTGGGTTCTCTCGTAGTGCCCCAACTCTCTGGAATAATCTGCCAGACTTTGTCAGGAATTCAAAGTCTCTACTAAGCTTCAAAAGAAATCTGAAGACCCATCTCTTCAAAATCAGCTACGATATCAGATAATAGTATTTTCTCACAGCGCTGGTGAGCAATTCAATTGAAACTAGCGCTATACAAATCTATACTTTTATTATTTATTATTATTATTTAAGTTTTACACTGAACCCGCAACTTTGACAGATAGTAGTCTGAGATAGATAGATAGATAGATAGATAGATAACAGGTTTCTCCAGTTTATGTCAATGTGATTTAAATTTAGATTTTTTTAAATCATGATTTATTAGATTTAGATTGATTTGTTTTATTTGAATTTGATTTATTTCAGACAATTTTTTTATATCTAGATATTTTAACACAAAAACTGATAAAGATAGCAACCCTGGCTGAAAGATAGGCTTTAATATAGATACACAGGTAGAAAGGAATGTAGATAGACAGGAACATACACAGATAGACAGATTGACAGATCTTTAAAGAAATACATAGAAAAATCGAGAAATATATAAATTGGTAGATGCAGAAGGTAAGATTGATGAGCCTAGGTGTTTTAAAGTAGATGGAGGTAGGTATAACCTGTACACAAGTACCTGTGCAGGTGTGAAAGTAGAGGCCCCTTGAATCAGTGTCTGTGCTGGGCAAATAATAGATACCTTACATGGGGTAAGTGTGAGCTGAGACCCCATTCAAAATGTGTTCAATAAATAAGTTATAAGAGTCACACAATTATCAATCTATCTATCTATCTATCTATCTATCTATCTATCTATCTATCTATCTATCTATCTATCTATCTGTCTATCTATCTACCTCTCTAATCTCTCAATCTATCTGTCCACATATTTTTCTATCATGTCTGCCCATCTTTTCTACAGATGTTATATTGATGTCAACTTCAACAATATGTTATCAAGAAAACATTGCAAGAAAGAAAATTTAATTCACAGTACCCAAAGAGCAACAACTAAGGCCGCCAGACAATTGGAGCCACATTGTCTGTCATTTTAATGCAGGTTATTGGTGTTATAAAAACAACATATTAACTAACTATAAACATTCATAAAAGAGTTATTCTGCAACAATAGGCTTAATTCAAACAAAATTCCATAGGGCGATCGGATAATTCATGTTCGCGTCGCCAGTTCGCGTCGCCAGTTCGCGTTGCCAGTTCGTGTTGCGTCGCTTCGCTTCGCTTAATACACTAAGCCCGTGAAATGATGACAAGTTTGTGAATTGAGGATTTTTCTGTTCTGCTGGCCGTCTTACTCTTGTCTTTGAGAGGTAACAAGTGTTCTGTTGAACATTCTTGTCTTGCTGGATTGGGTGCTTTCTCGGCTGACGATAGAGCTTCTTTTTCCTTGCATTTGACTGAAGTCCTTGTCTATGAATTATCAGAAGATTGACTTTGTCGGAGCTTCTTTGGTGAGGTGCATAACAACCTGTGCTTCAATATGCGGGGTACGTTATCAACAGAGTTTGGAGAAATACGCAATATTTACGATATATATGTATGCAGTAATGCTGTAAAAATTTGTCTACATTTTACGTTATCTAGTAACGTTGGGTCCAATGTGGATTGGAGGTTTAATGCTTCGTTAGACCAACATTGGATCCACCTCCATGTCCATGAGGGCATACATGTCCCAGAAAACAATTCACATTCAGTCCCAATGTCTATAAATATGATATCATTGGTAAAACCAGATGGTTTTTGTTTTTCTTAACACTGTTGCTACATTGCTTTTCTTATCTTTATGTACATTGTGTTGAATGGTGATTATAGTAGATTACAGACTTTCCAATTACCAATCAACAAGTTCTGCTGGTCACCCACATTTTAGGTCCTATACACTTTTAAGTAACAACTGATGAATTACATCCAAAGAAATTAACATTCAAATGTAGTCTCCCAGTTTGGTAATATCTCCACCATGCCTACATATATATCGATTTCGCAGTTTCGATTCCTGAACACTCTGGACCCAGAAGACTCGAACTGTAGTGAGCTGCTGGACCTTACTGTTATTCAATGACATAATTTCATTAACAAGCAGACTTCTGATATTTCTGTCAACCTATTAATTACCTCATTACATGAAGCCACACACATGCAATCCAATTTCGAAGTGCAGTGAAATATTGAAATGCCATACAAATACCAGCATTTAATGTGAAGTATAAATTAAATGGTTGATTAAATAAAATTTTAATCTGTGTTAAATGAATGCTCCCTCACTTCGCCAGTCACATGACCGCTTGGTCATGTGACCTTCCAAAATTTTATCCTTCATTCGCACATTTTTCTTCGGATTCCAGGACTGGGAGCTGGGAACACTCCAGGACTGGGAGCTAGAGCTGGGAACACTTGGTAATTGGAAATCTGATACGTATAAAAGATATATCAGAAATATTCAGAACCATACATTAAAATACTCTCAAAGATTATCAAAACACCATCTGGGCTAATAAATTCTTATGGGCCTTTGCCCAGATTTGTGTAATTTATTTATTTTGGTTTGGCATTACATCCAAATTAAGCCCAGAGTTATTTAATAAATATATAATTCAATTTATCTTGAGCGTTGTATTCATTTAATGGTTGATTAAATAAGATTTTAATCTGTGTTAAATGAATGCTCCCTCACTCCTCCAGTCACATGACCGATTGGTCATGTGACCTTCCAAAATTGTCCACTTCATTCGCACATTTTTCTTCCCCACTCCCCCGCCCTGGTTACCAATTTTTCTTCTTTTTTTCTTAATGTTTGCTTAAATTGCATTAAGTCACATTATTATTTGTTTTCACTTATGATAGTACTTTCAATCGTAAAATTGTTTAAATGTTTATTTAAAAATATTTAAGTGATTATGGGGCCTTTGCCCAGATTTGTGTAATTTATTTATTTTGGTTTGGCATTACATCCAAATTAAGCCCAGAGTTATTTAATAAATATATAATTCAATTTATCTTGAGTGTTGTATTCATTTAAATGGAATTGGTATTAATCACTGGTTATTTTGATCTAAACCAATGGAAGGATTAAATATTGTTTAATCTACACAAAAATAATGTAATTCATACCACCTGCAATGTAACTTTTCATAAACCAGGCCTAATATTCCAGCTGAAGTGTTTGTAATTCTTTTTCTACATATCCAATTGAAACTGCATTATAATTATCAAATTACAGACTTATTAATTATCAAGTTACAGGCTTATTTGTAAGTACAGTGCTGTACAGGTTATTCACCCAGGGAGAGGGAATATGACTGTGGTTTATCCAACTAGGGCTCTAGCATGAGGTGTGATTAACAAATATATTCCCAATCCCATGATGAATAACTGGCTTCTATCATAAGACATACACGCAAATAAATAAACATAGCAGAATGAGTGGAAAACAAAGATTGGACTGTTGCACTGTGAAAATAGCACTTGTGTCATCATGCTCAGACATGCTGATGATTTGTCATAATCATACCCAATACTTTCAATGTTAATTTGATTTAAGGAGACTAATCCCACTTGTTGGTGACGGACAAACAAAAGGATTGTGCATCTGATTTTCACTCTAAAATCAGTTGTGACAAGTCAAATGGCCTTTTTTGACTTGTTGATCATGACTAATCAAACAGCCTCTATGTTTGAAAGTAGAGAAGATGAAACTTCATCGGCTATCATGAGTCACAAAATGAATTTTTTACAGGGAATACTTGGCAAAAATACACATTTTATAGCAAAAGTGTGAAGTTAGTAAGTAACATGATGTAGAACAGACAAGATCTCTTTAGTGTAATATAATGGAAACTCAGCAATGGCTGCTACAATGAATGTTACTCTAGAAAGAGCTCTCTGGTTATTCTAGGTCTTGCTGGCTGTAAAAGTATGGTGGCTTGGAATGGTCACTTTTCTTTGTAAAAGCACAAAATAACTAATTTGCTACAATGAGAATTATTATTTTGAGATCAGGAAATAACACATTTGATTATTTCATGACCTCAAAACAAGAATAAATAAGTGATGGTCTGAAAAAACTTAAGGGGTGTCTCATTATTAAGGCACAAAGGTCAATGACAATATGGGTAAACTCCTATATATACACATTTGGAAAAAAAATCTTTTTTTTTTGTTTATTTATCTTTTTTTTTGTCTAATGATCTAGCTGACCTTCATATCTATATTCAGATATATTTAAAAACGAAAAACTGATTTGAAATTTACAACATGCGTGTCAAAATAATCATGTGTGTCCTCCTGTACTGCAGTTGTAACTCTTGACTTTGTTATACAACCAAAAGACCATTTTAGAGTGAATCCTGTTTGTATTCAGGCAAAAGTCAAAGATAAAAATTCAGAAGAACACAAGGTCATATTGAATCCCTGGCTTAGGCAGTGGGACCAATTCTAAGTCTATGTACATTCCTGATCTTTATTCTAGCCTTTATCTACGGCATTCATGTTTTCAACAGAACAGGACAAAGTCTCGATGGTGTGGTTGTATTTTTTGTTAAACGGTGTCTTTTATAACTTATAGTGATTGTGTGGGTGTGGGGAGTGTTCTAGATTTTAACAAACTATCTTGATGCAACCTGATAACCTCGGGGCTTCCATTATGAAGGTAGATTTCTACCATAAAAGGAGATTTTGGTCAATAGATTTCTGATTTTGAAAGAATAGTATATTTATAAGAATACTTTTAAAATATCTATAGCCGCATTGCTTGATAAGTTTCACCATTTATAACACTGTTTGTCTGCCTCATGCTCAGAAGTGTTTTTGCCTGTCAAAAGTTATGTAAACCCTGAAACAACTGTATTATGAATTGTGAAAAAAAAACTACAAAGATTGTCTGAATTGACATGAAAAATGGAACTGTTCTGTAAACCGCCTGTCAAAAATACAAATTTTGATCTTGCCAAATAGCACTCACTTAAGCCTAGAGACTTTTTTGTACATATATATATGGAATCAAAACTGAAGAGCAAATGTCATGTCCATAAATACCATCTTAAATTCTGCTGAGTTTTCCCACAAGCATTTTTATCCTCTGGAAACATGAGGAGCTTTGACACTTGACAAATCTCAGCTTGACAAGCCATTTGGCAATTCCGAATCAACCAGCAATGGCTGCATCTCTTGAACGACTATATACACGCGGAAAACTTTCCCATTTGAAAGGGTTCAATCATGCTCCATAGCTTTCTCTCCTTCACAAGTGATGTCTGCCAATTATTTTGAGTTAACAGAGAATCCAACAGGGAAGCATGATACATGTAGACCTTACAACAATGCAAAGTTTGAGGAGATAACCATTACAAATCAAACGCACATGAAAAACATTTTACAAAAAAAAACTGACCAGAATAAAATTGGGAACGATTTAGCATAAAAGAGAGATGACTGAGGATAAAACCGTTACACCCTGCTTGTTTTTGGAGGGTACGGGAATATACACCACTCAGGCCTCCATACACCACTCAGCCTTCGGCTTCGTGGTGTATAGAGTCCTTCATGTTGTATATTCCCGTACCCTCCAAACAAGCAGGATGTAACTGATAGTATAAAGGTTTGCAAATAAAATGTTATAGGTACGTACTGGATTATTAGGCTACTTCTTTTTAAAATTCCTTGAAACTATAGCCTTTTTCGGAAATTAAAGACTCACTGTTGTGATTCAGCTACTTTGAGGTTAATCTGATGCAAAAAAGTAAAGTGATGATGATAATTGTTATGATCAACCATGCCAACCGACGAAGCCGCACTAAGCCCAAATTACCATTTTATATATTTGCTGGTACATGACAACATCTTAAGAGTCATTTTGAGGAATCTACAGAGCTTTATTTGTCCCGAATGAAATTTACAATGTCAACTGAATCCAACGCCACTAAAATAGAATGGTGTTACACAACCAAGGAAAAGTATAGATCTTTACATGCAGCAGATGAGATTAGCGTTTCAGATCTCTACATTGTACTGTGAAAGATTATGTGAACGACTCAATGACTTCTTCAAGCAAACCTTTAAATCGAAAAGCAAGATGAAATACAACATGGCGTTATATGTATATGAACTTGATCTACACGACTATACGATGCTATTTTTAAGAACAGCTGAGGTAACGAATCTCATTCATTCACAAAGGTTAACAAACCAGTACGCTGCGATTGCAAAAAGCCCAAGGTGGCGAGGTCCCATGTTAGTGTATGTTGATTCCTTTCACAGCCTTCCACTTTGATAAAGAAAAAGAGTTGACTGTTGCACTGTGAAAATGGCACTTTGTGTGTCATCATGCTGATGATTTGTCATGATCATACCCAATACTTTCATTGTTAATTTGATTTAAGGAGACTAATCCCACTTGTTGGGGACAGCCAAACGAAAGGATTATGTGTCTGATTTTCACTCTGAAATCAGTTTTGACAAGTCAAAAGGCCTTCTACTGATCATGACTAATCAAACAGCCTTTATGTTTTCCATGTTGAAGTAGAGAAGATGACACTTCATAAGCTATCATTAGTCAAGAAATGCATTTTTCAGAGTGAACTGATCCTCATTGTGTCCATATCAAAGTGGAAGGCTGTAAAGTTCCATTTTTGCTGAAAAATTTCTATTTAAAGGTGCAATTTTCTTAATTGTCAAGCATTACTTCAGAAAGACAGAAGGCTTTAGAGCATGATTGAGAGTTTTTAAATGGGAATGTTTCCCCAGTATAAATAGCTGTTCAAGACCTCCAGCCATCACAGGTCGATTTGGAATTGCAAATGGCTTGTCAAGCTGAGATTCACCAATTGCCAGGCTCTATATGTTGACAGAGAATAAACACACTCCAGTAATATTCTGAAAGATTTAAGATTGAGCTCTGGGAAATTGTGTCTTGGCCTGACATTTTATCTCAGTTTTCGATCTTAAATGGGGCCCAAGATTGTTGTTTTAGTACGATTAATAACATAATACATGTGTCTGCGTCTAGTCCGCTGGTAGTAAAACTATGTAATAGTTACTGACGGCCAATAATTATCCAGGACATACAATGTGAAAACATCGGCATTATCCTACTTTAGCCCCCTTGAGGGTTTAAACATTTCATAGTATTTCCATAGACAAAGATCCACAAAAACTGAAACTGAAAAATAACTCAAATATTTTTCCAGTCTGTACATGTATATCACAGAATAAATACTGTAAAAGTGTGAAGGGGATCATTACCAAGAATACTCACAGTTATACGTTTCTTAAAACATTCAAACTGAAGTGTGATATATTGCAAAATACTGTCTTATATATACTCCCACTTTGCTCCCTTTCCCATTGACTGTGCCATTGAAAAGGGGGCTAATGTAGGAGTATATATAGACACAAGGGGGCGCTGCACAGCTGGCGACCTGTAAAATCTGCCTCTCTGTAATAGTAGCATGGAATCCAAGAGAAAACATGTGTTAGATTAGGAATTACAAATGTCATGTCTCTAGATGAAATCTATAACAAAGCAACTCTCCAACGCTGTAAAGTCATTATTAATGATGTAGAACATCCATTGAACTCATTGTATAGCATGCTGCCATATGGCAGGAGATACAGTTCCATCAAGTGTAGAACATCCAGATACTCAAGCTCATTTGTTCCATCGAGCGTAAGATTACTAAATGATTTAAGAGTAAATCTTCTACAAATCAATTAATAATCATCACAACTTTCTTTTGTATAAATGTTGTGTGAATCTCTGTGTGATTGTGAATGTTTGAATGATGCCTCGAGTGAATGTCTTTGACCAAGATTGTACAAGCCAAGTTTCATGTTTCACATGATTAAATAAAGTATTTATTATTATTATTATTATTATTATCATTATTATAAAGTTGACCGAATCAATAATATAGATAGAGAGAATCAGACTTGGTGATGGAAAACGGAGCATATCTCAGCTTCTGCTCAATCAATCTTTATGATCTAAACGAGGTTGGAATCTGCATAAAAGACACAATAATAAAACATAAGCACAAATCGATTATGTGAAGTAAAAAATTTGAAAAATTGTAGCTAGATTATAGCACTAAGGTCAAAATTTAGCATCCTGAAAAGCTTTACGGATTGAACTGACGGCTCATCAATGGGAGGCCTCATGACAGGATACACCCCCCGCTCCCTTTTCTTATTCCCGTAATATCAGCTACCCCCCAGTTTACCCCCTCTTTGACCCCTGCTTCCCCCCACTTGCCACCCGCTAGCCCCCACTTGCCCCTGCTTGCACCCCACTTGCCCCCGCTTATCCCAGTCTTGTCCCACTTGCCTCCCACTAGCCCCCGCTAACCCCCACTTGCCTCCTGCTAGCCCCCGCTTACCCCCCACTTACCCCACTTACCCCCACTTGCCTCTCTCTAGCCACTGCTTACCCCCACTTACCCCCTCTTGCCCTCCGCTTCCCCCCACTTGCCCCACATAACCTCCTACATTCCCCCAATTACCCCATCTTTCCCCTCAGTTACCCCCAAATAACATTTTCTTATGTTAGTTTTACCCCGTAGGGTTGGGGGTGTATCGTGTCATGAGGCCTTTTTGTTAAGAAAAAAGTGCTATCTAGTTCCAAGTCTCGACAAAAAAAAAAAATTGGTTGAGCCGGTCCAGGCACTGTGACACATCTTTCACTCGAGGCATTAAATTCACACAAAAGTTATTCAAAGCCTAAAATGGAATGAAAATTTGACCATCGAACCTCAATAATTCACAGTTAAGAAACGGATGGATGATTGGCGCTTTATGTCCGGTATTTGTGCACTTGGTAGCCTAATTAGAACAGGAGTAGGACACAGCAATGAGGCGACGGACGATCGACAGACCCGGCCAGCAATAGTCCGGTTGACCCTGCAAGAGCTGGTTTCAAACCCGAGACCCAGCGATTAGCATACCCAGCATGCAACCACTGAGCTAGCCCCCCCCCCATCAAAACTAACATACCTTGAAGGTGACATTGTTGCGGCTGCCAAAAGAGATTAATTCTAAGTGCAATGCAAGCTAAATGTCACGGATGCAAAGAAAGGAGGCAAAAAAAAAAAGTTTACATGGAATTACTTTGATGAAAAAAGATGGTGTGATGATTGCTGGTTACAAAGAGTGAACAGTGAGAGTAATTGGGGGGGGGGTAACATAACACAGCAATATATGGAATTATCTTTTTGTTTCAAAAAAAAAAAAAAAAATAGAGTCCAACACTTTTTGCAAAAATTTTGCGCGAAAACGCAAATATCTCATAAAGTAGAAGAGATATCAGCATCTGGTTTTAACCACTCCTATGACACTTTGTTTCTTCATCTTTTTGTGCCATAAATTTTGCAATACATGCCAATGACTTAAAAAAGTTTTTTTTTTTTTTTTTTATTGGAAAAAGTTTTGAAGAAAACCCTTTGATATTGCATAAACCTGGTCCCAGAACAAAACGACTGGGTGAAAAAAAATATGGTTTGCGAAACTTGAACGATTCCCCTACTTATGCATTTTGCCATCCAAAAAATGTCAAAAATGAGGGGTAAAAAAATTTTAAACTTTCTTTGGAATTTAAAAAGTACCTGGACATGAAAGTTCATTACAAACGAAGCATAGCTGCACTTTTTCCACGCCGGTACTATAATCGACTGCGACGCTATGATGAAAAGAGTGAAAAACGTGCTTTTCGCAATTTCTTCAATAACTTAAAAACCACAACGGGGATTTTGACGAAAATTTGTCAGAAAAGACTTCAAATGTGTCATGTTGCCTCTGTCAGATTTGGAAATTTTAGCTTTAATAGTTACCGAGTTACTGATTTTTAAATATGGTATGTTGAAGAGCCCCCTAGTGGCCAAAATCTACATGGAGATTCCGAGGTAAAATATTTCACTACATTAGTAAAGAGGACCAAGAGACCAATCACTCACAAGAAGAACAGCTAAGTCAATGCATTTTGTAATTCAAAAAATAGATAAAACCTCCTTTTTTGAATTTTCTTTGAAATGTTCTAACATCTTAAGGAAACTGGTTAGAAGCCTGGAAATGGCAGCAAAAGATCCATTGTAGTTGGGTTCATATGTCTATTAAAAAAAATTCATACCCTAAGAGGGAACGATTTTGAATTGTGACCATTTTTCCAAAAGTAGCGTTTTACAAAGCCCCATCTAAGCGCGCAACTCCTGGTACTTGTTACATGTTACAGGTGGCGCTGTGGCATGGTTGGTAAATTTTATGCCTCCCCCCCCCCTAATTTCTGCATAGATGAACTGAGCAATTTCCCTTCTTTATGTAACTGTCATTTTTAAACAATTCAAACATTTTCAATTGCCTAATTAAGAGATTCATCTCAGAATTGGGCACAATAGCTTGGGGGGGGGGGGGGGGCTGTCCCAGACTTTGAGCCACAGAATTCCTTGGTTACCTTTATGAATAAGGTCTAAATAATTATTCAAAGCAGTCAACATCATAAAACTTGTTCTGCAGGTCCAGTTGCTAGGGAATCACAAGGGAATTCCCGTTTATTGACATTTGAATTTTGAAAGCAGCAATCTGATTGGCTGATAGATGAAACCCCTGAATGCAACAATTCATTGTTGTCCAAAGTAATAATTTTTTTTAGAATTTTTGTCTTTGAGCACCACTCCATCTTCCCTGAAAATTTTGTGAAGATAAACACAGTGCATCACCCTTTATTATTGCAATTATTAATATAACTAATAATAACTATATTATTGGTAATTATTATAGCAAAAACTGTCTTATTATATTCCTGCTTTAGCCCCTTTTCCATTGACTGTACCATTGAAAAGAGGGCTAAAATAGGAGTATATATAGACAGTTGGATATAGCAAAAACTGTCTTATTATACTCCTGCTATAGCCCCCTTTTCCATTGACAGTACCATTGAAAAGGGGGCTAAAGCAGGAATTATATATAAGACAGTCTTTTGCAATATTTTGATGGTATTTCTACTGTATAAGTCAATGTAACAACGAAAAACTTGTCTCTCTTTTGGTGGTATTTTTACTGTATAAGCGTCATTGTGTTTATACAAAAGATGGCGTTTATACAGTCAATGTAACAAAGAAAAACTTGTCTCTTTCTAAAAATAAATACTGTCTTATATATACTCCTGCTTTAGCCCCCTTTTCCATTGACAGTACCATTGAAAAAGGAGGCTAAGGCAGGAGTATATATAAGACAGTATTTTATATATCCTACTGTCTTATATATATACTCCTGCTTTAGCCCCCTTTTCAATGGTACTGTCAATGGAAAGGGGAGCTAAAGCAGGAGTATAATAAAACAGTATTTTGATAAATATTTAGACAATTATTTCTTTGTTACATTGACTGTATAAGCGTCATCTTGTGTATAAACATAATGACGTTTATACAGTAAAAATTACCACTACTATTTCCCATGAAAAAAGGGTCTAACTGTTTAGACCCCTGAGGGGGCTAATGTAGGATTATAATGCGAAAACATCCTATTGACAAAAGAGTGAACTTTCGGGAGAATTTGAAATCAACTATAACCAGCTTTTTTTAAATATAACTCTGGGCATGTGTTACTTCACAAGGCCAAATTAACATTGATTTGAGATTATGAAGGCCAATGTTTCGCAAGGAGCTATTACATTACGAAAGCATGGAGGCCTCACATCGTGCATCAGCGGAAAATCGCAACTAATATGTCAAATTCAATGGAATTGTAGCATGAGGCAATGAATTGAAAGTTTGAGACAATTCTGAAAACGATCATTTTAAAGAGAATAGATTGCGTGACAAGAATTTCTTTGTCTTCTTTAGAAAATTGTTTCATTTTTCCCTTGGAAGATCCAGCACGAATTTCATCTCAGTGTTGCCTTATTTCAAATGGACATTTAATTGCTGCTTCCAATCCATCAATAACAAGCAGCCAAGATATGACAGAAATTTACTGTCATGAATCATAATATTATGACAGGTCAGGCACACTCTAAACTTAGAGCTCAAAGGGTTCACAAAATTTTGTATGTGCTGCCCTCTTGAATCCATAACAGAAACTGCAATCGATCTGACTCTTGTCAGTGAGCACTAAGAGATTTCAGATTCAGCAACTATCACTTTTTTTAATTGAAGTGGAGTAACGATGGGGTCTGTTTAATTAGGTCTAGAATTGAATATTCAATAAATTTTAATCGGCCAGTTTATTGTTACAGTGCTGCTATTGCTGCAAAGCGGCACTTGTTGTGGAACTTCTTTTTTTGGCCGAATCATTATTTTCCTACCCAGGGAATTGTGAATTGTCCCAGCCAGACAGCCAAGCATGAAGACCCTCACTTCTCAGTATAAGCTTATTAAGCTGGCCCTGACCACAATATACATTGTTTGTGAAGTTGTAACAAAATGATTAACTCTCCTCCAGTGTGACAGACATAATTACCTGTTTCAGATCTCTCAAAGCAACTGAATGAATGCTTTAGTGTTTCATTGTTGTCCGTTTGTTGTTTCAATTAGTTTCTTTGGAGAAAACCATATAAGCTATCATTTAAATCATGCTGGAAAAGCTGTTAAAGGATTAGAAAACTTCAGAATTTTATGGTACTCATTGGCAGTGCATGTGCACTCATTGATCGTTTAACATTGTTGATTACGATTTGTTTATATCTTGCTGGCAGCTCAGGTGTGCATATGAGCACAAGTGATGAGGTCCATCTACCTGGACATGACCTGTCCTACTTGCATATTGATAACTGTGTCAGCTTGAGGTCATCCGATTTCTGGCAGACTCTCCAGCTGTGCTGTTCGTTTAGAGTCTGTGAGCAGACTGGGTCAGGCAACAAGGAAACAATGATGATTCTGATCATTTGGCTTGGTAATATATTGGAGAAAAAATATAAGAAAAGAAGTTAAAGTGCACAAACAAACACATGTAACATGTTATAAATACGTTACAGGTGTTTTCATTACCTCACAATTTTGGTCATTCACAGTTGCCCGTAAAGAATCAATGCCATATAGGCCGGCACTTAGTACGTTTGATACATTAAGCTGTGTGATGTTTTGTTGTTTCTGAACCAATTAGATTAACAAAAAATATTATGTATTTACTGGGCAAGAACGTCATTTATTACCTGAGGGCTTTAGCCCGAAGTGTGAATAACCAGCTTGTGCAATGTGACAAACACTCAAATAGTCATACATGAAACGATAAGTAGACAAAGAATAGGATTTATCACAGTGAAATACAGGCTTGTGACAGAAAGTGTCGAATAGTATAAGTTATGAATATGCTAAACCTGACTCGAGCTCTTTATAAATCACAAATAAAAGTTGCAGTATATAACACAAATTTTGTGAAGAAATACCTTCTCATTGAAATCATATATATTGGAAAGTGGATAGAATTCAAATATCTAATAATAAGCACAACTTATGCTGGTCGTTCACGTTTTGTAATTTTAAGTAACAACTGACGAATTTTACCGAAGCAAAGAAGTCAACATTTAAATGCAGTCTCACCAATTGGTATTGTCCCTAAATGACATAAATGCCTTGTGACAGCTTGGCATAGTCCCTTCAGTGCCTACATACATGTCGATTTTGCAGTTTTGATGAACACTCATCATGTGCATTAAATACCTGATCAGCTTTGGACCCAGAAGGCTCAAACTGCAATGAGACCTCACTGTTGTCATACAAATACAATCCGAAGAGCTGTAAAATATTGAAATGCCATAGAAATTCAAGAATTTAGTGTGAAATGTAGATTTAAAAAGAATTGGCATCAATCCCTGGTTATTTAGTTCTTAACCAATTAAAGGAATAAGTACAATATATAATCAATGGACTACACCGCGGGAGTTATGCCATATAATGATGTTTTGGGGTGTTTCCAATTATCATGCAAATTCTTGGAAAAGCATCCATTGCCACCCAAAATCAAAAAAGTTGATTATGAATTGACATTAGAATATACCTCATAACACTAAATAAAAAATGGAACCATCATTTCAATCGTGGATGCCTTCGTGACCAAGAAATCAATATAATACAACTGCATTGAAAAACCATTGAAATTGGCTTTTTTCTAAGTAAAGAAGCCTCCCATGCTCTTAAAAAATGTAATATCAATAAAATTCCAGCTTAGAATATATCTGTAGCACACCACGGTCATACTGTGCGATGAAGCAAACTTCAGGTGGCCCAAAACTCAGCGGTTCGTCTCATAGAGAGATTGAAACGGCATGACCATGTTGGACCACACAGAAAGCAACTTCATTGGCTGCCTATTCCTGCCAGAATACAATTTAAATTGATGACCACAACCTGGAAGGCATTAAACAGCCAGGCACCACTGTACATTCAGCAACTCATCCAACTGAAACCCAACCAAGACCATAACCTAAGGAGCAACAGCAAACTTTGGAACAAGTTGCCAGGAAATGTTCAGGCTGCAAAGACTCTGGATTCCTTCAAGAGAAAACTAAAAACCCACTTGTTTAAGACATTCTATCAATAACGGCCGACTCACACAAGCGCTTTTGAGCAGTTTACTGGAAAAGGCGCTATATAAATTACTATTATTATTATTAAGAACTTCCCGTAGGGAAGTTCTTATTGATATTGTACGTATTCTTCTTATTATTTTTCTGACCACTTTTGGCCATTTCTGAAATGATGCATTACTCAAAAACTATGTAATGTATCTCCATGAAAGTATAACTGCATAGGGATATCAGAGAACTTCTCCAGTGGTGGGAATTACGCATGGGAATTACGCATGACATGGGAATTACAGCGATTTTCTATGAAAAATTTCTGCTTCCGGTTTTGAGAAAACTGTTGGTTTGTTTGGCCTGAAATTTTTTTTTCATATACTACAAACAAATGCGCAGTGCAGAAAGGAGCCTAGTGGTAAATGGCTTGATAGGTCTTGAGATAAAAAAGTTCGAAATCAAGGCAAAACGAAATTTCCAGGGGTCATGTCATGAAAAACCATGATGCAATTATCAGATTTTCATGATCTTCAGGGAATGAGTAGTACTACTAGGGTACACTGTCTATGCAAAAGTATGGGACCCCAGCTCCAATACTTTTGGTGCCACAAGGCCTCAAAAGTGCAACTTTTGAAGGGCTGTAACTCCCTTAATATTAAACTAAAAAGAAAAACAAAACCATGTTTGGAAAGCTCAGAATGTCAGCTTTACAATGGTATATAGCATAATCCCCTTGGAAGCCCAAGGGAAAATTTCGCTTAACAGTGAAAATTTCATGTCACTTTTGGGCCCGATCAAAACTCTTTAGGCTACAAAAACCTATGAAGATCTTCATGGATCTTCATGAATATTTTTTTGGTAATACCCGGCCTAGACAACTATGATATGGCCAAAGGAAATTTACCTCCATCAAATACTTTTTCCTAGAGAATTTTTTTAAATTTCAAAATTCAAATGCCAATAACTCGTTTCCTAATGACTACATTTTCACCAAAAAAACGTTAAAGGATGTGTAAAATCATGGTCTTCATTTCATTTAATGTAACCATGTATCTCAGGGCAAAAGCCAATTTTACATGAATTTTTTGGTGTTTTCAATAATAACTCATCCATTTATACTTCAAGTCAATTAAAACTGATGTGACATGGTGCTGACTGTTTGCCCTATTTATGTATGTAAGCGCCTTTTCCTAGCTTTTATGGTTTGCTTCTAGGAACTCATTAGGGTTAGGGTTTCATGAAAGTGTATTGCTTTCAGGATGGTACCTCTGGCCACAAAAGGTATGCATCCATGCCAAGCGATATATCACTAAGTACATATTTATGGCTGTTCTACTTCCATGGACTATGGCAAGCATAGTCATTGCCCAATCAAAACATTCTAAGCTCTGGAAGGCAAAGAAATGCAAGGAACTTGAAGAGAAAGGGAGAGATAGGATTGGAAGGGAAGGGAAGGAATAGCAGGACAGGGAAGGGATTGGAAGGAAGGGATAGGAAGGGAAGGGAAGTTCTTCCTTTAAATTGCTGTGCAATTTAGTATACTAGTTATTATGAATGCCAGTTATAATCACCTTTTTCAAAAATCACCTTTTCCAAAATCTCCTTTTCGGTCAAAATCACCTTTTTTATTTTGACCAAAATCACCTTTTTTTCCAAAAATCACCTTTTTCATACCAAAATCACCTTTTTTATTTTTTTTCCCCCCACCATAGACCAGAACTTGATAAATTTTGTCCTTATTGCCTTATTTACAGGTCACAGGACATAGCTGTATTGTATATCAACAATCATTTTGAAAAAATAATAAAAAAATTCTTAGTTGAAAAGCTCAATTATTAAATATTTGACAACAGAATAAATAAAGTTGCAAAACAAAATAAATAGAATGGCATAAAAATGTATAACTACTATTTACAATATATATATATATACTAACCATCTTATAATTGCAATTTATAAGTTCTGGCTCAACCAATGATATGCAGCCATTTCAAATATTTGAAAATTTGAACTGAATTGCAATTGCTCATGGTCGGTTATCTGTCAATTACAAATTAATGTAACAAGCATTATACCTGTTAAATGCGGATGGGGGGGAGGGGGCAAAATATGAAATATAAATTTTGAACATAAAACCCATCCTAAAACCTTGTAGTAGGTGAGAAAAGGTTGCATGCAAGTCTTTGTGGATGGGCAACTAATACTTTGGCTGGGAAAGACGGACAGGTCTATGAATTAATAGTAGGATTGCAATTATCACTGCATAATGTTTAATGGTAAGAAGAGCCAACTTATTGTTTTTGGTAAATTTGTAAATTTTGGTGTAAAGGTGCCACTTGTAAACGAAATTAAATATCTTGGTCATACCCTGACTAATAATGTTAATGACCCTCTAATAAAACATGTAAAAACAGATTTCATTGGTAAGGTAAATATATATCTCACAAATTTTGCAGGTGTTTCTGCTAATATGAACAGTAAATTATTTAATCAATACTGTATGAGTATATATGGCAGTAATGCATGTATGATGTATGATAAGTCATTCAATGACCTTAATGTTGCATGGCGTAAGGCTATAAGAAGAGTTTGGTCATTGCCATACAGGACTCACAGCTTACTTTTGCCTCATATTAGTGACTGCATGCCATGTAATGTAGTTCTGTACAAAAGGTTCATCAAACATATTAGTGACTGCATGCCATGTAATGTAGTTCTGTACAAAAGGTTCATCAAACACTTTTTAAATGGGTATAATCACTCAAATGTAGGAGTGAATGAGATTTTCAAATCCTGCTTATATGAAAATTCAAGACTTTATAAAAATCTCAAGTATGTTGCCGGTTAATGCAATGTCAGTGTGTGGACTCTAATCAAAATTGGCGCTAATGATGCTTGTAGATTAATAGAGAGCGCTTGGAAGAAAGAGGTGTCTGACTGTGATATAAGAATAGGTAAACAGGTTCGGGAACTCTGTGATATCATGAGCAGCTGATGAGAGACAACTGTGAAGAATTTTTTTAGAGAAACACGAAATTCTATCTATTTTAGAATTTTTATGTTTAGCCTAGTTTTCTTAATTTTATCTCTTCAATATTTTATCTTTTACATGTAACTTTTTTTAATTATTTACTGTTATTCGGTTTCCATGTATGGTATTTGCATGAATAAAGAACTATATATATGATACATGGAAGACTACAGGAATTTTGTAATCTTTCACATGTCTTTAATCAGACACATAACCTATTTCATCTTTTTTTTTTGTAATCAATCTCATGTCTGTAATCAGCAACATAAATTCTGTCATCTTTTTTGTCTTATCTTTAATTACAGAATCAACAATTTGGTTATTTAGACTTCATTATATCAATTTATATATGTTTTATTTTTTTCATAGAAATATTATTCCCCTTATAGCTCTATGTTTTTTCTAACATAAACTTCAATTATTATCACACTGAAAAACCCATAAAAAATAAGAAAAAAATTAAAAAGGAGATTTTGGTATGAAAAAGGTGATTTTTGAAAAAAAAGGTGATTTTGGCCAAAAAAAGGTGATTTTGTCAAAAGGTGATTTTGTCAAAAGGTGATTTCAGGAAAGGTGATTTTTGAAAAAGGTGAAAGTGACTGGCCCCGTTATTATTATTATTTAGTAGTAATACGTGTATGTACTGCCTTTACAAACTACTATTCTGGCTGAAGAGCATTTCATTTTTTTCTGCACCTCCAACTCCAACTGCTTCACAATCATCAAGTTACTGACTAATTAATAAAGGGTGATGTATAAAAAAAATTGTATATACCATAGTATGACCATTAGAAGTTATTGTATAATAAAGGCAAAATTTAAACTCTTAAATGTAATATACTAATATTGTAGTAGTATTCATAACACAAATACTGGTCTATTTAGGCAGAAAATCATTTAATATACCATCCTAATGCACAGGCTTAATACTTGGAAAAAATACATGTTTTAGAACAGAGGGTGATGATAGCAACTAACAGGATGTAGAACAGACAAGATCTGGTTGGTGTAATGGAAACTCAGCCATGGCTGCTACAATGAATGTTACTCCAGAAAACAGCTCTCTGGTTATTCTAGGTCTTGCTGGCAAGTAAAGTAGGGAGGCTTGGGACCAACACTTTTCTTTTTAAAATCATGCAATAACAAATTTGTTACTGTGAGAATTATTATTTTGAGATCACAAAATAATAAATTGGATTATTTCATGATCTCAAAACGAAAATGAATAAGTGATGCTCTGCAAAAAATCTTAAAGAGTGTTTCATTATTAAGGTCCGCAGGTCAATGACAATATGGGTATACTTGTATATAGACAGAGTAAAAACTTTTTTTTTAATTTTATTAATCTGGCAGACCTTTATATCAATATCCATCTTTAGGATTCCAAAACAAAAACTGAATTGAAAATTGCAGCATGTGTGTCAAAATAGCCATGTTTGTCCTCCTGAACAGCAATTGTACAGTTCTTAACTTTGCTATACGACCAAATGTTCATTTTAGAATGAATGCTGTTTATATTCCTATTTTATCTGGAGGTAAATGTCAAAGATAGAACTTCAGAAGAACGCAAGGTCAACTCGAATCCCTGCCTTAGGCAATGGGACCAATTCTAAGCCTTTATTCCAAGCCTTTATTCTCTGCCTTTATCTAAGGCCTTGGTGCTTCCAACAGGATAGGACAAAGACTCATTGGTGTGGCTTCCTCCTTTTTTGTACTTAATTTTTCGGTTATAACTTACCGTGGCTGTGTGGGTGTGGAGGGTTTTCTGGTTTTAACAAACTCACTTGATGCAATGTTATAACTTCAAGGCATATAGCTATCAAAAGAGGAGATTTTGTCAAAAAGAGATTTTAGTTGATAGAATGTTTTTGATTTTGAAAGGACCACTAGATTAATGAGAATACTTTGCAAATAGTTGAATGGTATGGTGTGTCAATTAAAAACATTTATGCTACTTTAATTATTGTTAAAAGTTACGAAGTTTTTTGGTTTTCAATCATTTTTGCCAATTCACAGTTCCCTATACCTTTGTGAAAATATGTGTCATATAGCATTTCTAATTGTCATGGTTGGAAAGCTCTTAAAATGGCCTTCGTTTTTGCATCCTATGCCAATGGTCTGGAATGATATCTTGACTCCAATTTGTTCTTTTAACTTTTTATAGACGAAAGTGTTGCAGATTGATTAATCCTATTAAAAAAGGCTTTGTTTCACTGGTAATTGCTTTATGATTCTCATTCTCCAAGTTCCAGAATTACCAAATATAAAACATGATTTATCTTTACCATGGAAAAGCGTGGCTTGCATGTGAGTGATGAAATATTAATGCTAAAGTTAGTTGAAAGCTCGTAAAATTTGTCAGGGAGACTGATGCATTTCATATCATCTTCATCAGAATTTATTGCAGAGCAACATGAGTATGTACCACATGAAAGAAAATACTCTTAGTTTTCTTCTGCAATGCTTTTGTTCGCAAAAAAGTATTAGCTGAAGAGCCTTAGGGAGTAAGGATATTATTGTAGACCACTGATGTTGTATGCAAATTGAAAGTCTAGTCCGTGAGCCAGAGCCTGATTTTTGGCTGATCGGTATCAAAAGGGTGGGCTCAAGTTATCATACCTTTTCGGAAAGCTGGGAATCTCAGCTTTCAGAATATGTATGATAACCTGGTATCCACGGGAGCTTCTGGGAGTTAGAGCACTTTTAAGGATACAAGATTGATATTTTTCAGCGACAAACAAAAATTGTTATTTTCAATAACTAGGGATCAAATAATGGTATAAGAATTATTTAAACACCTGGGCATATGTTTATGAATATGGGGAATCCGATTTTGGGGTTATTTTTCTGATTAAAGGTCAAGGTCACCAGTCAAGGTCAACTAAATCACAAAATATTGTCAAAAATAGAATTAATGATGTTTGCATTTCATGGGTGGGATCCCTATGACAATAATTGGTGATTATCAGCTACAGCACTTTAGTAGTCCTCAGCTCTAATTCGATACCATTTTTGCCCAATTCCGATGTCTCATAAGGTTCCAATGACATAAAATGCACACCTTGGTCCTGTTTTTATGATCAACAAAATTCAGAGATTTTCTCAGAATTCAAGAACGAATGAAGATATCACAATGCTTTAATTGTCCAGAAATATGTTTACTGATGATGTGGCAAATAGATACCAATGCTTAATGTCTTGATACACTTCATCAAATTCTATTTTTGATAATATTTTGTGATTTAGTTGATCTTGACTGGTGACCTTGACCTTTAATCAGAAAAATAACCCCAAAATCGGATTCCTCATATTCATTAACATACGCCCAGATGTTTAAATCATTCTTATATCATTGTCTGATTCCTAGTTATTGAAAATAACAATTTTTGTTTATCTGTGAAAAATGTCAATCTTGTATCCTTAAAAGTGCTCTAACTCCCAGAAGCTCCCGTGGATACCAGGTTATCATACATATTCTGAAAGCTGAGATTCCCAGCTTTCCGAAAAGGTATGATAACTTGAGCCCACCCATTTGATACCGATATCTTGTCTGGCTCATGGACTAGTCCTTTTGAGACCTTTTCAACCATGGTAATTAGAATCCTGTTTGAAAGTTATGAAGGACCGCGCATGTATGAAAATTATGCAAAAAAAAAAAACTTCGAAACTTTGAATGGAAATAGAAGTAGGTACGAATTGTTAGGCCTATATTGTCATTTTGAGACGAGCTATATGTATTCCCCAGGTCCCACTATGAATTTTGAAATGAAAGCTTCAAAGATGTCTAAATTGACATGAAAAATGGAACTTTTCTGTAACCACCTGTCAAAAATACAAATTTTTGTCTTTCTAAATACCACTAACTTAATTAAAGAGACTTTTTGCTATGTATATGGAATCAAAGCTGAAGAGCAAATGTCATGTCAGAACATATTTTTCTTAAGTACCTTCTTAATTCTGCTGAATGCTCCCCTGAGCATTTTATCCTCTGTCAACATGAGGAGCTTTGGCACTTGACAAATTCAGCTTGACAAGCCATTTGGCAATTCCAAATCAACCAGCAATGGCTGCAGCTCTTGGACTACTACTGTATATTCACCCGGAAAACTTTCCCATTTAAAAGGGTTCAATCATGCTTCAGAGCTTTCTGTCTTTTGCCAGTAAAGCCAGCCAATTATCAAGATTACAACTTCAATATATTCATACAATATGACAATAATATGATGCTATTTTTAAGGCAGCTGAGGAATTCAACTCAAAGGTTAACAATCCAGTACAAAGTACACTGCCATTGCAAAAGGCCCAAGGTCCCATGCTAGTGTATGTTATTTCCTTTTAAAGTTTCATTTTTGCTAAAACATTTCCATTTGAAAGGTGCGATTTTGATAATTGACAAGCATTACTTCAGAAAGAAGAAGGCATTAGAACATGATTGAGCGTTTTTAAATGGGAATGTTTCCCAGGTGTAGATAGCTATTTAAGAGCTGCAGCCATCACATGTCGATTTGGAATTGCCAAATGGCTTGTCAAGCTGAAATTTGTCAATTGCCAGGCTCTTTATGTTGACAGAGGATAAAAAACTCCAGGGAAAATTCTGCAAGATTTAAGATGGAACTTGGGGGAAACTGTGTCTCGGCATGACATTTGCTCTCAGTTTTAAATCCTTATGCATCAGGCCTAAAATTGTTGTTTTATCAAGATAGATTTACAGGCCAAGTATGTAGTCTGCAGTAATAATTACAAATGGCCCAGAACTATTTAGGACAAACTATGTGAAGCAGACCCTGTTGACAAACCAAAAACTAAGTGATATTTTGATTTCGAACATCATTTCCATCTGATTTGTAATAGAAAAGTGAACTATTGAGAGAATTTGAAATCTTCTCTAACTGCCCTTTTGAAATATAACTCTAGACACAATTGACTTCACAAGGCTACATTAAAGTCGCTTTTGAAATTATGAAGGCCAACATTTTGCAAAGAGCTATCACATAGAGGCAAGCATGGAGTTTTCACATCATGCATCAGTTGCAAATTTTCACTAACTATACCAAATTCAGTTGACAAGAACTCCTTTGTCTTATTTTGAAAATTATTTAATTTTCCTCTTCCATTTAGCAGATTCAGAACGGATTTCATCTCAGTGTTGCCATATTTCAACCGGACACTGATTGGCTGCATCCATCAGTAAGAAGAACCCAAAATATGACAGAAGATTCTCAACATTACGAATCATAATATTACGACAGGTCAGGCAGCAAGGAAACAATGATGAATCTGATTCATACGGTTTGGTACATATTGGAGAAAAAGAAATAAGAAAAGAAGTAAAAGTGTACGAACAAATACATGTATATAACATGTCATAAATATGTTACAGGCATTTTCATTACCATGCAATTTTTGTCATTCTCAGTTGCCTATGAAGAATCAATGCCGTACAGGCCTGCACTTGCTACGTCTGTATGACATTTTGTTGTTTCTGAACCAATCAGATCAAACATAAAATGCTATGCATTTACTTGGCCAAGAGCCTTTAAATCACATGGTTATTAAAACGTCTGTGATATGTATAATGTGTATATATATGTTTTTCATCATGGGAGAGGGGATATCGATATGCGATTTATCGTCGGAGAGATTTAGCCCAACGTGTGATTAACACATATACCCGATCCCATACTGAAGAACTCGGTTAAACAATGAGACAAACAGTCAAACAGTCAAACATGAAACAATAAGCAAACAAAAACGAATACAGGATTTATCACAGTAAAATACAGGCTAGTGATTGGCTGACAAAGGTGTCGAATGTTATAAGTTACGCATATGCCTAACCTGACTCGAGCTCTTTACAAATCATGAAATAAAAGTTGCACTATAGATTTTGTGAAGAAGTACTTTTTATTATTGTAACATGAGCTCAGTTGGTTACACAAATCATGTATAGCACGAACACCATAGTCCTTAAATGACTTGACTGTATTAGGATAACCTGCAATCAAAGCATTGATATACATGCAGAAGTTAAACTTTAAAAAAGGCAAAATTTACAAGTGAACTCTTTCATATATATGCCAAATAGCCAATAGTGGAGTGACATGTACAACAGGAATACAAATTTATATTTAGATAACAGCCTTATAATACATCATCCTAATATTATACAAATACGGCATGATATGAGTGCAATATGAAAATTTATTTGCACGAGGAAATTCATATTGAACGGGGGCGCAGCCCGAGTTCAATATGAATTTACGAGTGCAAATAAATTTTCATATTGCACGATAATAAGTGCCGTATTTGTTTTATTACATGACCACTATGCTTCCAATATAATGTTCCATTCCGAAATTTTTTTCAGTCAAAAAACAAAAATTTTTTTTTATTTTTATAAAAACTCATATTGCACTCTAACCATGCAATATGAAAAAATCAGAAAAAAAAAAATCAAAAAAAAAATTTTTTTTGGAAAAATCTCATATTTCACCCGAACCATGCAATATGAGTTTTTATGATGTTGTCATGTGACTGATTTAGGCCAATCAGCATCGCTCTAGCATAGTGGTCATGTAATATAAAGGCTTAATGCTTGACAAAAATACACATAATAGGACTAAGAGTGATATGATAATGATAGTAACTAACAGGATATAGAACAGACAAGATCTGGTTAGTGTGATGGAGACTCAGCAATGGCTGCTATAATGAACGTTCCTTTAGAAACAGCTCCCTGATTATTCAAGGTCTAGCTGTTTGGTAAAGTTTGTGGCTGAGAAGGGACATCATTTTGTAAATTCGAATTTTGAGTTCACCAAAGACCAAAAGACTAATTCCCTGCAGGCCTGGTGAAATTCTTAAAGAGTGTCTCGTCACTAAGTGACACTTGCAATTATATAATTGTGGATATATACCCTATATAAATTTTAAAAATTCTTTTTGCTGTTTATTTAATTGTTCAAATAATGATATAAAAAGGCCTGTATAGGGGAGAACGGGGTAAGTTGTGCCATTTTTTGCATCAGGCTGATTTTCCAAAAAACCAAAGCTTAATCATATAATCTGAAAATCAGACATCAAAATATAATACGTTGGCCAGAATCGACCAAAGTTTCAGGGCAGTCCGACCATTGGGAAGGTCATGGTAGGCATTTGAAAAAAGTAGGTCAAGTGGCACAACTTGCCCCGGTGCCGGGGTAAGTTGTGCCGCGTGACAGGGTAAGTTGTTCCGCTTAATTTATTCCAAGAAAACCTTGTATTTCACCCGTTTCTTCAGATAGATCATTTGTATCATGTTTTTTAACTTATGACTGACATGTTACATGATACTAATCAAACATTTACAAGCCATTTTATACAAAAATTAAAAATGCTGAAAAAACTATTTATTGTTTAGAGGGTGGTATAACACTTATAGCACATGTTCCTTTCAGTGTAAGTTATTTCACAACATGTTTAGGCCTTGCATAAAGTGAACACAAAAAAAAAGATGATTAAAAATTAATTCCTATGTCATGCCATTGGTACAACTCACCCCAATCAAAACGTCACAACTTACCCTAAATTTATTTTCTGGATGAAACTGGTTGTCAAAAATAAACAAACAATGCGAAATGAAATCTAACAACACAAATGTCTGGATAAACCTCCCAGCTCCATCCTACCAGAGGGACATCATCTTATTACATACCAAATGACTGAGAAACAAGAATGTCAGTCCTCGGCACTTCAAGTTTTCAGCAACAAAATTGAATTTATGAGTGTAGCTTTTCATACCATTTTATTTGGCAGTTTTTTTCTTGGTGCCTAATGATGTTGACCAAGTGGGTATATATGAGTGGCATTGCCTTCTTTGCCCGGTTCTTCATTTCACCTCCACAGAGGGCAGCACAACTTACCCCGCGGCACAACTTACCCCGGTCTCCCCTATGTAATATTCCTCTACCAGGTTCTATATTTCTACCTTCAAAATACTTATAAAACTTAGCCCTCACATCTAAAACCCAAAACAAAATTGAGAATTACAAATGTATGTCAAAAATAGTCAAACTGCAGTTGTAACTCTTAACTTTGCTATACACTGGTATACAGCCAAAAGACCATTTTAGAGTGACTCCTGTTTGTATTCCTAGCTAATCTGGAAGTAAAAGTCAAAGATAAAACTTCAGAAGAACACAAGCTCAACTTGAATCCCTCGTTTAGGCAGTGGGACCAATTCTAAGCCTTTATTCCAAGCCTTTATTCTCTGCCTTTATCTAAGGCCTTGGTGCTCCCAACCGGATAGGACAAAGGATCCCATCTTTGTTGAGCTTTCCTCCTTTTTTGTACTAAATTCTGCCTGTTTTACAGCCTGGAAATTTCATATGCAAAAAGAGTGGACAGTTGCACTGTAAAAATGGCACAAAATAACTCATGATAGATGATGAATGTCATCTTCTCTACATTCAACATGAGAAACATAGAGGCTGTTTGATTAGTCGTGATCAAGAGAAGCCCATTTGATTTGTCATAATTGATTTTAGAATAAAAATCAGATGCATAATCCTTTCGTTTGCTTGTCAACAACAAGCAGAATTAGCCTCCTTAAATCAAATTAACATTGAAAGTATAGGGAATGATCATGACAAATCATCAGCATGATATCACAAGAAGTGCCATTTTGACAGTAAAGCAGTCAACTCAATCAAATTTCCAGTCTGTCACTTATAGTGATAGTGTGGGTATGGAGGATTATCTAGATTTTAACAAACTCCCTTCTAGTGCCAAATGATCTAGTGCCAAATGATACAAACAAACATTTTGATGTGGAAATTTTGTCAAAAGGAGATTTTTGTCAATAATGGGAATTTATGATTCTTATAAGTAAATTTTTGAAATTTCCCCAATCTTACTACCAGGATTGTGCTATATATTGATTTCAATTTTTTACATAACTATACTATTAAAATGCGAACAGCCTCATATCCTGATCAGTTTGATAGTTTTGCCAAATCAGTTCAAAGTAGGTGGTCTGCATTTCCTAGAAATTATATAAAAATGTCACTATTGATGCTTTTTGCTGTTGCTACCCAACGTTTGCGAAGTAATTTTCCTTGAATAATTAAAACCTCTTAACTGGATATCGATATTAAAAGTTATTTAAATGGGATGTTCCTTCCCAACAACAGTGAGAAATTCAAATGTAATTTTCACAAAATATGATATTTCTTTTCACGAATTTTTGAGATGCCACGCCTTTGGATAGAAATGAGATATAAAACATATAAACCATCATTTTGAAGCCGAATTCATGCAGAATAAAGTAATTGTCACAAAAAAATAATGCAGGGCGAATTGAAACTCATTTTTCCAGAGTGATTTGTCTGCCTCATACTCATTTGCAAGAGACTTTTCAAGAATAACTGTTATTGGGGAAGTCCTTTTTTTTTTACTTTTAAAAATTGTACACACCCTGGAACAACTGCACGATAGATTGTGAAATATAGAATGGGCCTACAAAGATGGTCTGAATAAGATATAAGAAAAACCTTTCTTATCTGCAATGCATGGTGAGGATTGTCATTTTAAACAAAGATGCAAAAGATGACAAGAGTACACTGATGACATGCACACATATTCTACATTCCTGTCACAAAACATTGCCTGCAGTCTTAAAGTTTGCAAGTTTTTGAAAGGGAAGACAAAATGCGGAAAGCAGAAGAGACATCTTGAAATTTGCGATGACAGGACATGGTTTTTGCATTTCCTTAGAAATAGAAAATGTGATGTTCTTCAGTGCATAATCTTTGTATTGGCTTTGCACGAATCTCTATTTATTGAATAGGTATCAATAGTAGACAGATACAGAGACATATAGGTAAGGCTACCTGAAAAAATAATTAATTAAAAACACGATGTCTCTATAACATCCAAAGAAGGGCCATCAATATGCCTGAAAAGAGACAAAATATCACCCCACACATAGATTATATGTGGGGACTAAATTAAAATTATTCCCATAACCTTAAATATGAGACCCATCGATCATCAATATATTACATGTGTGCACAACCAAGGAATCATGGGAGTGTTTTTGCCCTATCCATCATGGCCGTTCCCAACCAAACAAGTGAAATTTGCAACAGGAAAATGGTCATTTTTATGCTAATAAAGCATTGGCATCATTGTCTGTCATATCCTAATTATTCTTCAACGTATCAACTAATCAGGGCATCAATCATAGGAATAGCACCTACCTTCTAATTGCATTTCTAGCACATTTTTATGTCCGTGAACTGTAATCACAGGTCTCTTGCATTGCAATCCACGGCTGTCGGCCTTTAATTGCCGTTAATTGCAATTGTAAAGCACACACAGCCGCAATTAGGTGCTGCAATCGTAATCCATACACTCAACAGCAATCTGACAATAGCAAATAGTCCTATTAATTGCTCATTCATCCAAAAATTAGAAATTTCAAGTTGCAATGCTGGCTGTTTTGGTTCCAACCAAGATCAAGCAGCCATAACGGAAATGCTACTCCAGCGCCACGATGTGCATACATGATATTAAACCTGTTTTCACAACACATTATTTTAAACTTGTGTTGTCACTCAGTGACCCTAACTTGGGTTGTTTTCTTATAAAATAGGGGTAATCTTCATATTTAAAAAGACAAAAATTACTCAAACCGGGGGGACATCCCAGTAAACTGGAAATAACAATAACAATAACAAATGTTTATTTAACGTCACAGAAGGATAAAACAAGAAAACACTACAGCTTATTAATTTATTAATAAAAGATATTATGTGACAAGACAACAAGAAATAAAAACAAATAAATTTAGAGATTAAAAACTATTTACAATCATAAAATAATTAAGTTAAAACATATGACCATATGAGAAAAGGAAGAACCCCCTCTGCACCCCGGGTTGGTGACGGTGCTGTTCCAAAAGCCAGCCAGGACAACCTACCGTTGTGTGCAGGAAGGAGTGTCTGGAGGCGACCATTACATATTAAAAGGGTGGAGGGTGGTTTGGAGTTTTAACATTTGGGATTTTTTTTTTAATGGAAACGCTGGATCTAATTAATCGTTTCAAGCAGATACACTTGTTTCTAAATCAAACAATATAAAGAAATCCGCCTGCTGAAATTATTTATTCAGTTGTTTATTTCAAGACTGTCAGGAAACTATTTATTTATTTCACCAAAAATTGGCAACAAATTATCTATTTAATAAAATCTCCAATCCTCCTGGTGGTCTAATAGTTGCCCTCTTTTACCTATATTTAGACTATTTCACTCAACAAAGATTGAAGCTCATCATGGATACACCGAACAGAAAATCACCAGATGCAAGGAGCAGCCTGTAACTTCAATAAAGCCCCATCTGGTGTATGTTGTGAGAAGTATTTGTCAGAGAGCCTCTCTTTCCATAAGAGCTTATGAGATAAAGAATATCCCACCAATGGCCAAAGGACTGATTCGTGAATTGGCAGGTTGCTGTTATATATCCTGCAATTGCGAGGGAACACCATAAAAAACCATTGAGTTCACACCATTGAGTTCATCCTTGTGAACTCAATGTAATAAATTATCTGATGATGTTATGCAAACATTTGGAGTGATTGTTTATAAATTCAGTAAAAGAAGTAATAAAATCATTGCGGGATATAAATAAAACCCCATGGAAGTGTAGTTCACAGCTATGAACATCATTCGTATCAGGTCTGCTTCAGAATGAACACTCGTCATTCAGACTGGTGTTAATTCAGAGCAGACCTGACACTCATGATGTTCATAGTTGTGAACTACACTTTCATGGGGTTTTATTATTACACTCCAGCCTGTTGAAAATGAGAACTGCATGCTGCTGCCACATGGCACAAAAGTTGATTTGTATGCTAGATCATTGTTGTCCCAAGAAGTAGTTCCAATTTCATTGCATATTCACAAAATTTCTATTCAACATTGGTGTATACCAGAGTCAGACTCGACAATCACATTCTCTAAGGAAGAAAGAAATGATGTGGACGCTCGCAGGAGCTCGCGGAATAGCACACTAATCACTAGGTGGCAACACAAGACAGCATATGTTCTGATCTGTGGCAATGCAAAAGCAGTCCACTTGTAGACAGATTACACTCCATTGTGGAGATAACGGACAAAATATACAGGCCAGTACACCTAGATTTATCTGAAGTCATCAATTAAATCAGTCTTTTTGCCCATAGTTGGTATTCTTTATCTCATCTGTTCTTATGACCCAGATCTATGTCTCTATTATCAAAGACTATTTTAAAATGAATAAGGTATCAAGGGTATACCTATTGAAATACAAGAAGAGTCTATGATACACTATATACATGGTGCAACAATGCGGCAGCACTGTACATGATTTCCTGCTAGATCAAAACCTTGGTTTGGAGAAAGACAGCTAGACAGACAGACAGACAGACAGACAGACAGACAGACAGACAAGACATCTATTCATATGATAACAAAGAGACAAGATATACATTAACCAAAGGGTCATGCCATCAGTTGAATAACATCTATCTCTGCAGCCTGCATCCTTGAAGCACTGCCAGTCGGACACTGATCTCTATGTCATATTTCAGGTGATAATCTGACTGCACTTCACAAAGGCTGCATTATTGCGTTTCAATAATTTTTGGTATTTTTCGTTTGTGGTAAATGAGGCCATGTGTCTTGTCGGTAAATTATTAAGTAATGGTAATATAAAGCATGGAGAATTGAAGAAAGTAATATCAACCTTACATAATGACTGGAACCGAATATGGCCGACACCACCCCCCACATAAACCAACGAGAATGAGGAGATTCCTGTAATTAAGTAATTAAAAGATATATGATCAGTTTTTCAGGGAAACCAAGTCACCATATTTTGACCATATACTACACTACTACAGGAATTGTGAGTTTGAGTGACTCTTCAGTCTTCAGGTATTATCACATCTGAAACATTATTGGATAAGTGACTATAGCTTGTCACCATTGTAAATGGCATAGGGTGTTGACTTTGGTGTACCTCACAGCCCCCTGATAGCCAATTACATCCTTGAAAAGGATACAGTCATGTAACATGTTGTTAGTAGAGGATAGTCCACAATGTGCTTTTGCAACATCATACAAGACTTACATCTTTGAACAGGTTGTCAGGGAATTTCTTGGGACAAAGTTCATATTACATGTCAGTCCTTCAAGTCAATATTTGTAGCAGGGCTAGCTGACTGGGAGTAGTTAACAGCAATACTTGTCACAACCTGATAATGCATGTCACATGTTGCTAGAGACATTGCAGGACTTGCAGCTCATGCTGTAAGCAGTAGCAGCATGCTTGGTTATTGCCTGCTTAATATATGTTATCAGGTGGCCATCATGTTTCATATGTGGTCATAGCTGAAGAGTCATAGAAAGAACCTGTTCTCGTTAACAATATCCTGATTTCCTGTTTTACAATGATTTTACATTAAAAAGTTCTTTATCACTGGAAGTCAAATCTGGGAATTCAAATTTGATAAAAATTTCAACTGTTTTTTCCCTTCTATTGGTACAGCAGGACACGTCCAGATAAGAGATCTTATACCATTCGACATCTGTGTCAGCCAATCACATTACAGTATTTCAGGGGAATAATTCCATATTCTTTGTTGTCCAGTTATCCTCTCATGTTTGACTGTTTGAGTGTTTGTCTCATGGTATAAGCAGGTTATTCACCATGGGATGAGGAATATGTGTTTATCACACCTCGGCCTAAAGGCCTCTGGCGATAAATCACATATTCCCTCTCCCGTGGGGAATAACCTTCACTTACTCCCAGATTTGAACGTTTTAACTGTTATATTTGCCCCCACGTTATTCATCTTTTGATTCAATGTGCCCTTACAGTAGCTATCAAGTTGGAGTGTATCACTCAGCAGGGTCCCAGATTCGAGGTCGTGCTATTGCTCGAGACACCAAGACGCCCAGATTTTGGAAAGGATGACCTAGATTTTCCTGTATTTAACTATGAAATGACAAGCTGGGTGCCTTGCATAAGGTGCCAAATTGTCCTGTTAGTCATTTCATTTAAGATATATCCCATGCAATATAGTTATATAGTCTCTGAACAATTCCATGAGGATAAATGGCTGCTCAAATGTTCCAATTATCAATTCTCAGGCAACTAGTCCCTGGCTCTGCCACATTTTCTTATGTTTGGGCAGTGTTTTAAGGGACCCTGTTACAAAATAGCAAGCCGGATTATCTTGTCTAGCATTGTGTGGCATTGACTGTTGTAATCACTTGTTTCAAACCTCAGGTCAGTAAAGCGTACCAATTTAAATGTGTATTCCATACGAATGGTTGACATGGCTTACACGGATTTGTTTACGAACACGCCAAACTCGACCCTTGTGTTTCCCAGAACCAGAACAGGAGAGCTTCACTCGAGCAGGAACCAGTTTGTGTCACATGGTACACATCTTGCGACCTTAGTACTCCCCACTTATAGGGGAGTAGCAAGAAAAACTAAACTCGAGAATTTACTTTGGCACTTCCTGGAAACACGAGGGTCGCGTCTTGTGTGTTCGGAAACAAATCCTCATTACCCGAGTTACTAGTGTAACCTTTCCGAAAACGCCCCATTGTTTAAATGA
Organism: Platynereis dumerilii; assembly: GCA_026936325.1. Taxonomy (NCBI): domain Eukaryota; kingdom Metazoa; phylum Annelida; class Polychaeta; order Phyllodocida; family Nereididae; genus Platynereis; species Platynereis dumerilii. The sequence goes on along the minus strand of JAPTHN010000001.1, from coordinate 87,960,053 downwards.
TTGACTATGTCTAACAGCAAATAATGTCATGTATCTAAATACATGATAATTTATTTACAAAATAAAAAATCTACAATGATAAAATACAGTGTATCATGAGGTCTCAATTTTAAGTGGTCTTGAATACATAATGATAACATAAAATCAAAAGTTACAAAATGCATGTTTAAGCGTTGAGTGAACCATGAAAGTACTCAAATATATTAACCTCGATTATCCAGGCCGCTCAGTGCACACTGGCCGGGGACTGGGTATCAAGTCTAATAACATAATTTATACCATTCGACACCTCTGTCAGCCAATCACATTGCAGCATTTCAGGGGAATAATTCCCATATTCTTTGTTGTCCAGTTATCCTCTCATGTTTGACTGTTTGAGCGTTTGTCTCATGGTATAAGTCGGTTATTCACCATGGGATCAGGAATATGTGTTTATCACACCTCGGCCTAAAGGCCTCGGGAGATAAATCACATATTCCCTCTCCCATAGTGAATAACCTTTACTTATCCAACATGGCAACAAAATATACACTACATAATTACATACACTCACAAGACAAATTATCCATGGCAACAAAATATACACTATATAACTATAGATACACTCACAAGGCAAAGTTCCTTGTAAATTAAATCTGGTCTTATTGAGAGTGTCAGGAAAGCAGTTTTTCAACATAATTTATTGCAATAAATAAACACATAACATTTTTCATTCTTTGTCTTGAGGCAAGATGTGCCCTTTTGAACACTAATAAAAATCACTTTTATGTTGTCTAATCAGTATATTTACTGATGCTGCACTAAAATGTTGTCTCTCAAATTTGATCAGGTCTTTTTATCTGCCCCTGTCACCTTTGTTTCTCTCCGGTGCCCTTGAAGGGTAGCTCCTGGGTTAGAGACGGATGCTAAGTGTGGCCAGTAAATGGGAATGCTGCACAACAAAATCCAATATCAAAGGATTGTGACAACCACATGCATTTCAAACTATAACTCCTGGTATTATGGTTGACCACAAACTTATCGTAAAAATATATCATAAGACCAATAAAACAATGATGTTGTTTCAAAACTACTCAAACAAAACAAAAATAACATATGCCAAGAACAAAAAATCAACAAAATTCATATTACGACAAAATAAATCAATATAAAGTAACAAAATACATATAATTATGGCAAGTCATCAAATCAAAAATACTGTGCATGTGTACCGGAGAAGCCAGCGACAGGAATATGACTTTTCTGCCTCTAACTTCTGCACGGGTCTGAAGAGACCAAAATGACATCGGAAATCAACAAGAATGAGTTTTTAAAAAATCATGATAAACCGAGCAAGATCTGACATTCATTGCATGATATCTGGTAAAACAATTTAACATAAAACACATTGAAAAAGAATGATTTCATGCAATCCTGGGTCTGAAAAAAACACCAATAAAATTCATGTACATATACATAGATTCAGCTTAAACACTATCAAATATATTGGCATATATATTGCCTTGCAAAGATCACAGATACTTGACAAAAAATATTTATATAGGTACCATGAATCAATACTAATGCTACATGGATTATCATAAATGATCACATGGTCTTATCAAGTTTGAATTAACCACAATCAACGTCTTTAGAATATATATAGAGACAAGCAGTAAAAATTAATTATTTCATTTTCACTTTCAATTTGGTCAAGTAAAATTCTGCTTTTATCGATGATAGTTTTTGAAAGGCCAATGCTTCCAGATGTAGGCTATGTTCAAAAACAATAAAAACCATCAAGTTGTGAATGTAGATTTCCAATCTCCGGATCCATAATAGAGTGATGAATTTACCTTCTGGAGAATCGTAGAAAAATGTCCATAATTTTCGCTGTTCTCTCAACAGCTTCGTCAGTGGTCTGTTGAGAGAACAGCGAAAATTATGGACAATTTTTCTACGATTCTCCAGAAGGTAAATTCATCACTCAACCATCAAGTTATTGGACCTATAGTCAAGACAATTTATCCTTCAGTGTAACAATGCTATACCTGTATCTATCATTCTCAAATTTGTTTGTGACATCAGAAATGTGTTCCCTTCCACACCGCCATTTTGAGACAAACAGAGTGTTTTGGCGCATCTACTGGCATATGTCGTCGCATCAGATCACATTTGCAGTGCATCAGATCACGTGTGCTTCGCTGCCTAGTTAAGACAGTTTATCGTTCTGCATCACAAATTCACAATGATGTACCAGTATCATTCACAATTGCTTACCATCTAAAATGTCAGTAACTTAGTATAACTGATTTATACAATACATTTTCAACTCAAGTCGTCCACACGCTTTTCAGTCAAGTTCAAGCTAGTCGCCAGCAACATAATGAAGGATTTGTTAATCCATGATTGATCCATTATCTTGACTCCCTTCAGTCTCTTCAGTGCCTCTAAGATCATAGATGTGGAGCACCACATCCTGTCTGCTATAAGCCTTTAAGATGGCCATGACAAACAAGACAACCATACTGATAACTAAAATAATTGATGACACTGAAACAGCTATCACAATGCCTCGTAAATACTCTTCAGGTCCTTGGTCCGAACCCCACTTCTCCTGCCACCGCTCTCTTCGCTCAGCATAGGCGATCTCTACTTCATCTGAAAGTTAAAAGAGGAACAAGAACTCAAGATGGATGGAGGATGATTGGGTGCTATGCCCTGTATTTATGCATTCGGTAGGTTAATATGACATGGCAATGAGGAGAAGGATGATAAAAACAGCTGTCCAACATGGGTCCAGATAACCCGGCAAGAGCTGGATTTGAACCCGGGGGCCAGTGATGCGGAGTCTATAGCATGCAACCACTGACCTGCATGGCCCTTCCCCAACAAAAAGCCAAGAAAAGGTTGGATGATTGCATAGGCCTCTTCCTACCCTCTTTCCACAACTTGGTGGCCCAGCGCATAAGGTGCACGACTCACACATGCAAGGTCGTGGGTTCGAATCCCAGCAATGGCATGGAGGAGTTGGGCAGATCCTCCTGAAACCACTGCCTCACCCCAACCACCAAGGTGCAATGGGTACTTGGCAATAAGGCAACCACAGTGATGGTGCTGGAATGACGTCTTAAGCCCCTGTAGTTAACCCCGTGTGCCAAGGATGTAATTGTAAAGTCAGCAGAGTATGTCTATACGACGTAGATGCAGACTGTAAACCCACCACATCACCTTTTTTTTCTTTTTTTTTTAGATCACAACTTTATACATTTAGAGTCACCTTTTTTAAAACTTACAATGTGGCTGTATTGTAGTAGTGTAAAACATTTTTTGAATATGTCAAGAATTAATGTTCATTCGAGTGGATTTCAAAGCGTAGTGGATAAGATGTTTGGCTCTCATGCACACAAAAGATCGTGGCTTCGAAACCGGGCATGGAATATGGGGGATATCGCGCAAGTGCTTCACCTACCCGGTGCAACTGGTAACTTTCTTGGCAATTGTGTGCTCCCCGGGGAGCTGTAAGAGGTTTATGTTTGAACAGGCATGCCAAGTATACTGTTGTGAAGTATGTTGAAATTTATTGAATCAACAGAATGGACTGTAAACCTGGTACAATGGTACATCAATGAAATACAATTCCAAAGAACATGCATCAAGAGCAATGCAATCCCCTGAAGAAACTATACCAATAGCTATATTGTTGTCAAGCACACACTACACAATTTCTGATGACGTTCCAAATTGCTGCACCCTTGTTTTACAACTTTCTTATATTTCGATTAATTTTATTACAATAAACTACTTTTTCCAGGGTTATACATCACTATAAAAAGTGTAAACGTAACTGGGAATACCGGTATGTTAAATCATGTAAAGTACAGGCCCATCTTCCCACAATGCCACTTGAGATGCATTTTTAGCCTGTCTGGTAGGGACTATTTTGCTTTTTTATGCTAAAATAGATGAATTGGTCTCTGTCCACTTATAAATGTGAAAATAATGCTGTTCTGCTTTAAATCCATTTTAATCCGATTGCTGTAATGGCAATAAAAAAACGTTCCCTTAAAAGAAATATTTTGAAAAACATCGAAGTTGCAAAAAAGATACTTCAATCGATTGCTTGGAGTTCCCCCATTTCTAGGAACACCATGTATCAACTTTTTGTTCCGCCGATCGCTAAAAAATCACCGGTGGGATGTCACAAATTATCAAAAAATCATCCAAATTCCCAGAAAATCCTAGTCCTTCGTATAACGTGCCATGAGACTGTAGCATATAAGGCCTAGTTCAAAAATAATGAAGCCAAAGTGTGACATGACCATCAAAATTTTAAAATGTTTATAGGTATCAAATGACCACATAATATTGTAACAAACATGTATAAGTTCTAGAAACTCTATTTACCATTTTGCTGTGGTTTGTGGAAATAACTGATAAAAGTCGAATATTACCAAATTTTATTTATTTTTATTTCCATGGCCGTGAAAGAAAAGTAGACCAAATGGTAACTTATCTTCAAATAAAATCGAATTTTTTTGTTGGATGACAAAACTCATATACTCTTAAGTGTCCATGGCTGTTTTCGTCCAAATTCACCAAATATTTTGTGAGGAAAACAGTATTTTTCAAAATTTTGTTGCAATATTAAAGTGTTGAATATCAGGACAAGTAATACTAGAATGATTGCTTTACTCCTTACAAGAAAACCATGAAAATATGATCAATATTTTCCATAGCGTTACGCTTGCGACAAAGTCCCATTTAAGATATCTTTGTACTTTACCACCAGAAACCAGCTGCGGACCTGGATTACTTGATTGTTTCTAAAAACTACACAGATTTTGCAAAATTGCAAGCCAAACCAGATTTAAAACGGAGCTTTTATTGCTCTGTGGCACTACACAGTATTCTGGGCGTTACGCTTGCGACGGATTCACCTACCCTGCTATTCATTGAAATTTTTTAGTGAAATAAATTTTCCACAACCATAAGAAGCTCCAAAATGGGTAAGCAGATATAAGACTAGGTCTTAGAGGCCAAAAGATTCAACTGACACATGTCAAAGGGACACTAGAGCATCCCAGATCAGTAATTGTCAAATTTGACTTAATTTTTGGAAGTCAACCTTTGAGTTCAAATAGCTCAATAATGTCAACACAGGCAAATAAAAGTACTTGATTTGATGGATTGATGAAGCCTGAGGATATAGAGATTCCAAAAAGTTTTGGGAAATTGTCTTAGAATACGTACAAATTTGTAAAACTGAAAGAATTCAAGTGGTCAAAAATGTTATGTCACGTTTTTTTGTGTGAAAAAATGCTTGTTTTTCAATGTAAGTGGGCTGTATCTCAATAACTACAAGCCAGAATGCCGTGAAATTTTCAGGAAATTTGCACAAGAATGTACTTAAAGCAATGGTGTACCACTAAGTAGTCACATACAGCCATTCTCACATTTTGAGACCCCTACAGAAAATATGATGCGTGGCTTCATTATTTTTGAACTAGGCCATAAGGGAGATATACTAAGGCATAAAAATTTAAAGAATATCAAAAGTATTATTACCAAACTCAATGGGGAAAAATTAATAATCAAAGCTCAATAAAAACACATGTGCATGGGCATTTATGGAACAGGCTAATATTTGCTAAATTCTAAATTGCCTCCTTAAAAAAAAACAGTTTATACTTACCCACAGGATGCACAGTCAACCAAGCAGACCTCTCCATCTTGGTATGTTCCGATATAACCAGACAAGAGTAACGTCCGGAATCACTTACTTTGGCTTTCTAAAACACAAAAAGTATTAATTACCATAATTATCACCTATCAACATACATATTGCAGTACATTTAAAGATTTGAGTGCGAAAGAAACAGTGGTCTTGGAATTCAAACAATCTGGATATTCTTCCTGGATTGCAGAGAACAAAATTTAGAATGTCTAATTTCAAAATTTAGACAAAACCTCTTGAATTTTTAATGTCTTTAGAATTACAAAAGTCATAATAAGATATGCCATAAGAAAGCAAAATCAATTATACAGGGTGAAATGATGTTCCTAACCAATAGTAGAAGAAATTTAAGTTCAAGAAATCATAATAATCTGAAGACAAATGTTTGTGCAAAATCTGATGTCTCCTAACTGAAATCATGCAACCCAAGGCTATATCGTGGAATCAGTCTTATTTCATGTTTGGGTAAATTATATGCTGCCTTATTAAATGCTCGTCTATCTGTATTTTTAGAGGTGACAGGTGCTGTTGTTGTCAGTCTAGGTCTTGTTTAGAACATTTGTATACAATCACTAGTATGATTAGAACAAGGCAAATACAGAATTTATCAACCTTTTGTTGCTTTATAGATATGGCAAAGGCTTTTGATTCTGTAGATAGAAATGTTTTGTTTTATAAGTTGTTGTATAATGGTATAAATGGAAAGTTGTATAATGGCCATAAAAGCTTTGTATTTAGGTCAGGTTTGTGCTGTAAAAAATGAATGATTCAGTGACTGGTTGGTTTTACAATGACATAGGTGTTCGCAAAGAGGACCCACTTTCACCCATGCACTTTATTTTCTTTGTTTATCAATGACCTAGCAGTTGAACTAAATGTTATGAACCTAGGTGTTAAATTCGGTGATGAAGTTGTTAATATTTTACTTTATGCTGATGATTTGGTTATCTTGGCTGAAAATGAAATTGCTTTACAGTGAATGAAAGATAAATGTTGTGATTGGTGTATGCAATGGAGACTGAAAATGAATGTAGAAAAACAAAGGTGGTGCACTTTCGTAATCCTTCAGTACCCGAACTGATTATGACTTCATGTGTTTTCAAGAGTCACTTGTGGTCGATCATAAATACAAATATTTGGAAATAATTCTTGAACAAAATATGAACTTCCAGGTCACAGCAAAAGTTCTTTCTAAGAGCTCATGCAGAGCCTTCGGTTTGATATTGTCAAAATTACGGAATTTGCAAACATTTGATTTCCAGTTGTTTGAAAAATTATGTGTATTCATCCCATCATGGACTATGCTTCTGCAGTCTGGGGCTATAAAATGTTTGATAGTTCTAAAATTATAGAGAATAAAATGTTGCGCTATTTCTTGGGAGTGCATCGCTTTGCATCAAAATTGGCAGTGTGGGGAGATCTAGGTTGGACTCCGAGTGAAATAAGAAGAAAAGTTAATATGGTCCGCCTTTGGTGTAGGTTGATTAGATTAGATGATTCTTGGCTAGTAAAAAGAATATTTTTACATGATGTTGACCTTTGTAAAATATTGAATTCAAAAAATTGGGCCTGGGAGGTTAAATAGATTTTTGAGGCTACTGATCAGCATGACTTATTTGAATCTATGTCTGATTAATTCTGATTAGATCGAGTATTGAAAGTTACCGAAACTAGTTTACTTGAAAGTTATAAAAATTGATGGAAACAGGATCTTTCTAATTTTCCAAAACTTAGAACTTATCTTATATTTAAAAATGATTATAATGTGGAATATTATGTCAATAGAGTAATTAACTGTTCTGAGAGATCATTTCTTGCTCAATTAAGGTTAGGAATATTGCCCTTGTCAATAGAAACAGGTAGATTTACTTCTCCTATTACTCCATTGGAAAATAGAGTTTGCCCAAATTGTAATATAAATGAAATTGAAGATGAAAAACATTTTTTGATGAACTGTACATTGCACACTGTTCAAAGAAATATTTTGTTTGAGAATTGTGCAATATTTATTGACAATTTTTCAAATTTGGATGAATTAGACAAATTCAAATCTATTTTAAATTGTAAACAATTATGTACATATCTAGCAAAATTTATAAAGAATGCTTATAAATGTAGGAGATGAGGATTTTTAATTATTCATACTGATGTTTTGCTTTGTTTTTGCATGTGTTTTTTCTGGCCCACCTGGTGACTTGTAGGCCTTAGAGGTCGGGCAGTATAAACTGCAGGTCACTTTAATAAAAAATATTTGACTTGACTTGAATTGTATAATGTACGCTGTTCACACACACACAAAGGCCAGACTTACATCATAAATAAAATGTCTACCAACCCTGTCAATTATAATGTTACGGCATATATTTATTATTATTACGAACCCTGATAACAAGCCGCAAGTCATTCTCATCTTCCTGGGATGAGGCTGAGGAGCTGTAGTCCAACTCCATACTCAGATCATGTCTCTGCCTCCACAAATTTTGCTTGATGTCATCCCCACTCATGTCCTCCTCTGTCACTTCCTCCCCAGATACTGGCCCAACTGACTTCACAGGTGAGTTGTATTGGTCGGCATAATCTTCATCATCTTCGGGAGACGAGTCTTCCATGGAGGACTGAAAAAGAGGGGAATATCCATGTGAAGAACATTTGAAACTAATTATTTGTAAAGTCATTATCATTAAAAATGAATCCTCTAGCAATCACAAGATCTCCACTTATTTCAAAATGGACCTACATTGTATTCAGACTTGGTATTATCACAAAACCTAGCTAGTTATTCATACTGATCACATCAATTTTCCACTCCACATCACACTAGTTTACAAAACGATGTTTCAGTGATGATGGTGGGAGAAAGCAATGGTAGGCTGAATTTAAATGAGCTTTTCAAATTGTAACACATATAATAATCAATTTTGCCAAACCAAGACTCACTTCATCGGAGAAGTCCTCCATGGAGTCCCTGACTGCTCTGACACCTTCTCCTGTCTCCACCAGGGTGGCAATATCATCCACATATCGCAACCACCGAGCAGTAAAAGGCACATTTGTCAACACGCGGCAGGTCAGGACAGCCGGCTGTCCCTCGTATGAAGTCACATTTCGAGGGAACCCTTCAAAGACAACAAGTGTCTTTTTTTTGGGAGCTGAAATAATCCAATTAAGTCATTAATTGCATAATAAATCATATTCTCAGGTTACACAAATATTGAAAAACCAAGTAATCAACTGGGAATGAACATAGAAGTCTTTGAACCAAAACAAGACTTGCCAGAAACAGTGAGTTGAAACTTCTTGGAGATGGTCCCATACTCATTGGAAGCCAGACACTCGTAGTTTCCTTTGTCTGAGGTTTTAAGGCTGCGGATTTTCAAAGATTTTCTGTGGAACACTATCTGTCAACACAAAATCATAGACTCAGAAAATGTCTTACTAGCATTGCCTGATATAATTTCCTGTGATCATCCATCTTTATTGCTATGCATATTAGCAATGAAACTGAAAACTACAGAAGTACTAATTTCTTATTTAATCTAACCAAATAGCAACCTTCATTAAATCATAACAATTATTCATCTGTTTCATTGCCAAGTTCCAGCATTAGCAGGACATTTGATGCCATCTGGCATAAAATTTCATGAACATGACATTGTGTAGCACTAAAAGCGCAATTGTGCAAGCTCCAGTCAGCGAGCAGTCAACAGAAACTGAGAGTGAGGAGCGCACACACTTTTTCTCTGGAAGACACCAGGGCTGTTCCAGACATCAGAGTATGCTGAAGTTTCTTACCTTTATTAGAGAACATGATTGTCTTGCCTGACTTAAGATGACCGACTTATTGAACAGAAACATGCACCAAATGTGCAATGAAACTAGAACTATTGTCGCAGAATACAAAATTATATTAGAGGGGCCAGCAGAGTGCAGTTTGCAGTTATGTCTTGTGCAAAATACAGTTAAAACGACTGTTTCTTACATGTTTATGGTCTTCGATTAAAGGTAACCCATTCTTAAACCACTGGATGGTAGGTCTTGGAAAGCCCTGGGCCCTGCATTTCATGATAACTGGGGTGCCTTGGGCTGCAGTAATGGCTACGACACCTCTCAGTCGGCCCTCAGCCCACCGCAGTCCACACTCCTTGTCAAGACAACCTGTAAGAGAAAATGATCACTCCAGAATGATCAAGAAAATTCAAGAAAAGAGTATCTACAGTCTTAAAACTAAAGGAGCACGTGAGTCTATTAACATCCTTTTAAAAGAAATCTAATGTTGATATGATTAGGAGAATTACCTCTTGAGCCCAAGATCTTCATCACCAGTGATTTTTGCTTTACCACAACATCCTTCAAAAATATGAAAAATTCTTTATCTGCCCTCTCCCACCAGCAGGTGACTCTAGAGTGAGTATCAAAGGATTCAAAGCCGAGGCTTTTATGACTCAGCTAGTGAACCTCCCCATTCCATAACATTGCAGTTCTGACAGCCTAATTTTTTCAACCCCAATTCTGACACCTCTTCTGACACCATTCCATCTCATTCACCCGAAGAAGTTCATAGGTTATGGATGAAACGTTGTCGAGTAAGCAAAATTTCCAGTTTTTGATTTATAATTCACTATCTTGTAAGATTGTACGCTGTCTGTTCTTAGATGTTTCATTATGCATGTCACATTTTATGTATTTTACGTACTGTTCAATTTGATTTATGTTCAGTAAACAATTTATAAGGATAGAATGGACAAAATTATTTACAGATCGTTGAAGACAGCTTTCAATGATCACAAATCCTAGTATGAAGATCTGCTGTCTAAAGCCGACATCGACTGTCTTGAGCTTCAACGTCAAAAGATTGTGATAATTGAGGTCTACTACAAAGCAGTGAATAACATTGGCCCAGCCCAAATGAGCGAAATTTTTCGTGTTAAAAACAGGCAATTCGGAAGGGCCTGACTCTGGAAGAGGTGCGGGTGAGAAAAAACCAACACCGGCCACACCTATTGAACATGTGGAAAACTCTATACTTCCAGCTATAAGATCCAGCAAAAACACTGAAGATGTAAAATTAAAATTAAAAGACTTTAAAGGAGTGAGCTGTAAATGCTCTCAATGTAACTGATTGTCAAGCCGACAATAAATAAATAGTTGAAGTTAATGCCATTGTATTGTGTCTCCAGATCTCTCCCCCCCCCCAAATTCAACATACTTTTAAGTGACTCTTAAGCAGTTTTAACTTCAAAGATATTTTTAGTATCCCCAACACTAAAAGCACATCATAAATTCGACCAGCACTTTAAAAACCTCAAAGGAGTAAGTTTCATTCATTAAAAAACCCATGCAAAGCCATATAACCCACGGCAGTAACAAATGGCCATAAGGTTTAAGGTTGAAAAATGTTAACATAACCACCTCAATAGATAACAAATTATCACGAAGTTAGAAGAGAAAAACCCCGTGTAATTAAGTACATAACCATTTATCTGGAGGACCTACCTTTCAAGACACACTTTTAACATAATAAAAAAGTATTACAGCCTGTAAACTTGATACGCAGAGTGGACTGTCGCTCTGTGAAAATACCACTTCATGAATCATCATACTTATGATTTGTCATGATAATACCCAATACTTTCAATGTCAATCTGATTTAAGGAGACTAATCCGCCTGATGGTGACATGTGAACGAAAGGATTATGCATCTTATTTTTGCTCTAAAATCAGTTGTGACAAATCAAAAGGCCTTCTTTTGACCATGACAAATCAAACAGCCTCCATTTTTCCCATGTTGAACGTAGAGAAGATGACACTTCATCGCTATTATGACTCACAGAGTCCCAAAATCTCATCGGCTATTATGACTCACAGAGTCCCAAAATCTGTGTGAAGCAACACTCATTTTTTGCATTTAAGGTTTACAGGCTGTAAGACTCCAAACAATGCAATTTAGACATCACCAAGATACTTATACCATTGGAAAAGCTGGTATCTAATTGACAATTTTGCATGTTAGCGCCCTGCTAGGGATTAACTCTGTTTACAACAGCAAAGAAACAATCAGATTATTGTTTATTTTTAAATTACAAGTTAAAATGTATAATAGAAGAAGCTTATGATGGTTAAGTCAGTTAGATACCTCTTTGTCGGGTTCCAACATACATTTTTGTCAGTTATATCCCTCCCTCCGGTCAGGATCTAACTGACAAAAATGCATGTTAGAACCCTCCAAATCGGTAACTAACTAATACATAAAAACACCAGGTCCCGTTAAAGTGAACTGAGCAAACATCCGTCATGACAAGACCAAGTGGCGTAATCTTGGTTACATAAGATAGATAAAGCTGTCACAACCTCCTGAGTCATGACAATATATATCAGAAGAATCAACCAAGTGGGAGTGTTACCTTATCAAGTAATTACTGTGTGGCGATTGTCTCTGAATCTTCTGCGTATCATTAATCCTATAACCTTGATGGTCTGACTGGCTACAAAACATACATTGTACTTAAGTCAGTAAAATTTAATGTTGCATGGTTATCCAATCACGTGAAGTAATTTTGATGCAATAAAAATGGACTTCAAAGTCCTGTTTGTTTCTTTCCATAATGATGTAAAAAGTAGTTTAAATCCACTTTTGTGAAAACCGATCCCAATACTGATATACCTTGGACTTTATATCAGTCATTTTACAAGCAGTTAAAAAGAAATCATTCGACTGAATAAAGCTAAACATTATCTACAAGACTCCACATCACATATACCAATTCAATATATCAGACCAAATAAAAGCTTGAAGAGTCAAGTGAATCGAAGCAATCTATGAAAATTTGCATGTGCTATATCGGTTTGATGATTTAAGACAGAACATGTCGCACTATCACCTGAAGAATGATATTAAAATGTGTCACCCAATACCTGGCCAGCTTAAAAGACTTCCTCAGAATGGGTGTTCTTAAATTTTCTCCAGGAAGAACGAAAGAGATGGTTTTCATTTTTAAAAACTGTTTACAGGTGATTTCATATTTGACACTGAAAATGAATGTGATCATTTTCTAGGACATGCATCTATTCTATAAGGAAAAATGATGTCATAATTTTTTAATGTCACTTTTCCAAGTATAATACACGTAAATGTCCTTGAAAAAAATTCACATCCAATCTCAGTGTCTACATTTATGAAATCATCTGTAAGATATTTGATTGATTGATTGATAAATTTATTTCAAACTAAGTTCAGGAAGCCAGAAAAGCACAATCGCTTATCGAACTGGCACCTTAAAGACCATATCACATCAAGAACACCAGATATCTAACACAATAAAGAAATATTCCTGTAACCCAGTTGAGTGGATGCCAAAGAATGTTAGTGAAAATGGTATCCATAGAACAAATCTGTTCATTCACTTGTCACCATTATCATTGGCCAAAAAGTTGCCTAAAAACGACAGTCCCTTAATATACCGTTTTGTTATCAGACAGGAAAAACCTATTGGTAAATTTCTGGGTTGGTTGGAATGAGCTTTTTGTCAAAATAAGTTGAATATCTTGGTCACGAAAGCAAAGTCATACAGTGATGATGGTGATTGATTTAAATCAAAAGAAATGTATCTCACTCACCTGCATAAATCACAGTGGGCCATATGAGAGTGGTTATGGTATAGAAGAGCAAGGGGTTTTGCATGATTGGCTCATTGCTGTAGGTTTTCCAGGCAGCAACATCTATAATTGTTTATCACATGGTAATACAGAAGCAGTCCAGCAGCCCTTGGGTGTCTTAGAAGATGGAGGAAAGAACTCTGGCTGAGCAGTACACGACTTCAGAGATAGTGAAGCCTATGTGGTGTGATCCCAAAAAGTCCCAGCAAAATGTTAAATGTCTATAATATCCTGTAAAAAAGCAAGATAACAGAGTTGAAGAGTTTAACTACCAGTGACTGAAGTATGTCTGCGGGACATACAGTACATAGGCTCCATGAGGGATTTATGATTTTTTATTAAAAAAAGAGAACCATCAAGTCATTCAAGTGGTCGTATCACACCTTGTTATCCAATAAATATTCAGTATTTAGTAGAGTGCCATATAGCCATATCCTACAACGGTGACAACCGATAATGTTCTTTTTTTTCAATTCAGTAAACTGATTTCGAAGATTTTTTACTTGCGTTAGTCCTTGTTAGAAAACTTTGTCACACACACCATGCGGCATACGCAGTACCCGTAAATCAATCAGGATTTTGTTAATAGTTCCCACAAATCCACATCCAATCATGTCAAGGAGTCAAAAAAGCCTAGGATGGCATAAAAATAATAAATGGTAACTCCTCAAACATCCACAAAGTATTGTCACAGCTTAAGTCTACTTGTTTCCGTGCTCTATTGGTCGTTACGACAGAGCATCATTCCTTCAGACCCTGAGGCAGAAGCCACAGAACGACTCAGCTGAAGCAACAATGACCAGAATATCTTATCTCAATATCTCACTGTAACAACTTTTTGGTACGGCAAACGAAGGATTCCATGACACACCTGCATGAATACACAAGAACCCAGGGGTTCAAAATGGAGATGGTGTAGTGTCTTACTTCATATCCCCTGAAAAAGACTTTCCCTGAGTGGCCAGAACCGGTGTTGTTTATATTGTGTGTTAAATTTCAGGATTTTAAAAATAATCCAGTTCAAGCAACAAAATGTGGCATAGGTGATATGGAAAAAACAATACATTTTCATAAATGAACTTTTAAAGAGCTTTAAAATGATGCATGGAAACAGGTGTGATCTGCCAGGTAGCTTAACATCCTTTTAGTGGAAGTAGCTGCACATTCATTTTGGTGATTTATATCATATGAAAATTAGATGAGAAGACTGAGAATCTTAGGCATACTCTAATCCACTAATAGAATTAGTTGTCTCAGTATTAGCCAGAACTGACTGCTTTGGCCCAGAATGCCTACCCAACGCAGGCCGGTTTCTTGGGAGTTATCTCAATATGAAACACTGGATACAACAGTTACTGATATCAATCAAAATCCAATGGACTCTGACAAAACGGTAGTCCCAACACAAAATTTTACACTAAACTATATAGATATACGGCTAAAAAAAACTTCCTATTATGATTAAGTAAATATTTGCTGAAGTTTACCAATTTATTGTTTACCATAAATTTTTGACAAACCAAAATTTGAGAAAAATCAAAAATATCAGAAATCCTCATTTTTTCCCGGTTTTTTCGTTTTTTGAAAATTTCCCAAGATTAGCATAAATTTAGACCCCCAAAAGGAACATTAAGGGTATTTAATGCGTAAGAAAGTAGAATTTCATGCCCATAGGTAAAACTGTTTCAGAGTTTTGCTTAAGAAACAATTTTTTTTATTTTTTATTTTCAATATTTTATAAAAACTCATATAAAAACTCTACCAATTGCTTAAATAAGAACAACAAAATGCACACATTTGCTGTAAGACCCATTCATGTGCCAAATATCATATATACAAGTGCAATGGTTTAGGCACAGTGGCCAAAACACAATTTGTGCAGCTGCTCCCAGTGGATCCAAGCAAGATATAAAAGGAAAACACGTCATAAATAATACATGCCTGGTATTCATTCCTATGCCAGATGCATGCTCTATAGTCAAGTTATCCACATCTCTTGACCCAAACATCTCCAAACAAAATAGCCAAGACAGGGCCCAAAAGACATTCTGAAAATGCTCAAATTTCAAATTTCCCGCCAAAACTGTCCATTCTGTCACTGTGACTGCATAAATGGAGATGAATACACAACTCCATTAAAAATGGGCAGGGAAAACATAAACGCAGTAGGTACTCCAATCTTTGAGTGGTTTATCTCACTGGTGCAAATCTCAATTCACTCTGACATTCAGCCAAGAATCAACCCTGAGACAAAGTCACAAAGGAAACAGGCATATTCAGTTAGATGCCACAAGTGCACAGTAAATATGACACTTGTTGATACTCACCTTGCAGTGCAAAGATTTATTGTAACAACCAGCAGCAACCAAGGTGAGGTAAAGAGCTTTACAGCAAAACTTTTGAAAAGTGATCTGCCTTGAGCCACATCACTGTGCATTATGATACTTGCTTGCAGCACAATAAGACAGTATTGTTATTTAAGGGGGATATGAATCATTTCATTGCGATATGTATTATGTATGGGTTATTCACCACTGGAGAGGGAATATGTGATTTATCAACCGAGGGCTTCAGCTAAAGGTGTGATAAACACATATTCCCGATCCCATGATGAATAACCGGCTTACACCATGAGACAAACAATCAAACATGAGACAATATGAGGACAACAAAGAATATGGGATTTATCGCAGTGAAATACAGACTTGTGATTGGCTGACAGAGGTGTTGAATGGAGCTGGTGAAGTTTAGAAGTTTTTTTACTTGCGTCAGTCTTGGTTAGAAAACTTTGTCACACACACCATGCGCAGTACCCGTAAATCAATCAGGTTTTCATTAATAATTTCTACAAATCCACATCCAATCATGTAAGGGAACCAAAAAGCCTAGGAAGGCATAAAAATAATAAATGGTAACTCCTCAAACATCCACAAAGTATTGTCACAGCTTAAGTTTACTTGTTTCCGTGCTCTATTGGTCGTTGCGACGACAATATATTCATACAGTGCCACCTGTAAGTAAATGAAACGGGTGATGTTTTCCCATTGGGTCAAAGGTAAACATCCTCAACCAAATTGCTTGAGGAAGCAAGAATTCTCATCCCACGGAATAAAATATCTTCAATCGTAAAGGAGAGTGAATTACGATCAGCACAGTGTCTATTTAGAGCAAATCGTAAAGGAAGATATTTGAAGGTACTTGGGATAAAATGGCTGCCAAGTTTCTTTGCACTCTAGAGTTATGTATAAATGTAATGTAAATGTAGACTTTTTTATAGTCCATTACACCGACGCAGTCAGTCTCAACAGACTTTACAATTACACCCTTGGCAGGCCTGTTCAAGCATGAGCCTTTCTCAACTCCCCGGGGAGTATACAGCCAGGCAGCCGTTTCCAGCGCACACAATGCTAAGTCACTCTACAATCGCCATCACTGCCTATAGCCAAGTACCCATTTACACCTGGGTGAAGTGAAGCAAAGAGTTACAGAGGATCTGCTCAGTTCCTCCGTGCCATGGTTAGGAGTCGAACCTGCAACGTCTCAGTTACCAGGCGAACACCTTATGCACTAGGCCACGGCACCTCTTAAAATGGGTCAAAGTCTTTGATATGTAAGTTAAATACAAGGCTAATGCAATTTCAATGCGGAAGGGGTTCACTTACTTCATAGGTTTTGATCCATGTGTAACTGCTTCAAGTGCAAAGAAACTTGGCAGCCATTGTATCCCACATGCCTCAAGTATTGTCCTTTCTATTATAATTAAGACCCTATATATATGTTTTCTTTGCATCGAATGAGCATTGACTCAACAAGCAGTTTGGCTGAGGATTTTTTGCTTTGACCGAAGTTACCTGTTAGTATGCCTGGTCTCTAGTAAGTCTAGTTACAGCAGACGAAAAAGCTGTTCAGAGAGAGAGCAAAACTTCAAACTCCCAACTGTACACTGTTTGGCCAGCAATGATTCAAGGCCAGCCACCCACAAAGAAAGAGAGGAGCAGCTCACAAAACAGAAAACATTAATTCAAACAATAGTAATATTCTTCTCTGTAGCAATTTCATCCAGTGCAGTAGATAAGAATGTAATGACATTTCAAACAATAACCTTTTTGCAACATCACATGTAGGTCTATGTATATAGTTAAATCTGGAACATCACAGTCAGAATTTAGCATAATGTGAGGTTATGTTATAGTTTGCAATCGACTTGCAGGAAGTTTAACCTAAGAGAGGCACTTCCTGTGAATCTATCAATGTGGACATTGTGAATCATTGTCCACTGGACAAAGCTGTCATTAAATTTTTAGTAATGAATTCATAATAAACATAAAACCTACTTCAAATTTAAATGATAGTTTAGTATAGTTATTTAAATTGTTGTATCGCTGCAGGCCATCATAAAATATATAGAACAACCAACAACAGATAATACCCATGGCAGATTGTATGATCAACATGACAACATTAGTACCAATTATTTTGTGACAATTCAAAGAATAGGAAGAACAAGAATCCATGATTCAAAATTGGCAATTGTATATTCGGGATTGAAATCATGAAGATTTATATATTATTACATGGATTGTATTGAGCAGTGATAGCCAGACTGATAGTGTTTCTGCATGCATTAAACTTTGAGTGGAATCCCTTAGCAAATGCCATACCAAATTCAGACTGCAAGTGAAATACTAAAGTCACAGTGGGCAATTTATGGCATTTGGCAGCCATCTTGGATTCCAAAAAATTCTGAGGGAATCATAAGTGAACCTATACCAAATTTCATAAATCTAAGTGAAATACTAAGGTCACAATGGGCAATTCAAAATATGGCGTCCATTTTGGCAGCCATCTTGGATTCAAAATTTGAGTGGAACCGTTAGTGAATCCCTGTCTCCAATTTCATAAATCTAAATGAAATACTAAAGTCACAGTGGGTATTTTTAATAGGTTTTTGGCAGCCATCTTGGATTTTTCAAAAAAATTTTGAGGGAACCTAAGTGAATCCCTGTACCAAATTTCATAAATCCAAGTGAAATACAAGGTCACAATGGGCAATTCAAAATATGGTGGCCATTTTGGCAGCCATTGGATCCAAAAATTCTAGGGGACAAGTGAATCCCAATACCAAATTTCCTAAATCTAAGTGAAATACTAAGGTCACAAGGCAATTCAATATGGTGCATATTTTGCAGCCATCTTGGACAATTTCTGAGGGGGACCCTAAGTGAATCCCTATACCAATTTTCATAAATCTAAGTGAAATAGTAAAGTCACAGTGGGCAATTCAAATATGGCGGCCATTTTGGCAGCATCTTGATCAAAAAATTCTGAGGTGGACCCCAAAGTGAATCCTATACCAAATTTATAAATCCAGTGAAATACTAAAGTCGCAATGGGCAATTCAAATGTGTGACTAGAAAAGTGGACAAGTGTAGAAGTTTACACATGGAGTTAGTGGACAAGTGGACAAGAGTCCCATTTCACCTTAAGCTCCTCTATTAACGGCTTAGGTTGCACAGTTAATTGCGACTTCAGTCATGCAGTATACACATACATTACAACAAAGGAAAGCTAACAGCAATTATGTAAAACATATACCAACCTTGGGATACTGTACTGTACGCTGCAGACGTTTGATACAAACTTTATACACTGTTAGGTAACTGAAGATGAACCATGCAATGATAATGTGAGATCTCAGGCCAACAAAATCTAGGGTACCTCCCTAAAATAGCTCAAGTAAACACTTCTAACTGGAGCAAACAGCTGATCACTTCTGACCTGCTTGGCACATGCGAGACAAGCTGGCAAGTGAATGCTAAAAACGAATACCCCCAACCAATATCACAGCACCTATCATTTATCAGTATCTTTACTTCAGTGTCAAGTTGAGTGTCACTCAAAGTGACTACATGTTATCATTGCAACATGGGCGTATTTTCATTCGGGAGAAGGGGACATCATGCAGCGACACCCCTCCACAGCTCTCCACTCTCCAGTGACAAGAGATTATTTTCATGACCTACATACATGTACAATCTGGTTGTACATGATGATCAATGTGAGATTGGGGCTTCACGTCCTGTATTTATGCACTTACTAGACTTGTTGGGACAATAAGGACAGTTTCAAATAGAGTGATAGGAAACTCTTGGTATGTAGTAAAAATTGAAATGAACTTTCATTCATAGATCTATACAAACAGAATATCATAACAATTTAAAACATGATACCAAACTAATAAATATAGTGTATTTATTTTATATTAGGCGTGTCTCTATAACTTTTCAAAGCTACTTTGACACACAAAATGACCTCTCCCCAGCCCTACAGGTCCCTTGCAGCTGCTTGCTCCTTAATTCGTCTAATAAGTTACACACATGATAAAGTTAATGTTTAAGGATAATCAAAATTTTGGCTTGTCAGTAAAGTTTGCCTGGCGTATGATGGTAAAAAACATTAAATGACACAGATATTCAACAGAGCTTAGTATGATGAAAATTTATAACATTGTATATTATACATAATGTATATTAAGGTGTTAGCCATGAAGGTGAACATTTATCTATACCAGGTATTTTAAAACTACTTTAACGCGTTAAATGATATATGTCCGTGAAATGACGTCCTTGAATTTTTTTATCACATTATTTACGTGTTCCTTGGCCATACAGTACATGTAAACTTTGTCTTTTTAAAAAGGAGATAATTAATGTAATTTTAAAAAAAAGAAAATTGAAGTTGAGGAGCATAGGACAAGGGTTCATGTTTAATGGGGTTGGTAAGTTACTTCTTTCAAAAAACACTTTGTAGAAAATATCAATATCGTGAAGCTACCTTTATATAAGAAGTTTCTTCTGTGAATTCATTAATTTGGTCAGATTTCCTTTTCAGAATCCATGTCTATGTACGCATTTTATTTTGGACAATGAGCAAAACATTCGTGATAACAAGGCCATGTCCAGTGAAAAATGTGCTTACACTGGCCTCTGCATCCTCACTTCTCAGTGTAAGCTTTGGAAGCTACCCTGTCCACATCATACACTGTTTTGTGAAGTAGTAACAAAAAGATTAACTTTCCTCCGGTGTGACAGACATATTAACAGCTTGAGATTTTTTAAAGCAATTGAATGAATGCTTGAGTGTTTCATAGCATGTATGTTGTTTCAATGAGTTTCTTTGTAGAAAACCATAAACAATTAATTAAATCACGCCGGAAAAAAGCTGACAATGCTTTAAAAATCTTCAGCATTTTGTAGAGCCTGTTGGCAGGGCGAGTGAAAACAAGTCCTGCAATGGGAGGATGGGCCTCTGTGATTGACTCCAGCTCCTCCTTCAAGCTAACTAGAACAGCTGTGAGGTCGCCAGCTCTGGTTACCTTCAAGCCAAACAGTTATGCCTAGATCTCACGGCCCTTTATGGAGAACTTTTTACGCCTGTTTTTGACTCGATCTCACTGAAAAAATGCCCGCCGCACATCCAAAAATTGAGAAAAATTTGGGCTCTATCCCGGCAACTTGGAAAAAAAGTTTCAGCTTGTTGAATCTTTTTTGACATCCACGGTGGAGTTCTCTCCATTTCTAGGAGCCCCCATGGGATACAAAAGTACCTCTGTGGGATGTGAAATATCATCGGCGGGACGTCACAAAATCACCCAAATTCACCCAAATTTCCAGGAAATACCATCCCACCAATCAAAAAAGTACTCTGGTTCTTGCCGTGAGACTTGGGCATTATTGAGAGGAATAGAGCAGAGTTTCGCAACATCTATCCATCGATCAATAATAATTCTTGTGTAAAGGATATTGAGCTTGAATTTGCTTTCTCACACGTAGACCTTCACTGCAGGTATGAGTTGTACAAATCCTTCATACCAATTGACTTGAAAGCTGATAACATCCTTTGCCATGTTGCATCATTCTCTGATTTTTTTAATTAATTTTCTTTCAACCGTCACTTTACAAAATATCTCCAAACTTCATTATAGGTCCAATGTCGTGAGTTGGTAAAATTTCAGTTTTGGCCCAACATGGACATGCATTTCGGGTCATATCTCAGCTTTCGTATAGAATTTATGCATGTATTATGGATCAGGTGAAAGGCAGTGATGTCCCCTTTGATGTAAATAGCAGGAAATGTATCCACTTCTCATACCTTTTGATATATTAAATGGTAAATGTTTGCATATGCGATCAATTTTTGGCGTCACGCTGGACACTGCATGTAAAAAATTCAGGTAAAACTTTAAAATACAAGCAAGTAGTAACAGTTAAAGTAAAATTTGAAATTTGGTATTATGCTCTGGTTAGCTGAGCATATTATGAATACAGAAAAAAGGCCATAATATGTTTCTGTATTTCAAAATGACATGTTTTGCAGTATAAGGTTGCACGCAAAGCCAAAACACACAATGTAATTTTTGATGCATCAAATACCCCATTTACTGATTTGATTTTTTAAAAATTTTTACATCAATGTTTTGCTCATGGCCTGGTCTGTCAGGAAATAGTTACAAAACTTTGCAGAGGCTCTTGTTTTGGAAGCTGTGAGGGCCTAAGTGAGACTGACGAAAAATTGACACCCTCTTTCTTAGTGAGAATTTTGTAGGTACTCTACTGTTCAGAGGCTGTCTGATTATGGCTCAGTAGGCAATTTTGCTTTTCTGGACGGTTCCGAGATGCTCATGAGCCTGGCTTTCCATTGGTGTAGAGAAATTGGTTGTAACTCTAATCTTTCTTGGTATTACAGCCCTGTTTCTGATACTGACGAAAAATTGACACTCTAAACTTTTGTAAAATTTATGTCACACCTCTCTGGTATAGATGCTTCGTGATGATGGCTTCTGATGGAATGCTCATTATTTTGATATTTTCTTGTTGCTTGCGTGTCTGGCTATTGATTCAGGTATAATATGTGGTTATAAGTCTGACCGATTAGGTATTACAGCCCTGTATTTGAACCTGACAACAAAATCAACATTCTTGCCGATAGTAAAATTTTATGTCTGAACTGCTCTTGTTCCAATGCTTCTGGAAAAAGGATTGATGCCATTATCTTCATACCATTTCGTTGCTCATGACCATGGCTTTCCATTTCTATACACAATATTGTTGTTTGTCAAACCTATCTTGGTTTTAGAGCCCTGCCTTTGAGACTGATAAAAAATATGGTGCATTCTTGTTCTACAATAACTGCCAACTGCCATAAGAAAGGTTAAGTGAAGGAAATATCTTAAATTATGAAGTAATTTTATAAAGGATATCATTTTCTAGATTTTGTGTTAATTTCATGGTGATATCTTTAAAACTTTACCCTACAAGTTCATTTGAATGAATTCAGAACAGTTTCGAAAAAACTGCATTTTAAGTTTGCAAATCCTTCATATTTATGTTTAAAAATAATGGCATTATATAGCCTCATTTGCTTAAAAAAGCATTTACCACCTATAACTTTTGCATTTTGGAATCTACTAATACATAGGGAACATATCTGTGATTATCCATTTTTTGTCCTGAATGACCAAAAATCACAAATTTTACCAACTATTGACATTGGACCTTATAAATGTATGTTCCGATTATTAAATTTAGTGAACATAATAACTCCGTATTGCGATAGAAAACCTTCCAACATTGATTAGCAGTAACACAAAAGCAAAAAAAATTATTAAATTGCAGTAATTTTTTTTATTTAACTAGCATACTACAATAGTCATCAATGCCTTGCTTTTTCACATCTGCTGGTCTTCTGTAACAGCTTCTGGAGATGATCTGCGAAGGACAGAGGGAAAGAAACAACATAACTTGCATGATGATGAACTTTACTGAATAAATTTGCAAACGTGAAAATTTTAAATGAGCTGTTTGTCTGTGTCAAAAGTTGAACTGCCCTTCTCGGGACCCCAGGCGGAGAGTGATCCCTGTAATGTCTATATAGGGGGTGACAATTTAATATCAAGGGGGGGGTTTAAAAATAACTAATTTCTTGCCCAATTTCTGCCAGGGGTACCTCTCAAGGCGCTGCTTGATTTAGGAATGATGTGTGCTTGAAATAAACAACTACTCCCCCCCCCCGATTATTAAATGGTCACACCCTAAATACAAAATAAATTTACTATATATTTCAGATATACGGCCATCAAAGGGATTTAAATAGATTATTGAAATACATGAACCATGGCAGAATACAGAGCATTCTACAAAATAGATGCTTATGAGGCCAATAAACATGGGGGCACAACCAAGGCTTTCATGAAGTGTGTCCTGTAAACTTTTAACAATATGCATAGCCACTGAGTTTTGTAATTAAGTGGGTATTATCATCCAATTAAGAAGAAATTTATCATAGCCTGCTGAATCTCAGTAATATAACTGTTATTCCTCAATGAATTAAAAAAGTCTGTGCAGCACAAAACTGTTTAGACCATTAATGGTGTAAAACACAGGGGCACCCCATAATAACTTATACCAAATATCTGTTATGAAGCAGGTGCCCGGCTGGCTGGCAGACTGTCAGCTGAGATATTCCCAGCTGGCAAATTTGTCAGCTGGGAGTAAATTTTTGGTGTTCAACTGACAAAATTTGCAATCAGGTAATGAGAAAGCAGTTCAGAGGGCTGGCTGGGGAAAAATAGATTCACATCAGCTGGCTAGGAGGTGCTGAATGACGCTTGGGCTGGCTGGCAACCCAGCTGGCAGCATAACAGATATTTTCTCCCAGTTGCATTAAAAAATTAATTTTTACAAGTGTCACAATAGATGAGCAACCAGGAGCTTACACTGATATGGGCATTATAATAACACACTGTCATGAGGTGCCCCTGTAAAACAGGGGGGGGGGGAGTGTTTTGTCCCATTTTGTTCTCTGAAGCAGATTAATGAAGTTTAATGGATATTGGATAGTGGATGTTTTATATTCAGCTAAGTGATCATACTTTACCGCCACACTTACCGCTCTATAATAAAAATCCGACACAATTAACTAAATACAAGAAATATGCCCATACCAGTTGTTGTGACACAAGACTGAAATTTTCGACGGTTTTTTTGTGTGGATATTTTTAAAGGTACTCTTACAAAATATTAAACCAGACAGTCACAGTTAGTGCGGCACTGCCAGCTCCATCACTCACTGTTTACATGAGTAGTAGGCTACACATGAATTAAATTTTGCTTGGCTGTCCGCCTGTCCCAGTACCCGTGTGCTAAGGGAGCTATACACTCATGGTTTCTTTTGGCTCAGTTAATTAAATTCCTTATTATAGTCACAATTCAAATCAAATACCATTCAGTTTTCATTGATTCCCATTGCTTGAGGATGCCCTCTTATCATGCATCTGATTGCCTTTGGTCTGAAAAAGAATTAAACTGATTGAATTTAAAGAATAAGCAAGAATTCATCATCAATAGATCCATTATTTGCACACTTCAGCCAACAGCCAGAAACAGAATTTTAAAAGATGAAACTTTCTTTCTATGGAAATACAGTTGTTTATGGTGTCTTTAGCTCATTTACATCAAGTGGGCATCACTTGGGGTTCACATGGTGGATTACAGGGGTTACCCAAGGAAACCACTCAATCTCATGTTCTTTGCCTATGTATAACTAAAGAAAACTGTCAAGAAACAAGAAACCCAAATGAAACTGACTAATAAACTACCTCATCATGTCTATTCGTCTTAAAAAAGTAAATTTGGCAGGTTTTTGTTGGGAATTGTGTTTAATATGCTACTACGAAATGCTCGAAAATAGTGATACAGTTTGATAGTGAATGAACTAATCTGAAAAAATCTAAATTATATGACACTATTTTGCCTTTGGGGACTACTAACACTACTGTAAAACATAGGGCAGTTCTTTGTATCATAATGCCATTTTTCTGTGAAATATGATGAAAAATCAGAGTGTGCAAATAATTTCTGTGTTGACTGATTTTAAGATAGGGAGTTGTTTTTGTACATTTTATTTGTTTATATAATACTGTTAAATTTATTCATGTTTTGTCGGTTGTAAAAGCCTGTAATGGCTTGTGTTTCTCTTTGCTCATATGTACCGACGGAAAATAAAATTTGATTTGATTTGATTTTATTTGACTGTATTTAGCAATCAAAAAATTTTGCACTCAGGGAAATAGACTCAGGCAAATAGTAACATATTTTCATAATCCATGGGAAAATTTAAAATCAAAATATTTTGATTGGATGGCCAGTAATCAGTCACTTTAGACATTCCCATGGGAGGAGTTATCTCTGAACAAAAGGTCCAACTGGTTAAGGGGAAACAACTGGGCAGTCATCATGAGCGGATGTACCAGTCATTGACAGATATGGTATATCAGGGCTTGTAGATCGATTTAATCCATCCATATACTAGCATATGACAAGTCCAAGAAATTCCCTGGAGATTTGTGATTTGATATATTTGTCAAAGGTTCTATCAAATTTGACAGTTGACTATGAAAAACATTTTCTCAAAATTCACAGTTATTGTTGGGTGTTGTTAGTTCTATAAGTTGCAGATTCGTATATATTTTTATTTCATGTCTAACTACTAAAAGCACACATAGTAACAAACAATGTATAACAGTTTGTGACTGCTATGGTTGTATTCTAATTGGAATTTGTCATGTGACTTTGACATAGGCTCCCACTAGTTTTTTATTTTTCAAGTATGCAAATACTATAAAAGAGAAAATATTTTGCATGGCAGAACATTATCAAAATAAGTTAGATGTACAAGGTCAACTATCGCATTTGCACCATATCTGTGTGTTATTTGCAAAATGGCTCTTCTTCTGCAATCCCCCAATTCGATTTTCATACGCTGGTATTGTCTTATAGGGTATTATTGGTATACATGCGCGTGGCAGTCATGGAGTCTCAAACACCAGCCTCTTCTATTTTCTAATAACCATACTCAGCAACTTACTTGCATCTGATTGGTCTAGGACATGGCCATTCTCAACAAATGTGATAAGGCCTTTTTTTATAAGGTGAAAATTTGGCGATTCTTGAAAAAAAAAATGCACTCAAATTTACTACAACCTCCTAATCTCCCAGAAAAATTAACTGATTGATTCCAAATTTTTATGTGTATGACTTTTAATAAATATCTATAAGACACATACTGGCTACAAGGCAAGGTTTGTTGTTTGCTCTATACATGAGAACTGACAAATATAAACAAAAAGGTCACTTGATGAGTACACAGTGTATAAAAGTTGTAGTTTTTCTCCTAAAATAACATAATCTTGCATTAGAACATTTATATCACCAATAATAAATTATACCCACCTTTTGCACAAATGAATGATTTCAGGGCTGAAAATAAACAAAGCTAATATAAGGAAGTTTTATCAGCAAGCTGGACGAGGTTTGGAGCAACATCGTAAATGTACATTGTGACAAATCCACGAAAGCATTTGTCTCACTGAGCCCCGTGGGTGAGACATAGTGAGACAGCCGTAACGGCACAGAGACACGGGGCAAATATGAGAAAGGCCATAATTCTCTTAATAGAAAAGTATGTGCATGCTTCTGAATTACTGTTTTCTTGAAGGTCCAACCACATGAACTCACTTGAAGGTCTAACCATGCATATTATGAAGCAAGAACCAGCTATTCAACACATCATAAAATAAATTTTAAGATACAAGCTCTCAGCTCTATCATCACCACAATGTCAGGTATGACAGTCAGAACAGATCCGAACATTTTTGGAAATGATTTCTCTCATGCAAAGATAATCATATATTTTATACGGTTAAATTCCAACTAATTCCTGTTTTTATTCAATGACATACCATTTTGTTGAATACATAATACCGTCATACCTGAAGTGTCAAGATTTGGGCTTGCATTTGCTTTCTCATAATATCCTGCTCAGTTTGGTGAAATAATCAAAAAAAGTTTTGGCAGCTTGAACTAAATAATTTCTGGTGGAGGTATTTCTTAACAAGGTGATGCTTGATTTTGGAAGGAATATTTGGGGACTTCACCTGCTTGAAATAATTACTGCCACTGGTACCATGAAATAAATAATTTACGGATGAAGTTAACTCTAAGCCCCCCCCTTATGATTATTAAACGGTACCCCCTATAACTCAGACTGACAGTGGTGGCGCAACAATGGCGTCACTTTTACGGCCATAATTTTGAAGTTTGATGTGCATTTTACCAAACTTCAGTGTGACCAACAAGGGAATAATACCAAAACATTTATTTATAGACGGGACAGAGCCACAGGCTCAACGAGCGAAGCGAGGTGTCTCGTCCCTTAAGGCTAACATGTGAGTGGAGTGATCCAGATGGTTCAATCAAAAATTTTGATTCAGACATCCCATAATATGATCCTGGCACTCGCTTCTCTTCACGCGTGACTACAACGTGACTACCTTCTTCTTCTTCTTCTTCTGTTTGACATTCCGCCTGTTTATGAGGGCGAACCCAAAATTTTACCAAAAAAAAAAATTTTTTCGAAAAAAAAAAAAATTTCAAAAAAAAAATTTTCGTAAAAAGTTTTTCCGAAAAAAAAAATTTTTCGAAAAGAAAACAAAATTCCCAAAAAAATAGAATATTGTTAACCAAACGAGTATTTACATGTCCCGTCTTCTATGCTGTGGCATTATCATATTAGATTTATGCCTAAACCTATATGTCAAACACTAAATGTAAAGCGTTTTCCAGTTGTGATGCATACCAACAAGGTCCTCGTTTGCTAAACTGTAGGTTCCATTAAAGTTCTTGCAAAAATCAGCACACTGAAAATAAATAGTAAAACCTTATCAAATTGATTAATAGAAATCTTCCCTGCAGGCTCGAGTGATATTAATTCACACAACAGCTCGTGATATTTTTACTCAGTGACCCTGACTTGGGTTGTTTTGTTATAGTAACTTTCGCTTGATCATTTGCAACATAAATACTGGCTATTCACCAAGGGAGAGGGAATCATTATGTTATTTATCCGGTGAGGGTTTGCCTAAGCTGTGATAGACACATATATTTATACCATGATCGCTGATCAATCCTTCAATAATTACAATGACATATTATACAGTTATCGCACAGCACCGAGTGCAATATCAGTTTTTATGGCACCGAGGTGACTAATATTGCACGAGGGGTAAAATCCATAGCCCCCCCTCTCCCAACTATCATCTGGTCGGCCCCTTATTGAAGTGAAATACTGGCTAGTGACTGGCTGACATGGGTGTCAAATGGTATAAGAGAAATATATTCATTAATCTAGGAATCTACTATTGTCATGTAGCTATGTCTTGTTCAAAGTAAGGCTAACTTGGGTTGTGAAAGTTGTTATTCACAATTTGGAAATAGTTGAAAGCCACACTCAATGAAATTGGTTATTTCTAATATACTTACGAAAGTCTTCAATGCTTTCCGGCAGTTGCTTGCTGAAGATCAGAAAAAAAAATTAGATTAGTATTTAGTGTAAGGGAACCTTTTGAGAGTTAGGATATACACGTACATTTCAAATTCTCATACCTCCTGTTCATCATGTCTAAACCATCCCATCTTATAGAGATGCAACTTGAAAACCATTAAAATTGTGTCTCAGAATTAGTAGACGTTAAAAGCATCCCAATGTGCCCCGTTTCCCCCTACTCTATTTTCAGAGCTGTATGCAAACCCAATCTTTGAGGATATGGACCGATATTCCTGATACAAATTTTGTGCATTAAGATGTCAGGCACAGTCAATACATTGTAAATTGTTATGTTCAGTCTCACAACAGCGAGTGATATTATAACAAAACAACCCAAGTCAGGGTCACTGAGTAACAATAGGGGGAGACTTGCCTGAGATGGACCACTTAACATCAAACTCAGATTAACTACAAAGAACTTGTGATAGAATCATGTCTCAATGTAGAACAGACAATTCTGACATGTAGTTTGTGTTAAAAGCATCAGAATTGTAAAAACATGACTCATTTAGCCAATATAGGGCACAGGTAAGTGGTCCGTCTCAGGCACAACTGTGGCTGAGATGGACCACCTAATCCATGAGATGGACCACCTGGTCCATCTCACACAAACGACCTGGTCCGTCTTACACAAACTCACGCCAGGAAATAATAATGGCATCATTGCAGTTATTATGACCTACAGCAGCCAGCTGGTCATATGTGCAGCTTATCCGGTTGGTCACTCTTTTTTGCACCAGGACAAGAAAAACTATGTTAAATGCATAGGACTAGTAATAAAACCTGCTAATAGTTCTAACTTAACCTTTAAAAAATCAAGTTACAACTAAAAAAAAGGCTCTTTCATGTATTACTACTGTTATTTAGGGTTTCATGGTGGACACCCTACCGATATTGTTTTTGGATAGGCACCTCGTGACAGTCTTGGGTTTAGAGACAGCCCCCAGAATTTTGGCTTTTGGCTCAGCCACTCCTCACTACTTGATTACCTTGCCTTACACTGCAAGGGAATGTCTCAAAAGCATCATGACAATGGAGAAGACAGCCAGTGGGGTACCCCTCTACTAGTGGGATACCCATCTACTAGTGGGATACCCATACAATGAGAAGATGGGGGACACCCAGTGCTATTATCACACTGTGTGTGTGTGTGTGTGTTTGGGCTTTACGTCTCATCAGCACCTTGTTGGGCTATTTAGAGACATACTTGGTTTTTACTAAGTGTCTTTATAGTCCTGTTTGATTGGTAGTTAGGTATTCTTTTTTTGTATCATGTTTGTACTAATTGTCTGTATAGTTCTGTTAGATTGCTACTTAGTTATTCCTTTTTTGTGTTATGTTGTCTGTTGTCCGTTGTTTTTTTATCAATTTCATAGCAACAGACAAATGGTCATGTAAGACCAAAATACTGAGGATTCCATAGAACTCGTCAGTGAAGGTGCAGGTGGTGACTAAATTGAATAATTCTCTTTTGGTTGTATGTGTATCTTCATGCCAGCTGTGCAACTTCTGTTTTGTTCGTTCAGTCAGCTTCCGAGACACATTGCCAAAGCCAGACATTTGAAGATGCTTCACTGCCGGTTCTAGCCAGTTGCGTACAAACGTCGGTCGGAATTTTTCAATCTTTTCAGGTGATGGTTCTTCATCTAGGAAGTAGTAAAGATACTCTTTGATTGTGACTGTTTGGTTGTCATCGTTTTGTGCTCTGTCTTTTCCTTTATCCACAGGTTTGGTTTCCTTTTTGTCCATTCCATGCTGTTCTTGGTTTCCTGGATCATCTTCTCCTCTTCCTCTTGTCCTTCTTCGTTTTCTTCTTCCTGTGAGTCCCCTTGGTCCTCTTCATGTTCTTCCTCTTCCTCTTGTTCTTCTTCCATGGATTCGTTGCTGGGTGTCGTGTCCCCGCCATCATTTGATCCTTCCTGTTCCTCTTCAGTGTCTGCTTCATTTGGATGTTCTTCTTCCATTGCTGTATCTGGAGGAGTTGTGGTGCCAGCTGTTGTGTTTGATTCTTCAAGGTCCGCCCGGGGAGTAGACTGGTTTGTGGTGTTTGTTGTCTTTAGAGTGGTTTTTTCATTTGTTCTTCCCGAGTGTCTGCTAGTGTCTTCTGGGTTCTCTGTGTGTTGTTGGTGTGATCTGTTGATGCTGTGTTCTTCAAGTTGTAGTCTTCGTCTTGGTGTCGCACGTTGATGAGGATGTCGATATCCTGCCATGTCCGCATAGCTGGGAATTGCTGAGTGCTGGTCCACGATCCTTCTAGCCTCCGGAAAAGATATCGCTTGGGTTGCCTTCAATGTGAGGATATCTTTTTCCTTAGTCCACTGTCTACAAGTTTTGCTGTAAGACGGATGATCCTCCTTACAGTTGACACAAAGAGGAGGGGCTGAGCAAGGTTGTTCCTTTGATTGAACGTGGTCCTCGGATCCACAATGTCCACTAGGGTGGTTCGTAATTCAGGAACTTTTGAAAGTTGACCGTGGGTGTATTCCATGTTGTGACAAATATATATAGGAACATGCACAGCGATTTTCAGGAAAAAATATTGATGTCTGAAGGGTGCTCAAACGCGTTAAAGTAATTAACATCTTTTTTACGCCGAAAAAGTACATTTTCCCATATAACTCAAAAACTACTCATCTTAGGTCATGATAATGTATTAAAGTTGAATATAAAAGTGACCATTCTGGACATTTTGACACTATTTGCAAGTCTCTATCTGTCATCGTTCTCGAGATATGGCATATTTACCTCAATTTAAATGAATATTTGATGTTTTCAGATATTGCTGTGACACTGAATGGATAATGTAATTCATAAGTAATAAACATACGTTGTTAAAGGCATTGGCAACTAGTTTCAACCCCACTTAAAGGGATACATTTCAAAATATTCTGGTATGAAATATTTACAAATGGTAAATTTATTAGAATGATCTACAATTGTATGTCAGTAATTTTATTGACGACTGTCATGATAATAAATAGAAATGTGTGACCTGTGAGTTCAGCTAAAGGAAATACTAGCAAAATTAAAACACACTCTCGATAGGACCTATCAGTGGTACCTACATTGTAAGACCCCCTGTTGTAAGACCGACTTGCCTTATGTGACCGCCTTCCTCTCGCACTAACTAGTATTTTTAGTGCATTTTGCCCCCGGCCAGAGACTGTACCTCCAAGTGAGACTACTTCATGACTGCAGAAGGGGTGGTGTTATAACGCAGGGACCACTGTATTGATATTCAACAGTTTCAATTAAGTTTTTAATGCATTTGGTCATTGTCTAATTTCTATTCGAGAGCATTTAGTTTCATAGTTTCAGTTATGCAGTGACCAAGCCAATTCATCTAGGCCCCAACCGAGTATCTTGTTCTAAATTTGGTAATATTGTTTTACCAGGAAAGTACAAACATATATATATATATATGCATATTATGAAAGTTCAGGAAAAGACTCGAGCCTATCCACTATATTTCTCTTCTCCTCTTGGTTTGTTCTCGCTGAGAAACGGGAAAAAAACCCCACCTGCTGTATGAGATACCAAGTTTTTCTGAATGACTACGCAAGATAATGCACATTTTCTTGTTATGCATAATTTGATGACGTTTTAATAAAAAGCACAAGTTGTTGGTAGATGTAAAAACCATCCATAATTTTATCCCAATGCCATAAGATCAGCCATCAGTGATTCTCATCATCCACAATAACAGCCCACAACAATGTCATGGCAAAAATTGTTGCACCACCCTGCAAGATCCATGGCTGTGCATGGAGAGAGAATGTATGTGCCAAATGTCCGGGGCCAAATGGTACGTATATATGTATGCGTAGGCTGACCAAGTACAGAATTCTGAGACATGTTTCAACATCAAAGTATCTGTGACCACAACCCTTCGTCTTGCCTATGTACAAGCATTGCTTGGAGCAGTTTGATCCAGGCACTAAAGAATGACTTGATCTTCATCAAAAACGTTCTTGAATCCCTGGGAAGTTGCACAATATGCACAGTATATCATGCATGCAGACAATAGAAGCTATAAGTTACTCAATATTCTTCACCCCTCTACAATGACAATGACAATGACACATATTTTATTTAGCTCTTACAGTGTACAGTATGTAGTTTTACAGAAAAATTGATAATTAAGGAGCCAGGAGACCTCCAAAGACAAAATACTTGTCGCTATCGGAGGGCCACCTTGTGTAAAAATATTATTAAAATTATTCTTAATGTATTGAAGAGGATATCATTTTACAGTTTAATGATGTAAGTGCTTACTTTTTTTGATGAAACCATGACAATCTCTGTTTTTTAAAAGTAATTTGTAAATAAAACAATTAAGATTAAGAAAGTGAAATGATGTTAGAGATAATGAGGCAATGCTTTACCTACCTGAATGCAAGACAGCTTCTGGCTCACAAGAGGAGACTGATGACCCGCAAACATAACAATTTGATATTGAACAATTCGTTTCATACTGATCTGTAAGATTCTGTTTGACATAAAACTTAAAACCATCAAAACTGTGAGTAAATATTTTATCCTTATATTTTGAAGACATATCATTAAACACTATTGGGTACCTGTAACTCATACCATTTCTTGCGAAGTCATGTCTCACAGCAGGAACAGGAAGGTTTCTATTTGAGTGACGTGTGGGGTAGTTATGAGAATAATTATGTAAAAGAAATTTTTCAGAGTAAAAATATAGTGGAAGCATATTATTGTTTAATTTATAGCAGAACTTAAGATCTTGCAGTGCACATAGATCAGGGATCTTCAAAATATTGAAGTACTTAAAAAGGGGACTTGTGTGAGCATTATATTTTGCTTTAGCTATTATTCTCAATGATTTCTTTTGAAGCTTTATCAGTTTATTTGCTTTCCAACCCCATATAATCAAGCCATAGTTTAGATAAGAAAGAATTAAAGAATTGTAAATTATATGTAATACTTCAGATGGTACAAAATTTTTCAGCCTGTTCATTATACCTGTTGTTTTTGACATCTTTTTAGAAATATTATCTATATGTGGTTTCCATTTCAGATTTTTATCAATTATAAGTCCCAGAAAGTTAAACTCATTTACAAATTCTATTGGAGTCTCTTCCATTACAAGATCAGGCAATGAAATGGTGCGATTGGCTGTATGGAACACCATTGCCTTTGTTTTACTAATATTTAAAGAAAGTTTATTTAATTTCAGCCATTCAGTTATTGCTTTTAATTCGTCATTGATACTTGCGGTTGTTACATGGTCATTTTCAAAAACATTTAAAGTAGCTGAAAGTGTTGTATCATCAGCATATATGACAGGATGAAATTTGTCAGTAGCATTGATTAAGTCATTTGCATAAATTATAAAAAGTAGAGGGCCTAGTATGGATCCTTGAGGGACTCCACATTTTATTTCAAGAAATTCAGAAGTAATATCATTCATTTGTACATATTGCATTCGATCAGTCAGATAACTTTTCAAAAGATCATATGAGGTATTCCTAATTCCATAATGTGACAGCTTAAACATCAGAATTTCGTGATCGAGTGTATCAAAGGCCTTCGAGAGATCTAAGTAAATGTTAATTGGAATTCTGTTGTTATCCATTTCATAAATGATTCTGTCTATTAATTCTAAAGCTGCTAATTCTGTGGAATGTGACTGCCTGAAGCCATATTGGCTGTTGTAGAAAATTTTGTTTTTGGTGAAAAAGTCATATATTTGATTATACATTATTCTCTCGAAGACCTTTGATATACTTGGAAGAATAGAAATAGGTCTATAGTTGGAAAATAGTTGATCATTGTCTTTCTTGTGGAGAGGTGTAACTTTAGCTATTTTCAACTTTTTAGGAAATGTACCATGTTCTATTGATTGGTTAATTAAGACTTTCAAGGTATCTGCAAGTTCAAATTTAACAAATTTTAGTAGTTTATTCGAAATTCTATCATGTCCATAGCTAGACTTTGGCTTAAGAGAATCAATTACTTTTATCAGTGTTATCGTATCTACTTTTGTGAATTGAAATGACTCCAGAATTGGATGTTTTATGTAATCTTTGAACGATTTGTTTATAGGCATCTGTATTCCTTCTGCTAACTTTGGTCCAATTTCTACGAAATATTGATTAAATTTGTTTGTAATCACTCTTTTGTCAGAAGTTGTATTGCCATTGATTAAGAAAAATTCAGGGAACTCTTGCTTCTTTTTTGTTTTATTCATTATTTCATTAATTGTTGACCAAGTTTTTCTGATATCACTCTTGAACATTTCAAATTGGTTATGATAATAATTTTTCTTCGCAATTCTGATACTACTTTTAAGAATCCTGTTGTAAGTCTGGAAATTTAGTCTCCTACTATTATAATTAGGATCAATTGTGTCAGTTGATTTTAGTAAGTGGTACAGCTTATCTTTATATTTTATAGATTTTAGAATTCCTGCAGTTATCCATTTACTTTTTTTGTGTCTGTACTTATTAAATCGAACAGATTTTGTCGGAAAATATTTATGAACTAAATCTTTTAGAATAGAATTGAATCGATCATAGCTTATGTCAGGTGTTTGGCCTAGAATCTCATTTAGTCTTTGTGCAGTAGATGGACTTTGTAATTCGGTTTTGAAGCCAAGAATTGTGGTATTATTATAAGTTGTAATCTTGACATACTTTTTCTTTTCATGATTTCGGTTTAAAAGATTTAAGCTTATAAAGTAAGGCAGATGGTCAGAAATTTGATTAATGATTATACCAGCTTTAATATTATTAAGTCTATCGGATATTTTAATGAAAAAATTGTCAATTAAAGTTCCCTTTCTTTCAGTTAGACGCGTAGGAAAAGTAATTTTGGGAATGTAACCATTTGAGATTATTGACTCAAGAAATTGATTCACATAGTTAACTTCTTTAAATTTCAGGATGTTTAAGTTAAAGTCTCCAGTTAGTAACACATCTCTGTTGTTTCGAAAATGATTGAATACTACATTCAGCTCATTTATAAATGTTGTAACATTTTCTATTGATTGACGAGGAGGTCTATAAATATTTCCTATAATAATTTTAGTGTTGTCATGATAATTATTTCCTAACATAACTTCTATGAATTGCCCGTCCCAACTTTCAGAGTGTATGAATTTATCAATTTGATTAAATTTAAATATTTCACATATATATATAGCTACCCCTCCATGTGCACTGCTCGATCTACCAGATGAAATTAGGTTGTATCCTTCTATTTGAAACAGAGAAAGGTCGCTGTCTGCTGTGAGCCATGTCTCCTGCAAGCAAATGGCACCGAGTCTGGAATGAGAAGAATTGTACAAGTTAACATATATTTGTAATTTTTCGAATTTGGCTGCTAGAGACTGACAGTTTAAACTAAGGACTGTAAAATTATTAGAAGTATTCAAAACAAATTCTGTAAAACCTGAGTTGTTATAATATGGAGAGAGATCTAACAAGGTGGGTTCATCAGTGTCCTCCTGGGAATCCAGTCCACTGCCTGCAAACAGATCAAGCAAAGATATCTCATTATCAAGTATAGTGTTTGGATCAACTGTCATACTTAATCATACAAAACATGGAATTTTGGAGATTGTATTGATAACAGTTATCATGGTTTCTTGTTTTAAGTAACTTGGTTATTACACTATTATCATCCTTAAGAATTGATAAAACAATCCATTCATTATACAACAAACAAACATAAAACTGTAAAATTGATGTGTCAAAGATTTTTGATGAAATGAAACAAATATAAATGTAAAGATTCATAGACAATTACTGGCACATGGTCAGCCAAATATTAGTATTACGTGATTTGATCTGACAGGTGAATAATGATCTTAAAATAGTTAAATTTACCAATTATGCTATATTGGGCAAATAATGATTGTATACAAATGAATATATAAAAGTTAATGAATTACATGTTATGACATGAACAAATCAATTTAGAAACTGTGATCAACACTTGTGTTAGAAACATCAACTTGCACATTAAGAAGATCACACAATTATCTGGAGCAAAACAGAAACATGCAGAATATTCAGAAAGTGTTATAGGGAGAAAAATTAATTAAATAAATAGCCGTTATTTTTTAAAAAAATAGCGGTTAGTTCAGAATTACTTGAGACAAGCAATACACAGGTGGAGGATATATGACAAATAAAATATATACATCTGACATTACAGAAAAAGATAACCAACAATTAAGTTATCTTGGGTATTAAATATAGTGATGCAATAAGTTAAACAGAGATTACATTAGAAAATACCATTCTCAGCACATGTAAAATGTAATTTTCGACACATGTAAATTGTTAAGAGTCAGTAAAATTACTGTAAAGCTGATCTTATGTCAGTTAGAATTTTCCCAACAATATTTTGACCCCACTCGTTTATGTCACATACTTTCTTGTCCTTTAGGGTCATGCCGATACCCCAGATTTTGCTACGAGTAGCCTCTCCTAGAGTAGTTTCCCCTGTTCCCAGTAGAAAATTTTTGGCCCTTTCATCTTGGGAAAATTTTGCAAAACATGCCTTTTCGAGTTCTCTTTTGGCAACTGGCAACCAATCATCCATTTTAACGACAATTTTATCACCGATTGCTTTACAAGAAGCAGGATGGGTTGCCTGTCTGATCTGTGCAATAGAATTTTCATCTGCAGCGAACTGGGCCTTGCACAACTGGAAGTATTGTTCAACTGAGTGATAAACATGGTTGTCTATCTTGATTTCCGTTTGATAGAAGTTCGACAAGGGTGTGGCTGCAGAGAAGAAAACAGTGATGTCATCAGTCCTTCTTGTGGCAATTTCTGCAGGATCTAAATCTTTGGGAAGGCTGTCCAATGTGTTCACAGTGTAGCGAACACTGTCAATCAAAAGTTGATCACTTCTCAAGGTAGCTTTCTTCCCCAACGACTTTGCTTTCTTCATGATAGGGTACAGTGCTTTTCGTCTATTGAGGATCTCAGTAGGGAAGTCTTCATTCATGACTATGCTTGATCCGGCTAATTCGAAGCGTTTAGACCATACCTTTTCTCTGTCTTGGAATGACACAAATCTCACAATGATTCGTGCTTGGTTTGTAGAGGGTCCCCACTTTCCCGGTAGAGGGTGACAGCGCTGAATTTGAATACCATTGACATATTCTTGTGATAACTTCAATTTGGTCACCATTACATGCTTTAATTTAGTCCAGCAATCTTCATGTGGTAGACGATTAACTCCATCAAAGATTAAGTTTTCACGTCTCCCGTATGACTCAAGGGCAATGTTTTTTTCTTTTAATTCATCTTGTCCCTTTTTAAGCAGTTTGTTTTCTGCTTTCAATTTCTCTAATTCTCCTTCTAATTGATCATACTTTTGTTTGTATTGCATGATATCATCAAGTCGGTCTTTCAGTTCTTTGATCTCTTCTTTTTGATCATTGATCTCACTTTGGAGACCTTCAAGATCTTTTTTGGTGAGAGGCATTGTTGTCGCAAAGTGTAAAAACACTTCTATTCACTTGTATTCACAGTTTTAGTTTCAAAGAAGTTGTGAATTTTTCTTGCTGCCCTGTGTTGTTCTGCTCTAATGGCTAAGACCAATGTGCCATATTAGGGTGTTTCACACTACCATGTTTGCCACAGTTCCAAAGAAGCGGGAAATAATTCCAGCAAAAAATATGTTAAAATGTTCTAATATCTCCAAAAATCCAAGACATTAGAGTCCATAAAACAGTCCACTGATTCACTGATTTGTTATCCAACATGTGATATAAAATCCATGTGAAAAAAGTGGTAGGAACATCCAGTATTTTGGCAAATCATCCAGAGCAAAAACAGACACACATCCAGCTTCAACGTTTCTCACAGTTAGGCAGATAGTTAGGCAGATAGTTTTTAAAGGAAAGAGGAAAAGAAAATTGCCAAGGTGTTTCCTATATCTTGTACTGCTTCTTGGTAAGAAGTTAAAGCATAAGAACAACAGTTTTTAAGTGTAATATCTTTGCCACTGTGCTAGGGATATAATAGTTTTTGACGTACGTATTTTTGACTAGAGAAAATTTAGTATCTGTTATTTTTCCAAAGTTGTATCTTCCTGCTCATACCATATTTTCCATATTAAAAGCACACCCTTAATAAAAGCCCATATCCCTCCATAAAGAGCCAATTTTAATCAAAATTATATCAAATATGACTTTATCCAAATTTTTTAATGCACAAAACTATTAATCGCTCATCTCATTACATGTGCAACCAGGTGTCTAATGCAGTACTGCAAAATTATAAATAAAACAATGAGATAAACTATATGGTATGTGATTTTAATATGTGATTTTAAAATGTGATTTTATATATTATGTGCTCTAGTCTTGTTGAATGTTAACATGTTAATGCGGGCTCCAAGCCAAAACAGTTTTTGTACTGACATTGGATACCCAATAAAACTTCTCAAACTTCTCAAAGAAATATGTCGCTTTTAGTCCTTGTTCCTAAACAGAAACTGAAAGGCTCAAATAGAGGGAACTAAATGTTCTTAAAACAGAATTTGATGAAACCAAATGATCTTGAACAGAAACTGCACAATGACTGCCTTAAAGCAGAATAATTATGGTGTCATGTGGTAAAGGGGGTGCAGGATTGCTGACATATCTTAATATTTAATCACATGACAACTCATATTGTATTATATTGTCCAATTAGTGTCACAGCAATATCTGAAAACATCAAATATTCATATATATTGAGGTAAATATGCCATAACTCGAGAACTATAAAAGATAGAGACTTGCAAATAGTGTCAAAATGACCAGAATGGTCACTTTTATATTCAACTTTAATACATTATTATGACCTAGGATGAGTAGTTTTTGAGTTATATGGGAAAATGTACTTTTTCGGCGTAAAAAAGATGTTAATTACTTTAACGCGTTTGAGCACCCTTCAGACATCAATATTTTTTCCTGAAAATCGCTGTGCATGTTCCTATATATATTTGTCACAACATGGAATACACCACGATCAACTTTCAAAAGTTTCTAAATTATGAACCACCCTAATGTCCACAAACTTCTTGTCGTCGGCACCACTTGCTCAGATGACCAAAACGTTGACATTTATAGCATCTTCTTGGATTGGGGATGTAAGGTCGTACCTTACATTGCTCCCATATAACTTTAACGCTCTCTGGAAGAGTCGTGTCTGAAAAAGTCAAGATAAGAAGCTCCCGATTATCCCTCTGTGGGATTCTATGAAAATGAATGACATCAGTAAAAGTTTCAAACCATTCTTGTAAATCGTCGTCCGAGTCTAAATAGCTAAGGGAGGAGGAAAACCACTCCCTTGGAAGTATTCAAGGTCCGATGAGGCTCGATTATTGCCTGTGTACCTGCAACATCTTTCAGCCCAAGGAGTTTCCGAGTCTGGTCGTCGTTTCTGGTCTTAAATAGGACGGTTCCATCTCTCTGTAACGTTGTCTCTGCAGGTTCGCCGACTTCTTGAAGTATGGTCTTGTAGATGGCGAAGGGAGATAGCCTGTTAGTTGGTTTGAACACTATGTACCTGTGTCGGTACTCCGACTTTCGTGTTGTCGTTTGTCGATTTAGAAGTTCCGGGTCGATACAGTCATCCGAGGATGACCGCTGCCGTTTTAGTCGAGACTGTGAATTAGGAAGAGAGTATGCCATAGGAATTTGTGATGTTCATCCCCCCCACCCACCAAGGAGCCCAACAAGGGGGACTAATATGGGTAGGGCTGCGCCCAGTACCCTAGTCCAGGGATACATGGGGGATATACTCGTAGAAGGCTTGGTAAGAGATACAGCTGCAATCATATTAAAAACATGGCCAGCATGTAGACTTGGTCAGAACCTTCTTTGATTGACCCATCAGCCATGGCCAAGTAGGACCGAAGTCCTAATGACAACATGACAAGCCGATTGACTGGACCGGGCCAATCCAGCCTCCCGTCTAGGAGAAATCCAGGCCAAAGTAGTGTATTGTATGGGAGGGGCCAACTTAGGCCCACCCAACTCAACTACCAGGATCCCTTCATCCTCCGACACGGGTCGCAACCCACGGCAAACAGGTTGCCCCATTTCCGTCGGGGAGACGTGTGCTTGCGCACTGTCTCGTGTTGGCCACTAAGGATACAGGTCTTCACCTTAGTGTTACCACCCACCGCCACGGGGAGGCCCGAGACCTGCGGGGGCTGCTATTATCACACAATTGGGATACCCTCATCATGACAATGGAGAAGACAGCAAGTGGGGTTCTCACTACTGCTGGGATATCCATCTACTAGATGGATACCCATACAATAATGAGAAGTTGGAGGACACCAGAGGGATTCTCAGACAAAAGGGAAACCTCCATCATGACAATGGAGAAGACAGTCAGTGGGATACCCTCTGATAGTGATATACTCATCTATGAGTGGGATACCCATACAAGAATGAGAAGATCAAGGAAACCTGATAGGATTCTCATAAGTGGGATATAATATAACCCAATTGTGACAATGGAGAAGACCGCCAGTATATATGTAGGGTGCCCCTCTACTAGTACGATATCCCTCTATTTATGGGATACCCATACAAGAATGAGAAGACAGGGGATATCCAGTAGGATTCTTATACAATTGGGATACCTATATATCATGGCAATGAAGAGGACAAACAATGGGGTACCCTCTAGTTGTGGGATGGCCATCCACTAGTGGGATAGAGATCCGGTTTGGGTACTCGGCCTGATTTTGATGCGGATGTGTGGATCATGGCCATGAGGATAACACACCCAATAGGACTCCCCTCAACTGGTGGGATACCCATCTACCAATGGGATACCCCAACTTATTTAATCTGAGTCACCATACATAGGCCTTTTATACCTGGACTAGAAACTATTTGAGAGCTCCACAACACACTGTAGAAAAATACAATGCAAGTTTTCTAGGGAGGTCCCCACATTTATGGTTACACTTGGATGAGCAATTGAAAGAAAGAAATAAGATAAAACTTTTTACAAAACAGTACTGTCTACATATAATAAATTCTTATTAACTGATTATTTCATTCCATTCCTCATTACAATAAGATCACAATCCATATCCATGATCATCCTCATTTTCATCTAATCAATATTGTTCTACTTATTTAAGACTTATAATCAATTTTACATATTAAGTTGGGGCAGCAATCCTATAGTTACTTGTAACTCCGCTGTTACCCTTTGATGCATTTGTTTGTTTTAAAACTATCGGGTTTATTGTATGAAATTATCTGGAGGTTACTGTATTTACATTATGCATTTATAAATAAAATAACTCTAACTCAACAAGAATGAAAGATGAACAGCACCCAGTGTGATATTCATTTCAGTAGGTACTCCAATTTTGAGAGTGAGGAGAAGACAGCCAGAGGGATAGCTGTCTGTCAGTGGGATACCCATAGTCCCATACAAGAATGAGGAGATGGAAGACACCCAGAGGGTTGCTCACACTCACACAAGTGGGATGCCCCCATCATGACAATGGAAGATAGCCAGTGGGGTACTGTTCTACCAGTGGGATACCCATCTGTAAGTGGGATACCCAACTACCCATATGAGAATGACAAGCTAGAGGACAACCAGTGGGCTTTTCCTACACAATACTCCCATAATGACAATGAGAGGACACCCAGTGGGATACCCCTACTCCTTGGATACCAATACAAGAATGAGTAGATGGCGGACACCCATTGGGATACTCATACCAGTGGGATACTAATACCAGTAGGATACCCATTATGGGAATGTGAAGAAGACACCCAGTGGGATATCCTTCTACACTGAAGTTCTACAGTGGGATACCCTAACAAGAATGAGGTGTTGGACCCTGTGATCACAGTAGTCAAAACCAAACTAAATTTTTTATTTAAGCTCTTAATTATAAATGAAAACGGTCCCCACCCATCTGCTGGACATACTGTCATTGCTTGCAATTCTAGTTTTAGTAGGAGAAATGCCAGCCAAAGTGTACTGTTTTAAATTTTCCAAACAAACATGGCTGAACTTAGAATTGGTATGGGTCAAATTACAGCAGCAGAGAGTGTCGGGTGGTTAGCAGCAGAGAGTGGAGGTCCGACAGCAACAGAGAGTGGAGGGTGGACAGTAGGAGAGGCTGGAGGGTGGTCAGCAGCAAAGGGTGGAGGGTGGAAAGGAACAGAGAGTACTGGAGGGCAGACAGCAGTTTTCCTGTTGCCTTATGGCTAAGCATGCTTGTCCATTGTTGAGGGCGTGGGTTCAAATCTCACCCTTGGAACTCACTTAAGTCCGAGCCCATGGGACATCAATTGAGCAGGTTATATCCAGCATTCTATGATGCGGCAACTGAAAGACCCTGGACGTCTCTGAATCAATAGGGACATGTGCTAGACTCTCAGTCTTCTCATCTCATCATCATATGGCGGTTACCAG
Source organism: Platynereis dumerilii (assembly GCA_026936325.1). Lineage (NCBI taxonomy): Eukaryota > Metazoa > Annelida > Polychaeta > Phyllodocida > Nereididae > Platynereis > Platynereis dumerilii. The sequence continues at coordinate 87,916,805 of JAPTHN010000001.1, read as the reverse complement.
AAATAGAAGTGCAGCTTCCTCCGCAAAGATGGAGGTTGAGCTGCCCCGGCTGATCTGGGATATACCAGCACAACATAAGTCACGTCAAAGGGTGGAGGGTGGAAAGCAACAGAGAGTAGTTGGACAGCAGTAGAGGGTGGAGAGTGATCAGCAACAGAGAGCCTGAGAGAGGGGAAGGTGGTTAACAGCAGAGAGCGGGGTTCTGACAGCAACAGAGAGTGGCGGGTGTATAGCAGTAGCGGGTAGATGGTGTATAGCAAGAGAGAGCAGGTGGACAGCATTGGAGGGTGAAGAGTGGACAGCAGCAGAGAGTGGAGGGCGGTTAGCAGTAGAGACTGGGGGGCGGTTAGCAGCAGAGAGTGGAGGGCGGTTAGCAGCAGAGTGGAGGGAAGGCAGCAGTAGTAGCTAGCCCAGACCAAAGAGAGGCACATTTGAGGCATAGAAATTTTTCAGAGGTACAATTGAGGCACGTTTGAGGCATACTCGAGGCACATTTGAGGCATAGTCTACCAAGTGCAGTATGCCTCAAATGTGCCTCTAATGTTAATGATGTGCCTCATCTATGCCTCCCTGCATAATGATATGCCTCAAACATGCCTCCCTGACTAACCAAGAAAAGCATTACCTGCATCTATGCCTCAAATGTGCCTCAAACTGGACTCTGTTTTTCTACCCTGTGCCTCAAATATGCCTCTCCAACATAGCCAAATTTTTGTGTGGCCTGAATTCCCCTTACGCCTCAAACATGCCTCTCCTGTAGATTATACTAGGGTGTCTCCTTATGGTGACCTAAATTTGCATTGAAAGGGGAAACCCCAACTAGGGAGCATGGTGCCAATGTTGTAAGTCACATTTTTACTTATACTTCGCTGTACTTGTCATTCTTATAAATATACAAGTTGTAGTTTTTATTGTAAAGGTGTTCTGACCAATTAGTTCAATTTATTTGGTTGTGTTGCTGATGTAACTCTTCTAAAGAATTTTGTGTTTTGCTCAACAGACTATATTATCACTCACATGACAACATGCTCTTTTGTTAGAAGTCAAATAACAATTTCCTTAATTTGACAAATAATCCTGAATGCATGTCAGATTGAGTGTGCCACCCATTTGACATTTACATCAAGGTCATTAAGTTTATTTAGTAGTTCTGCTTTTGTACCAAGTCTTTCCTTTGTTTTAGATAGAAGCACTATTTGAAAATTCAAATATTTGGCTCACTTCCTTAACTGTCAATGTGCCTCATTCATGCCTCAGATATGCCTCTTCTGTACCTCCATGCGGAGGTACAGAAGAGGTACTATTAAGATATTTGGAACGCCTCAAATACGCCTCATTTATGCCTCAAATGTGCCTCCACTTACATGATGAGCCTACGCCTCAAATACGCCTCAGTTATACCTCAAACGTACCTCATATGTGACTCAAAGATGCCTCTTCATTTGTATATGAGGCACATTTGAGGCACATCATTAACATATCTAGAGGTATATTTGAGGCATTATTAAAATTTTTGGAACGCCTCAAATACGCCTCCTACATGCCTCAAATGTACCTCGAAAATGCCTCATATATGCCTCTTGCATATTTAATGAGGAGTTGGATATGCCTCCTTTACGCCTCCTGTGATCTCAGCTTATGCCTCTACCTACTCCATGGTATGCCTCAAATATGCCTATTCAGTGCCTCAAATGTGCCTCTCTTTGGTCTGGGAGGGGTGGAGAGCGGAACTCAGTAGAAGGTGGAGGGTGGAAAGAAGCAGAGAGTGAACGGTGGTTAGAAGCAAAGAGGGGAGGGTCAGCAGCAGGAGTGCAGGGAGGGCAGTCAGCCACAGAGAGTGTAGGGTGGATAGCTGTAGAGGGTGGAAGGCGAACAGCAACAGGGAGTGGAGGGTGGTCAGCAGTAGAGATTGTGGAGGGCAGACAGCAGTAGAAAGGGGAGGATGGTCACTGGTCAGCAACAGAGAGTGGAGGGATATCTGAAGCTCAGTGATGAGATGGACCACTGGACCATCTCACCCTGGGGCTGAGATGGACCGGTCCATCTCAGGCATCCAGGGGTGGTCCATCTCACCCATTCCAGGAGGTCCATCTCACCCAAATACACACTAAATTATAAAATGTATGCTCCCTGCCAAGACGTCATGTTGAGAATTGTGCAGAAAGTGCTGAATGATCGTCAGTAATCATAGAAAACAGATAATTCAAAGCCAATTTTGTTCAAAATTGCAGTTATTGCATGCCCCAACATTCTATAGAATCACAATATAACATAAAAATAGCCGAAAAGTGCCTATTGCCGAAAAGATGCAAAGAAATTTCCCAAAGCCATCCAAACTCAAGCAGATGAGCTCTGTGTTTCTACTGAAAATTCCAAAAAATTTTTTTTAAGGGATTATATAGTTATTCATAGTTAATGAGGGTGGTCCATCTCAGCAGGTGGTCCGTCTCATACCAGTCTCCCCTATCACGAGCTGTTGTGTGAATTAATATCACTCAAGCCCGCACAACAGCGAGTGATATTGTACGAAGTGCCCTGACGCGTGGTTGTTTTGTTTTTATCACCTGGTTTTACCTCAAATTTTCAATTTTAAAGAGGACTATTTTCAGCCATTACAAAAATCTTACGTCACCACGGAGCAACAATGGAGGTGACGTCACAATGCTATTGTTTTGGCCATTGCTTGGTTTATGACATCATCAGGCATCTGAAATGCCGGTGATGTCATAACTATTGTTAAAAAATATCGCCCTTGAAGGGTGGTATTTTTTACAATATCATAGGCCCTGATATTTTGACTGTAAACAGTGATATTCACAGCCATCCAGGTGATAATGTACGAAGTGCCCTGACGCGTGGTTGTTTTGTTTTTATCACCTGGTTTTACCTCAAATTTTCAGTTAATAAAGAAAGACTATTTTCTGCCATTACAAAAATGTGACGTCACCATGGAGCAACCATGGAAATGACGTCACACTCCCATTGTTTTGGCCCTTGTTTGGTTTGTGATGTCATCAGGCAGCTGAAATGCTAGTGATGTCACAACAATTGTTGAAAAATATCACCCTTGAAGGGTGGTATTTTTTACATTAGAGAGGTTTTGCTACACATATACGTATGACGTGTACGTGTGGAACAGGCCAGGTGACTCCCCACGTATCATGAATGATGTTACGTAACGTGTAGCTGTTTTGCTATACATGCTCAAAGAAATGAACGTGAAATCCAGGCACCTCAAGATATTAGTCAGATTTTCTGCCCTTCAACTTAATGCAGACATATATATATATGTTTGATCTAGGTACCACATTTGGGTTAAGTTTAAAACTATTAATTTATGAAAACAGATTTTTCCTAGCAGCATTTGTTCGATGATGTTTATAGGTAGGGAGGGCTATATATGTCATGTCAAGGATGCTGTCTCTAAATACTTGGATAAGCTGAGGATATTTTATCTTTTATTTCTTTATTCAGCCCATATTTGAGGAAATATATGGGCCTATCGAATACTACATAACAATTAATGTCATAACATGTATAACGCTATTAAAACAGTCAGTAAAAACAAAACTTAAGAATATTAAAATCACAGATTTGCTAAAATGATTTCGCCCAGATACAGCTATGCGATAGTCCAAATTTTTCAAAGTGTGGCGTGGGTGTCTAGACACTTGGTCCGAAATCAAACTGTATTTACCAAATAGCCTGTTAAACATACTAAATATTACCATGTAAAACTCAATATTCCTAGCCATTTTTTTGACACTTTTAAGCCAGTTCAAAGTTGGAAGTTGTTGAAATCTAGCGAAAATCAGCAATAGTCTTTATTTTACAAAGTGTGGCTGGGTTGTCCAGACCCTTGGTCCAAAATGAAACTATATGTGCCAGATAGCCAGGTAAATATACTAAATCGCCATATAAATTTCAATATGCCTACAATTGCTTACGCATTGTTATGACCACTTTTAAGCCAGTTCATGGATTAGAAGTTGTTGAATTTCAGCAAAAATCTGCGATAGTCCAAATATTACAAAGCTTGACTCGAGTGTCCAGAACCTTGGTCCAAAATGAAACTATATGTGCCACATAGCCTAGTAAATATACTAAATTACCATATAAAATTCAATAGGCCTTGTCATTTTTATGACCACTTTTAAGCCAGTTCATAGTCTAGGAGTTGTTGAATTTTAGCAAAATCTGCGATAGTCCAAATATTACAAAACTTGACTCGAGTGTCCAGAACCTTGGTCCAAAATGAAACTATATGTGCCACATAGCCTAGTAAATATACTAAATTACCATATAAAATTCAATAGGCCTCGTCATTTTTATGACCACTTTTAAGCCAGTTCATAGTCTAGGAGTTGTTGAATTTTAGCAAAATCTGCGATAGTCCAAATTTTACAAAGCTTGACTCCCTAAAAGAACCCTTGCAGCGTCCTGGTCCCAGTGGCATTCATTGCACATGTCAAGTTATCTGAAAGTTTTGAATATTTTTGGGCCAAGAGACCTGGTAAGCCTCTCCTTGGCGTAAAATTAATATTAAATTTAAAGTAACCAAAAATATTTAAGATTTCTACTGATGTTCAGGTTAATATATACACTTAATTTTTTTTTTCAGAAATCTGCGAATGAGTCACAACTTATTCTAGATTGGCCGATGGGGTACGAACTTTTCACACGTGTTTCAAGGGGGGGTATTAATTTTTGACAACACTTCCAAGGGGGGGTAAGAAATTTTAACAAAGAAAAAATTTTTAAAAAACACACTTAAACTCATTTTATTTGGACTTTCTTACGCGCAAAAGTCGGCGAAATGACGCAAATCTGTACGCTAGGCCATGTATAACACAGTATATATGTGTGTGTATTGCTTTGTATGTCGAGGGGGGGGGTACTAAAAATACGCGTGAAACATAAGGGTGGGGTACTAAAAATCCGCATGAAACTCAAGGGGGGGTATCAATTTTTGACGGGAAGTTCAAGCAAAACTCCCACCCCCCCCCAGTCATAAATTCTGAACGGTCCCTGAGCCACATCTACTGTGGTACATGGTATTACATGCTCAAAATCTAAGGCGGCCAAAGTTACCCCAACTCTGGGGTTACTTTGGCCGACCGTTTAGTTTAGGTGATGAATAATAAGCATGATAAATAAACTTTTCTGCTCCTTGCCTCAAAATAAATAAAATTTTATTGAATGATATGACAGTTGCCCGGGTACCCCAAATCCGCCAAGATTGGAGGCATTTTGTTTCAGTGAACAATAAAACATTCACACAAAAAGGAAGTCCTGGGTTACTCACATGACTATCCAAAGCATTTTAGAGCTTTCATATTGTTTTGTTTTAAGGTTATAGAAGCATTTTAGAGCTTTCATATTGTTTTGTTTTAAGGTCATAGAAAAATCTATATCAGAACCTGCGGTGCTCAAACTTTTGCACATGTAAAATCAGACACAAAAAAAACCCACTTTTTTTTATATTTTCATATTTCTGTTCTTCTTTCTGGTTAAAATTTAGCGCATCTTCATCCTTCATTTACACAATCACATCGGAAAGATTCTGCAAATGGTTTATCTGAAATTCGAAAAAAATTTGACCCCACTCCAAGGTTGCCCAAACTTTCACACCCAACTGTACATTGTGCATATGGTTAAGCATTACAGGTGATTTACAGGTGATTTCATTAGCACGAGATTCTTGTCAATCACACTTGATAGTGAGAAATCAATGCTAAACAAGCACTTAATATGTTTGATGTATGAGATGTGTGACGTTCTTTTGCTTCTAAACCAATCAGATCAACCAAAAATGCTATGTATTTTGTGGCCAAGAACCTGAGAATCGCGTACTAATGAAATCACCTGTAATTAATACGTGATTCTAAGGTTCTTGGCCCACAAAATAGTGGCATTTTTGGTTGCTCTGATTGGTTCAGACCCAACACAACGTCACACAGTTGATTTATCAAGCGCAGCAAGTGCATGTTTAGCATTGATTCCTCACAGCCAAGTGTGTATCACAAGCATAGGTGTACGGCGCGCGCGATTATTTTGGGGGCGAGCGACATTTGCCCGAATTACACAATCTAAATTGATAAGCATTTCAAATTAAATTGCCCGGAAATCATTAATTTTCAGTAGTTTTTACTTTATCATCTGCCCAAATTTTTTAGCCTTTTGCCCGAATCTTACTGTTTCCCAAACTTTTGGGGGGGCGATCGCCCCCCCCCCCTGCCCCCCCCCTCCGATACGCCTATGATCACAAGAATAGCAAGGTAATTAAATCGCCTGTAACCGTTTTTCCTCGATCTTTGGTGCTAAGCATTCCAGCTCAATCAAGTTCATTCTGGCCAATATTTTGACCTTGGTCCTGATGCGAGAATAAATTGTACAATCTTATTCTGCAGCACTTGCAATCCTTTTTGGGCACCTTTGGTCAAAGCAAATTAATTCAGTTAATCATGAACTTTAAAATTTTTGTTGACACCAGTGAGCAACATTCTATTCATTATATCTGTATATATTTATATGATTTTGTTATATTTTAAGCGCAACATCACTTGAGTGGTCATGCTCCTACAATCATTCGTATGGAATTCACTGTTAAATTGGAGCACTCTACTGACCTGAGGTTCAAGACAGGAGATTACAACAGACAGACAATGCCAAACAATGCTAAACAAGATTATCTGGTTATTTTGTAACAGGTCCCCAATGTCAGAACAGCAAAAATATGTGGCAGAGGCAGGGATTAATTGTGTAAGAATTAATGATTAACAGTTGGGCATCTATTTGTCCATATGGCGTTTTTCATGGAGATAACTATATACTGCATGGGATATTTCCTAAATGGAATGACTGACAGGAGAACTCGAGAGACACTAATTTACAAGATAAGGAAAGAAAAATTCTCATTTGACCATGCAAACACATAATTATTTGCCAAATCATATTGAAACTGTGAGGGCAGTTAATCAAATATCAAATATCAAAGATATTTGAACCATTTACCTGCTTCGTACACAGTTCTTGGCGTCTTTATATAGCGGACAGCAATTTGATTTTATAATAAATTTATTTTTTCTGAGACGTGTGTTTTCTCCAAGCCAATGCTTTAAACTTTTAATTGAAGAGGAAATACCCAAGTGGCTCCACCATGTGTACACATGAGTGGTGTCACTGTGTCAGTGTGGAGTAATGGTATCTAGACGTATGTCGCTGCAGTTCTCTGACAAGTTTTGGCAGTTCTGAAACTTTGCTGAAATTTGATGGTTCAAGAGTTTTTTTTCAAAGTTTGTCTGTGTCAGTTGGATCCTTCAAAAGAGCCTTCATATTATCTTTATCATGTTCTATTTTTGTTTACTGTATAGGTTTTAGTTAAATGTAAAAATAGTATATAAAATTTAGGCCAAATTTAGTGACTATAAGACAAATATAATCACTAATAACTACTTATAAACGTCATTTGAGTGACGTTATCAGGAATTTGAGGCATCATCAAATGAACAACCTAATTAGTATAATTAGTTAAACGATTTTCAATAATAATGTAAATAGTTTCTCATAGCTACCTGAGCTATACATGCCATCTGGAAACTCTGTGGGGTAATGGCTTTCCAAGATTGTAAAAAAAACTGAACAGCCATCGTCCCTCAGCGTCATTAACTGGAACAGAAATTCAAAATCGGTTAGTGATAAATATACGTACGGGTTATCCAAATGAGAGGGAAAAGGTAAGGTAAGGGAAAACTTTATTCAACGTCGGTGATAAACATGATATTTATCCATCATGGGCTACAGTTCAAGGCGTGATAATACACTCTCGGTCAAAATGATGGAATAACTTGGATTTTGAAGGTGTCAGGACTTCGATGTTATAATTATTCATTGAATGTGTAGAATTGCAAATATTAGTACCTTAGACATTAGATATATTTTGTATAAATTGTATGATAAACCATTTTTAGTGGACAAGAATTATTCAAAATCTTTTTTGGTTGGTCGGAAAAAAATGATAATTTTTAGTGAAAATCGCCAAAAATTGCATCATGGCACAACATAGACACAAAATTTAATCTTGATGTGTGCAACCAAAAAAATCACAAAGCATGCTGAATGCCACTTGCAGTCATCTCAGCCTTCACTTGTCTTGATGGGGATTTTTGCTTCTTTTTGACTGATTGGGCAATTCTTCAGTGAAAGTCACTTTGAACCTCCCTCTTGTGTGCAGAATGCTCCAAGATGTCCCTGTGGTGTTGTCTGGGTTCAATTTGGGTCATTCCATGCGAAATCACCCACAGCCTCCCACCTGACTGTCTCAGATTTTGTCGAAAAAATTCACAAATGTTCTAAAATCTATATCACTTGTGGATGCCAAATTTCAGGTGCCTATCACTAAAAGTTTAAAAGTTATAACCAATAACGTAAGAGGGGGTATATTCTGACAAATTGCAGGTCTGACTTATGACAGTTTTGAGATTGGCATTTCTCAAACACTGTGTTGAATATGAATATGAAACTTTTTTCACAATTTAATGTGATCCTAGACATTCCATAACTCGTCCTGCCAGGTACAAGAGGCAATAGAATGGTTGCAATGTTTCAGGTGACCCTTCTATTTTTATTTTTCAAATTTTGGTCAGCTGCTTCGTCACAAGTAGGGGAGGTGGGGGTCAGAAGTCACAAAATTTACAAAAAGCCCCAGATGAGAGCAGGTGTGGGTTAGATCTGAATGACCTTTGCCACAATTATGCAGTATTTAGTTGACTATGTTTGCATCACATGATAGCTGCTGTGTTGTAAATAGGCTTTAGTCAGTTCACAATTATTTAAGGTAAAGTGCGATGTGACTTTTTACCCCATGCCAGGGTCAAGAAGTCACAACCGCGGGGTACCAAGTCACATGCAATTGTTGTGAGCATACAGGACTAAATGACGTAATATGCAGACCTAGACTTGATAGTAATCCTTGCGCATGAAATTTATAATGAGCCTTTCAAACCTATCTGCATGCAATGACTATGCACCCCCAGCATAGCCTGCGTCAGAAATTGCCCGAAGTTTATAAAATGAAAACTTGCTGCAATACTCTCTCAGATGTATTATTGATGATGGGCGATGATAAGATTGTAAGCTAAAAGCCTGAAGTGTGGAATATTCAACATTCCTTAGCACAGAACATTGAATTCATGGTATCCTATGGTAAAATATCACAGTGCGGGGTGAAATGTCACAGTGTGACATTTCACCCCTCGTCTGTTTTTTAAATTCAGCACATGATCATGGCAACTTGGTGACCATACGGCCAAAAATGGGTTCACAGCATGAAAGACTATTATCCAAAAGACCTTGAAACAGTAGCACAACTTCCTATGTCATAGTGACCAGACATTAATAGGGAAAGTTCAGAGTCGATAAAACCTGTTTGGGACCCCCAAAATGCATGAGGTGGGTAAAAACCCACTTTGCATAATGAGCATAATTTTCATATTCCCTAAAGACCTTCTTCTCATAAAAGCGTCCCAAATGATGATTTAAGCTTAATAATTCGGTCACTGCAAGTTGGTCAAAAAAGCCTGTGACTTTTTACCCCTGTGACTTTTCACCCCCTCTTCCCCTATTTGAGTAAACTTTCAATATTTAACAAATTCTAAGAATATGGAATCGGAAGATCCACACCGAGGAAAACATTTAAGGATATCTTGGTCCATTAAAGTTTTGGACCATTTCAAACATGGTTCCAGAATGAAAATACCTGAAAATAGGAGGTATCATAAGACCTGGATGACCATGTTGGCAATGAACTAAGCTTTTGATTTTTTTTTCTGTGGCCTTGTAAGCTTGTCATCCACTTGTGTTACTAATTTGGTTGATGTGTCTCGATTCCTTACAGATGATTTCATATTTGTAGACATTGATGAAATAACAAAATATTTAGCTAAATTTCAAGTCTGACATCAGAAAATCCTGCCAGGTGATTGGTCAAGTTGCCTATTGCGTGTCACTTTTTTCAGCTTGCTTCAAGCAAGTGATGTTTTGCTGGAAAAAGAATGTCATAATTTTGACCAATAGTATACTGCGAAGGCCAATTTGGTATTGTGGTAGTTGTTCACACATGTCAAACTGCAATCTGCATGAACTCTTTCATTTCTTCATGAACTGTTGTATCTCACACTCCTGTGTACAACAGTTGATTGTTTAAATTGATGTTAAATCTGGGTTGAGGGGGGGGGGGGACTGAGAGAGGGGGGCAGTACTAATTTTTGCCTTTTGTCCAGAAACTATTTACCTTGCAGGCTAAATAGAATTTATGACTTAGGGAAATGGGAGTTTTGCCCGACGGAGCACCTATTTTTCACATGTTTCAAGGGGGGTACTTATTACTTGCAACATGATTGAGGGGGGTATGATATTCTAAAAAAAGAAAGGGGACATAATAAAAATCTGCTTGGAATGTATGAAGGTACAAATAAGCATGAAACCAAAGGGGGGGTATACATTTTTGACAGAAAGTTCCAACAAAACTCCCAACCTCCCTCCCCCTTCCCCGGAATCATAAATTCTGAATAGTCCCTCAGGACAGGATGGTGGCCCAGTGATGTGGCTAACATTCATAAGAAAATCACAGTGAGAATCAGATCAGGGACCCCATGATTGGTAGCCCATTGTCCTGCCGCCTGAGCTGAGCCCCTCCTCTGAGAAAATATTATATTCACAATTATACATGTTTATTTGCTGTATAAACAGTCATTACATGGATCATAGTCACCTGATCCCAATTGTCTGAATGCACAGTAGCCTATTGGACTTGCAGAATGTGTGTAAAAAATTTCAAAAGCGTAGTTCATTGCCAACATGGTAATCCAGGTCTTATGATACCCCTATTTTTAGGCATTTTCATTCTGGAACCATGTATGAAATGGTCCAAAACTTTTATGAGCCGAGGTATCCTTAAATATTTTCCTCTACGTGGACCTCCGAACCCATATTCTTAGATTTTGTTAAATATTGGAAGTTTACTCAAATACTTGTGACGACACAGCTGGCCAAAATCTGAAAATAAAATAGGAGGGAGCCTGGAACATCAAGTTCAACATTTTATTCAACCATTCTATTACCTTCTGTAGCTTGCGGGAAGAGATATAGAATGTCCAGGAGGACATAAATTTGTAAAAAAAAGTTTCATATTCATATATAGCACAGTGTTTGAGAAATGCTAACCTCACAACTGTCATAAATCAGACTTGCCATTTGTCAGAAAATACCTCCTCACACGATAGAGGTCATAACTTTTAAACTACTAGTGATAGGCACCTGAAATTTGGGATCCACCAATGATATAGATTTTAGAACATGTGTGAATTTTTCGACAAAATCTGAGACAGTCAGATGGGAGGCTCTGGGTGATTAGGCATGGAATGACCCATTTGGGAGATGTTGCCAATAATGGAAAATTTCCTCAATATTTTGAGTTTTGTAGGATTTTAGGTGCCCTACAGGCATGAGCATTTTCATAAATTAATAAAAAGTATCAAGTGATGTGTTCTCTACTCTAAGTGACGTGTCCTCCGCTCACTCTAAGGTACTATTTCCTATTCCAGCAACCATACACTCTTGATAAAAATGCAGGCATATTTTGAGAATTTTCTACTGAATTCTGCCTCCATCAATGTATCCTGGTACATGTGTCATAGAGCATATGGAAAGTTATTTGTGTGATGAGGAGTTGGCCTGATGCTGTCCAAAGACTACATCATGGCCACTGACATGGGCTCAGGTTGCTGTATCAGTTCATGTTTGGCTTGCCATCTATAATGACGGAAAGTTGCATGTGTCTGGTTGTGCAGAACAGAAACATCATGGCTGTCTCTTATCTGCACTTGTTGGAATAGGAAATGGTACCTCTCTGTATGGAACATGTCACTTGAAACTTTTTATTTGTGTATGACAATGCTCAAGTTTGTAGGGCACCAAAAATCTTACAACAACAAGAAAATTGAAGAACTTGAGAATTTGCCATTATGGGCATTGGGCAACTTCATCCGAATTGAACCCAAATAACATCATGGGGCCATCTTGGAACATTCTGCAAACAAGAGGGAGGTTCAACCAACTGATCTCAACCAGGTGCAACTGACTTTCACTAAAAAATGGATGCCTCAGTCAAAAGGAAGCAAAAAACATGTTGGTGAAATCCATGTCAAGACAAGTGAAGGTTGAGATCAATGCAAGTGGCATTCAGCATGACATGACATTGTGATGTTTTTTGGTAGTAGGGGGAACAGGGGCACAGTGAATGGCAGTACACATACTGGGATGTGGAATGGAAATGTTTCAATAAGTGTTCATATGTTTGATGCATTTTAGGAAGACTCGACTTAATGAGGCGAGATATTTGATAAACGGTATACCATTTGGACATTATGAGGCAAAATAGGATCTTTAGCATGAAAACATGGAATTTTTAGAATGTTTTATTTGCTGAAAGGTACAGAAATTCTCTGAAGTATTCCCTGCAATTGAAAATTGTGTGACAAGAACATCTAATGGAAATAATTACCAGGTGATTCGAGAACATGTGGATCAAACTGGAGAAATATGGCAAATTGTGTGAAACGTAGTCATGCATGTCTTCTAAATTCATAATAATCCAAATACTTGTTGTGTTTTTGCGCTGGAGGGTAAGTAAATAAGTCCTTTAGAACTAGTCTAGGCTGCAGATTTCTTATAAAAAAGTGAGTTTCTGTGTACCGCTATGGTGTATACCAGGACACCATCAATTTTGGAGGACGTCAGTGAATTTTACGGAAGAAAGGACACCAAATGCAGTGTCTGAGATGTGTTGAAAGCTCTCTTTAATATTTTGGAGAGTTATGAAGCATTAAAAAGTAGGCAGGTGACAGACACCCAGAGGTGGCAAGCCAAATTTTTTTTTTATCTCGATTAATTTTGGCATTTTTGGAAAAACTTATCTTGCATAATAGAAATACCATAGAAATAAAGTTTTGGTGAAAAGACAGTAGGTCTTTGTCATCCCATTTTGGAGGAAAAGCGAATTTATTTATTTATTATTATACAGCATTTATATAGCGCCATAATCACAGATTCTCTGTGCTCTATGGCACTTTACAATTGTATATTATGTACAATTCACTGTGGACAGATCAGTATTCAATCTTCTGCACCTCAGGAATCAGGGCCAGTTGTCATCCATTCTTGTTTGGAGCTCCTGTGCTGTCTGTGGGTTCTTGTGTGGAGTCTGGCTGGAGGTGTTGCTGCTCACACCTGACAGGAGGGTAACCCCTGCCTACACAAGTGACCACCCTCCCCGGCCACAGCCACAACCAACTCACTCCAATTGAGGTCCAGGACCGGGGTTCGAACCCGCGTCCTCAAGCGCCAGTGGATTCGCAGTCAAGCGCTCTAACCATTAGGCTATGGGAACTCTAAAGTTTGAAGGGCGTTTCCAGAAGGGGGCTTATAATTTTGTCCTTAACTGCATATTATATTTGTACCATCTGCAAAAAGAATTAATTTTGCATTGCCTGAAACTTTCACCAACTCATTTACACAGACAAGAAACAGCAAAGACCCGAAACAGAGCCTCTAAGCTTAGTTGCTGAAGTGGTATTCTGTAAATGAATGATTGAAATCCGTTTGATAAATAGCTTCTGAACCACTTAAGTGCAACACCTCGTATACCATAATTTTCCAATTTATCAAGTAGAACATCATACTGCAAAAGGACAAACGCCTTTGACAAGTCAAGAAACAGATGAAAAGATAGGCCTTAAACATAAACAGACAGCAAGGGCGGCAAGGGAGCATGGCATTTCAACATGTGTGTTAGTGGGTATGTGAGTCGATTCCTGCAAAAACTACTGGATGGATTTAGATTTCCTTTGGCATGATGTGTTCATTTGTACCACACAATACCTGATTAAATTTTGGTGACTATTGGAGCTTTTATGGTCCTACTTAAAAAGGCCTCTACCGCGCTGAATTCACTATCATTTTTTGCTGTAGCAATCTAGCAGCGAAGAGGTTATATATATTTTTACATTCTCTCCGCAAAAATGGCATTAAATGTCCATAGAATGTGGCAGAAGGTGCCAAAGCACTAAATTTGCAACATTCCAATGTTTATTTGATGATAGATAGATAGATAGATAGATAGATAGATAGATAGATAGATAGATAGATAGATAGATAGATAGATAGATAGATAGATAGATAGATGTGGTAAGTGCAGCCAGTTCTGGGTGCTCACGAGGGTTGATGAAAAATCCGGCCAGAATTGGCAAAATTAGCTGGGTCTTTTATTATCAGTCCTGCAATTTATCACAATCAGTTTTCTTCTAAAGTTCAACGACAAGTTTATAAAATTTAGCCTTAAAACTTACTCAACTGCTTACAATGTATGAGTGGCCTCTTCAGTAGTCGTAGTTCTTTTTTAAAGGGATAGTGCAAGAGCATATGTAATCTGGCTCACTTCGCTTGTAAATTTTTGGCACCATATATCAAATCGAAGCTTAGGATGTGTAGATTCCGAAAAAATTTGGTGCCATTTTTTTCTCGGCATTCTAAGGGGTGAAATCCAAGATGGCGTCCAAGATGGCCGCCGATCATGTTTTTCTTCATATCTCTGCTTGTATTCATGGTATATTAGAAATTAAAAAGTTGATATTGATGTTTTTGGGGTCAAGGAATCCAATAAAGACCACCCCAAGCTCCTATCTTGGTTCAAAAACTGAATATCATGCAAAATTGTATCAAAATTGATATAAATTTAAGAATGTTCGACTCATCTCACCAGCCGTGTTTATTTCGTGCAGTGACAGTCACTTACAATGTAACTGTTGAACAATAAGGTTTTTAAAGAATAGACTATATTAATAAGATCTAATCTGGATACCACATATTAAGAACATGGTATAAATCACTTTCTTGGTGTCTTATATGAAGCTAAAAAACAACTGGTCCGATATTGCGAGTTGGGAAAATTTCAGCACAGCTACCCAATGGAATTTATGAATGTACTACGGATCATATCAGAGGAAGTGATGCCCCTTTCATGTGAATAAATTGCTTCTATCTGTCACTGGTCTTGATATATTGTGTGATATTTGATTACACAAAGGATCAGTTTTTTGGCGTCACACTTGACACCACATGAAAAAAATGTATCCAAAACTTTATATATACACATAGATAAGGGTATTAGAACCCTGTTTTTTGAGGTAGACAAAAAAAATGCATCACTCTGATTCTGCAATACATGTCAACAAGTAAAATTACAGAAGGTACGAAGAGGAAATTTTTAAAAGTTACTAAACTTTTATATTCTGCATGTTCACATTATTTTGCATAACTTGAGTTTCACGGGATATCTTAAAACGTTTTCTCTACAAGTGCATTTAAATAAAGCATGGTTTGCTTTGCAAAAACTGCATTTCAAGTTTGTAAATCCTTCATATCTATGTTTAAATATGATGGTAGTACATGTATCTAGCATAGCTACCTTGCATAAATTTACAACCTGAGAGTTTGGTAGTCTGCAATCATCCATTTTTTGTCCCAATTGACCAAAAGTTCCACTTTGTACCAACTTGAGACACCCCCAGTCTTGCCTCTTCTCTCTATGCATTCTACCTTTCTGCATTCTCCTTTTCCACATTTTTCCTAACTGTATCTTTTCATCCCCAATTCCCCGTACTTGTAGCTCTCATTTACATCAAATTCTCTTGCCTCCTAGTGAACTCCTCATCTGGAAAAGCTCTACTGAGTGACTCCTCTATCTGCCTCTTCTTTTACTTATGCCTCCTCCCACTTCTACGTTTTCCCTCCAATATCTGATTCTCCTTTTGTACCTCTTCTCAAGTTGTGCCTCCACCCAATTAGGTATTATCTCTTCCCTGCTCTCTCTGCCTTCTCCCTTTACCTCCTCCCAAGGTTATGACTGCTTCTACTTTGAGTCCTCCCTGCTATTTTTGACTTTCGATCCCTTTCAGGGTTTTCTGCCCTCTCCCTCTGCTCTTTCCTGCGCTCTCTTTCTCCATGGCCTAATATTTTGTGCTTGTTTGCACTTGCCTACTACTGGCTCTTAGAGCGTGGGTTTAAATCCCACCCAGAACTCAATTTAGTTTGTGGGACATGAAATTGAGACAGGGTGTATCAGTGTACACTGAGGCAAGTGATAGACACTGGGCATCCCTGAATTAATACAGTGTGTGTCAAACTGTTTCAGACTCCCAGACTTCTCATCACATCATCATACAGGGGTAGCAAAAATAGATGTGCAGCTTCCTCCACAAGGAAGGAGGAAGAGCTTCTTGGCTGAAAGGGGTATACCAGCACAACAAAATTAGACGACTCCGCCCTTACTCCGGTATACCCTCTGCCTGCAACTTCTCCTCTGTCCATTTTTGCCTCCTGCCTAGCTTTTGCCTCCTTCCCAACATCCAAGCGTTCCCTCCTTATGCTTCTCCCATTCTGCCTCCATTATCTCTGACTACCCCTGTTTAACTCCTCCCTGATAGCTCTTTCCTCCTCCCTGATAAGTTTTCCCTCCTCCCTCTACCTCGTGCCAAACGTATGCCTCCTTGCCTCTGCCCTCTTTTCTTTGACTCTCCATTTCGGAGCTCTCTGCTTCCACCCGGTCACCAGCTCTTTCCTCCACCCTGATAGGTATTCCCTCTTCCCCCCTTATACTGGCTCCTCTCTTTGTCTACTTCCTAAATCCCCCCTCCTAGTCCGCATTCTCCCTCTTATCTCTGACTACCTCTTTCTGCCATCAATGTTTTTGCCTCCGCCCTAATAAAGGATACAGAAAGACACCAGAAAGAATGTTGCAATTTCAAATGGACACCATATCTCATAAATTTGATTGAACAGAGCTGTAATGAATGGCCCAGTAGTGATTAAGACAAATTCTGCTACATTATTTGGTCAAATTAGTGGCGTCATAGGCTTCTCCTTGTTACAATTATATAGTTGCTTGTAATTATTCACATCCTTTTGTATCTTCTTACTATATATGTTGGCAGATGGCCTATCTGAGAAAACAGGTTATGGCACAATATTTCATATAGCCTATCACAAATTGTATTCCACAATGCAAGACAGGAATACCGCAAATGAGATAAGTCAAACATTCTTAAATTTATATTAATTTTAATACAATTTTGCATGATATTCAGTTTTTGAACCAAGATAAGAGCTTGGGGTGGTCTTTATTGGATTCCTTGACCACGAAAACATCAATATCAACTTTTTAATATACCATGAATACAAGCAGAGATATGAAGTAAAACATCATCGGCGGCCATCTTGGATGCCATCTTGGATTTTACCCCTTAGAATGCCGAGAAAAAAATGGATATTCAGTTTTTGAACCAAGATAGGAGCTTGGGGTGGTCTTTATTGGATTCCTTGACCACGAAAACATCAATATCAACTTTTTAATATACCATGAATACAAGCAGAGATATGAAGAAAAACATCATCGGCGGCCATCTTGGATGCCATCTTGGATTTTACCCCTTAGAATGCTGAGAAAAAAATGGCACCATATTTTTTCTGAATCTTCACATCCTAAGCTTCGATTTGATATATGGTGCCAAAAATTTACAAGCGAAGTGAACCAAATCTAAATATGCAACATATGCTCCTACACTAGGATAGCGAAGCTATGTGCTCTCCAAATGCCAGTTCTAGTTCAGAATGCAATCAATTTAAGACACATGCAGGACTTGCAACAAGGGCAACATATCCCTTGTGGATCAATTCAAATGGTTATTTCTTGAACTTACCATTCTCCTACCCACAAATTGTTCACCTTTCGGCCAGTATGAGCATGGGGGACGGTCAAGAGCAAGGGACACTACGACGAGGACTGCCAACACAATTGAAGACTTCATACCGATGAACTGCATGGTCTGGAGTGAAGCTCTCTTTCGTTGCCTGAAAATTGTCGCAACACAGTGGAGACTGATTGGGAGAAATTTTTCTTTCATTTTATATCATATGGGGACAGGAAACTGAATATTTTTGCATAACTTTGCAACAAATACAGCTTGGCCACTAAGGCCAGACATAATTGATTCTTAACTTCTCGGTTCACCTTGCGCCTATTTGTTGAAGGTTTTTCGGTAGGTCAAAGAAAAAGTAGCAGCAATCTCAATTGTTGATTGTTTTAATGAAATTAAAATCGTTGGTAAGCTCAAATTTTTTTTTCGTCCACAGAAAATATGTTTGGTCGCTTATGCAAGAATCTAATATTTTTCATGTTTGACCTAATCTGAACGGAAGGTGTACAACAGTCAATTGTACCTTATCGATATATACTTCCGACAGTGTGAATTCATGTATGATGGTGCACGGATGCATGGATAATCTCGCCAAATAATCCTGGATTAAAAGTGATTGAAAATTTCGAGTTGATTGAGTTGGACTGTACATACAATGTTTAATCTTTTGCATATGCTGATACTGAAATTGAATTTTTCGCTTGACCAGTAACTCAAACTGGTGACAAAAGAATGATAATAAATACCAGTCAAAGCACATGAACGCTTCGGATACGTAGACCTACACTCTAAAAAATGTCGGGACAAAATTGGTTTTTTAGATTCAAAATGTTTTTTTTGAAAAACCAAATTTCAATGCAAAACCAACATGGTTTTTTGCATTGAAATTTGGTT
The DNA here is from genome assembly GCA_026936325.1 of Platynereis dumerilii. Classification (NCBI taxonomy): domain Eukaryota; kingdom Metazoa; phylum Annelida; class Polychaeta; order Phyllodocida; family Nereididae; genus Platynereis; species Platynereis dumerilii. Next base: position 87,898,101 of record JAPTHN010000001.1, on the reverse strand, counting down.
CTCCATAAAACCATTTTGAATCTAAAAAACCAATTTTGTCTGAAAGTTTTTAGAGTGTACACACATATATTTTTAGCAGTGAGCAGCATAATAAATTTGTGTATTTTCTTCAAAAATCAACAATTTTTTTTGTAGGACAGAGCTGAAAGTTGACGTTCTGGAGCTTAGATGTTTGTATGGCGAATGGGGTAGTTTCAAGCTGCAAAAAGCGCCTCCTCTCTTGAGGCAGACACATACAAGCAGGTTGGGGTAGTTTGACAGATTTAATTGATGTATAGACGAAGTTATAGAAAGAGAATGTCTGGTAGCCAGTGGTAGCTGCCACCCAGCCATCCACTCGAACACTATTTCATAACTCGAATATCTTCGAGTAAAGCCCCATTATATTGCTCCAAGCACTCTTGAATCTGGAGTCCACATTATTCTACGAAGAATTCCAAGAAACTGGAATCCCTCCAGCAGAGAGTGAGACTGCCCATGAAATGGCTTCAAAAATCTGCAAGGTGATTATGATCAGGATGAAACACGTGGTAAAAAATGCTTACTGATGACTCCAATCCAGCTATAAACTAACTATAAACTAACTATCAACATTACATATATATAACAAGTAGTGTAACTGTGTACCGTAAAACAGGGTTACTTTGGCCGTTTCGGAGCACCAAATTTGTGTTCTAAGAAAACCTATTCGTTGAACATCAAAAATTTTGTGCCATAACACAGCCAGTACTTTGAGGTTTTCATCTGTCAAAAAGCTTTCTAAAATCTATGATGGTTCTATGTATTATTACATAGTTAAGGGGTTATCTATCTATCTATATTAAGGGTCACTGTCAGGTCAATTTTGCAACTAGAACAAAATGACATTAGCAGTGTTTTGTCAGTGTGTAGGTACATTCCCGTGTGTAATTTCATGAAGATTGTGCACTTTTCAGCTGCAGTGCACATTGCTAAAGTTCCTTTAAACAAGTGTTAACTTTTTTTTGGGTCACCCTGTATAGCAATATAAACGGAATATCATCAAAACAATCCAGACCAAAGAGAGGCACATTTGAGGCTTAGAAATTTTTCAGAGGTACATTTGAGGCATACTTGAGGCACATTTGAGGCATAGTCTACCAAGTGCAGTGTGCCTCAAATGTGCCTCTAATGTTAATGATGTGCCTCATCTATGCCTCCCTTCATAATGATATGCCTCAAACATGCCTCCCTGACTTACCAAGAAAAGCATTATCTGCATCTATGCCTCAAATGTGCCTCAAACTGGACTGTTTTTCTACCCTGTGCCTCAAATATGCCTCTCCAACATAGCCAAATTTTTGTGTGGCCTGAATTCCCCCTTACGCCTCAAACATGCCTCTCCTGTAGATTATACTAGGGTGTCTCCTTGTGGTGACCTAAATTTGCATTGAAAAGGGAAACCCAAACTAGGGAGCATGGTGCCAATGTTGTAAGTCACATTTTTAATTCTACTTCGCCGTATGTGTCATACTTATAAATATGCGAGTTGTAGTTTTTATTGTAAAGGTATTCTGAACAATTAGTTCAATTTATTTGGTTGTGTTGCTGATGTAACTCTTAGAATTTTGTGTTTTGCTCAACAGACTATATTATCACTCACATGACAACATGCTCTTTTGTTAGAAGTCAAATAACAATTTCCTTAATTTGACAAATAATCTGGAATGCATGTCAGATTGAGTGTGCCACCTTTTGGCATTTACAGCAAGGTCATTAAGTTTATTTAGTAGTTCTGCTTTTGTACCAAGTCTTTCCTTTGTTTGAGATAGAAGCACTATTTGAAAATTCAAATATTTGACTCACTTCCTTAACTGTCAATGTGCCTCATTCATGCCTCAGATATGCCTCTTCAGTACCTCCATGCGGAGGTACAGAAGAGGTATCAAAATATTTGGAACGCCTCAAATACGCCTCATTTATGCTTCAAATGTACCTCCACTTACATGATGAGCCTACGCCTCAAATACGCCTCAGTTATACCTCAAACGTACCTCATATGTGACTCAAATATGCCTCTTCATTTGCATTTGAGGCACATTTGAGGCACATCATTAACATATCTAGAGGTATGTTTGAGGCATTATTAAAATTTTTGGAACGCCTCTAATACGCCTCCTATATGCCTCAAATGTACCTCGAAAATGCCTCATATATGCCTCTTGCATATTTAATGAGGAGTTTGATATGCCTCCTTTACGCCTCCTGTGATCTCAGCTTATGCCTTTACCTACTCCATGGTATGCTTCAAATATGCCTATTCTGTGCCTCATATGTGCCTCTCTTTGGTTTGGGTTATAAAACATCATCAAAGAGGACCAGTCACATATAATAGCAATTGTCAAGACTGGAACAAAAGAACCACTACATAACAGAAGGAAACAAATGGATAAGCTCATAAAAACAAAACAAAGCAGGATGAGTAGCAATAGCAGCTACAGACGACATAGCAAGAAACATTATACAGTGAGGAAAATAAGTATTTGACCCCCTGCAATATTTTCTGGTTTGGGCACTTGCGCTTGCTCCAAAACTCTGAAATTTCTCAGGTAGATCTGGTCCAACATTAGAAGACAAGTTATGCACAAAAATTAAGTGAAAGAAGCATTATGTAATATATTTGCATAAGAATCCCAATAGTCTTCGGAAATAAGAATTTGACCCCTTCATTTGCAAAGGGTTTATCACCAGAGTTTACAAAACAAACACTTGGGAAACTATCATAATTAAAAATAATTGCAATAAAAACCCATTTAAACTTTTAAGTGATGTTAGGAAGTATTACTTTACCAGCAGAATACAGTTGCTGCAGTTACTGTTTGGAATAACCTCACTGACAGTGCTGTTAGGGGAAATCAGCCCGGGCTCCTATGAAGCCCTATTTAGTTTTCGGTCCCATGGAGTGGGTCTGTGTGGATATTTTAGGATCTTCCGAGGTCCTCAAGTGGAAAAAAAGTGTGTTCTAGATGTTTCAGATTCCTTTACAAAGTTTACAGAAGTCTTCCTGATCAATCTTGAACATCGAGTCCAAAACCATCCCCAAAGTCATCGTTGAAAATTGGATTTGTTGTTACGAGGTGATGAACATCCTCCATAGTGACAAGGGTACTCAGTTCGAGTCCAGACTTTTCCAGGGCATTATCAGGTTATTAGGTATTAAGAAGAACCGGGCGACAGCCTGGAGGCCGATGGCCAACAGTCAGGTTAGGCGATTTATGAGAACTTTAACAGCTATGATTTCAATTTTTACCAAGGAAGAAGAACAGCTCTGGCATAAGTATCTTCCTTTTATTGCAGCTGCTTACAGGTGTGCCCACCATGAGTCAACTGGGTATACTCTCAATCTTATGATATTTGGTAAGGAGAACAGGACGCCCGGGCATGTTGTCGCCGGATGTCCGGCTGCTCCAGTTGATCAAATACATCTGACTAAGTTTCTTCTTTACAGGCAGTCTTTTCCAGAGATTTTGAAATGGCACGGAAGCATCTAAGGGCATCGGTGGAAGTCAGGAAGAAAATATATGACGTAGGTACCCGCCCAGCCGACATCAGCTTAGGACAGACGGTGTGGTTGCATGACAAGTCGGTCCCACCAGGGAAGTCAGCGAAGCTTTTTGCACTATGGAGGAAGGGCTGGGTGATCACCAGGGAAATTGATGATGTGACGTTCCAGATTCCTAGATCTCCTCATGGCCCTTTACTTGTCTTGTTGTTCACAGCGATCAGCTGGCGCCCCACCTGGGAAGAAACTGGATGGAATTACATTTTTTAAAGTTATAGATTTTCTGGATGGAATTTTCCAGAAAATATTTTTTGATTTTCAGGATGAAATTTTCCAGAAAATAGTTGTTAAATTTGCGATGAAATTTTTCAGAAAATCTATGTGGATTTTTAGGATGGAATTTTCCAGAAAATATTTTTTGATTTTCAGGATGAAATTTTCCAGAAAATAGTTGTTAAGTGCTAAGTTTCAGGTTCAAAGTTTCAAGTTGCAGGTTTTAGGAAGTTCACGGCCGGGTGACTCGGCGGGAGAAAATTGATTTTCTTTTTGGTGTGATTTGGGTTTTTGCTTAAAATCTTGCGCTTTCAGACAATGGATCTCAGTAAGGAAGTAGTGGATCTCACTCTTCATCCGACAAAAGGGGAGCAGCCTGAGCTGTTGTTTGTGGACATAGAAGGAGGGAGCCATGCCCCCGTCTGACTCAAGAAGCCTGTCCAGTTAGCGAATTTTTCAAGCCTGAAGAGACACTGGAGTGTTCGACATAAGAGGTTTTTCCACACCTATAAATGCGATGCCTGTCCCGACAGTCGCGTCTCTTACAAAAGGACAGAGGACCATAACGCTCACATGCTCAAGAAGGACACAAACAACAACAAGGCCAGAAAATTCTTTCGTATTGTCTGCAAGTGTAAGCCCACGCTTACCGAAAACCTGGATTATGTATATCCTGGTTTGTACATCATTTTGGAGGTTGAGGAGGTGGACTCCGAGGATGACTGCCGGGCGCACGTCAACTCTCGTCCTCATCCTCGTCTAGCTCATCATCTTCATCCAATGAAGGAAGGTCAACGCCACCTCAGCTGTTGCCCTGGTTGTGTCCCCGGCTCGTCCAGGGCCTTCCGGAGAGGCAGCCCTGAAGCTGTCTGCCGCCCAGAGGAGTGTTTCGTTTTCAGAAACTCAGGTCTGGTTGGAGCAGTCCCACGTTCACTCTGAAGCAGCACAGGCTCAAATAACTTCGCACACAAGAGGTGTACATTAAAAAAATATGTATATATATCAGTTGCAAACACTTCCCTATTCAATAGCTTCGGAAATCTTTGCAATGTAATCGAGCTGCGGAAACCCAACCAAGTGAGATCTGGAAAAACACATCTATGGGATGCTACGATTTTCCAGCAACCAAAACTTTAAATTGTTTCTGCCAACCGTGATATTTGCAGTCTTCAAGGTCAACACCAGGGTTGTTTTCTTGTGTAGAAGAAAATTGTCAGGCCACATTCATGTCCTTATACAAGATGTTCCACATTGGACACAAAAAAAAAAGTCCAGTGCATAAAACCAAAAAAAAAAGTATGTTTCCACCATAAGCTGGGGTACCTTAATATTTTTTAAAAATTGCAATCAAAAAGTTGTGTTGCTCTTTGGTACACTCAGGGGTGAAATCCATAGCATCCACACTGAATGACAGGAGTTCCCCAATGATGAAGTATTTTGCTTTCGAAGGGTGCAAGCAGACATCAGCCGAGATAGTCAGTCAGGTAAATTAATTATTAATTTTGAACCGCGTCTCCTTGAATTAGGCAGTCCATTAGCAGCCAGTGGGTCTGTGGAGTTGTTTGGTGATGACCAGAGGATCAGGCTTTTTTTTTTAAGTGAAGCGAAACATTTGATGTTGAGTCAGTTGAGCATGTGAAAACATTTTCTCATACTTGTCTGTGGACAAAGAAAGTCTTTCCCTAGCTAATGGGCTATTTACAGTGTGCCAGATTTTTTGAGATAAAAAAATACCCATATCAAACATATTTTTTGAGGGTGGACGTAAATGTTCCGCCTTTGGTTTTGTTGATAGCTTTTCATGTGAATCAATTTGCAGGCCACCAGTCAACATCATGATATGAATGAATACTGGCCTATGATTGGTCTTTTCACTCAACATGCGCTGATCATGCCTTGTCCTTGATCATTTGCTGCCAGGAGTGAGTTCAGTTCTGGTTGGCTGAGCCATGCAAAATGATGAAACAAAATATCCAATTATGTATCTATACTGAATTTACAATATTTACAAAAATTTGCCACACATCACACACACATTCACACAGGCGTATTTGAAACTTCTCCATGTCTGCTGTCAAGATGAAGCAATCTAAAGTGTGGTTGCACTTTACAATGACTTCAGATGGCGTTGGAAAGTGCAATACCCGCTCTAAAGAAATTTCAATGAAGGGTGGGAATAAAGGCAACAGGATCAAGCACTTACAGCGCAACTATGCCTTTAATGCCCTCCAACGCAATTTGGATATCGGAGATCACCAACCTCAAGGATGGATGATTGATGATTGGGGCTTTACGTCCTGTATTTATGCACTTGGTAGGCTAATTAGGACAGGAGGACGACACGGCAATGAGGTGAAGGATGATTGAAACAGCCATCCAGCATGGGCCCAGGTGACCCGGCAAGAGCCGGATTCGAACCCTGGACCCAGCGATTGGCAGTCCAGCACGCTACCACTAGACCAACCCTCCCCCCGCACCAACTTCAACGAAAGTTGTCCAGTATGTATTATGTGAAGCAAGCATTCACATCCACAGCAACATCGCATATGGAAAGCAGACCTGTGCTGCGCAAAGTCCCAACAAGACTGTGTTGGGACCGTTGGCTACGGAGATGGGTGTTTTAAAGACCGTCACTAATTCACACAACTTCAAAAAAATTATTTGCAATACAAATTCAGTGAAGGCGAAAAGAATTGCCTAAAACATGACGGTGAAAAGCTAGTGCTGCTAATGCGTCATGAAAAAACGCATGAAAGCAGGCCACTCTTCAGCATTGATGAGTACCTTAATGGGCGTCAAATTACCAGTTACTTTTCCTGTCTGGCTCAGTTGCGAAAGAGCTGAACCTGAAAGTGAAGGATTGCTGACTCAACAAGCATGATCACCGCAGTGACTTCATCAGTCTTACCTTGAAAGAGCTGTCAGAGGCATGTGATCGATTTGAGCTTGTCACAGAACAACCAAATAAGGTGCTTCGCCTCGTCACAAATACAGCTCCCCATGGGGTGCCTGGAAGCACCTTTTCATAGGGTGCTTGGGAAGCACCCTAGGTCAAAGAACCCTGGGGAGTTTACAAGAACTCTACAATTCTGAATTGCTCGTAAATCGGTATGGTATCCGGTTTTCAGCAGTTCTTCAATTAATCAGATTCAAATACTTGGGCCACACTGTCAGTACACATAAAAATAAAGAGATACCTGATTACATAGCAATGCAAGCCCAAAAGGCACTTTTTGCTCTGCATGGAAAAATGGGGCCCTCTTTAGGTCATATACCCCCGTCTTTAGCAATTAAAACGTTTGACAGCTATGTACTCCCTATTCTTGAGTATAACAGTATATTCTGGTCCAATTCAACAGAAATCACTAAAATTGAGAAAATACGGGTTGGGTATCTTAAACACATCCTCAGTGTAAGACGTCAAACGCCAACACTGGCAGTATATGCAGAAACAGGTAAATTCCCTCTAAAATTAAGACAGCAATTAGCCATAGTAAACTACTGGACAAGAATTAAAAATCTCCCAAGTCATGACATTCTGAATAAATGCTTTGTAATACAAGAGAAGCTGCATCATGTTATGCACCATGGCTGGTACAGCAAAATAGGGAAAATAATGACTGACGCAAACATTATTGATAGGGAAACCTCAGACCCAAATTTGTTAACAAAGGAAGTGAAATATCAACTGTACAGTAAGGAGCCAAGCAAATTTTAAATGATATACAGGACTCTGATAAATTTCCAAAGCTTCGCATATACGAACTCTTTAAGACCAGTTACTGTCTGGAGCCCTATCTCGTAAATTTAAATCTTTCAAAGAAAACTTATTGCAATATAGCAAGATTCTGGGTAAGCTGAGCTTACCCAGAGCTCTCATAATTTGAAAATTGAAACGGGCAGACATAATATCCCAAAAACCCCAATAGACCGAAGAAAATGTGATAAATGTGACACAGGTGAAGTAGAGGATGAAATCCACAGCCTTCTAATCTAACCTGCAATAATAACAATGTCCTAAGGTATGAGCTTTTATGTAAAGTTAGAAATTTAACTCCTAACTTTGATAATCTCGATAAAAACCAGACAATTTATTTTAAATCTGTCGGACAAAAGGCCTGAAATCATACAAGCAGTAGGTTCCTACCTTAATGAAGCAATGAAGTGATAAAAGTTGTAGGGAATAATCAGGACAAATCTAAATAGTAGTATTTAAGCCTCTCTATCAGCCGAGCCAATAATCTTATTGTGCTCCATATGTGGGTGTCAACTGACTGCCTCAATGGTCTTCATAGCCCGGAACTTACTGCTTGGACTCATAACGGTTGCCACTGTTCGTCTATGGCTGCTCGACGGCCATTAGACCCTTGATAACAAACTAACTTGTGACATTTTTGTGCGACTGTGCGTCACAGCTCTGAACTGTACACTGTAATTGGACACTTGAATTTTTGAAATTTTTAAATGACATTATACTTTACTTTACGAACTGGGCCGACGTGATATAACTAGGATTGAACTTAATTTTGTATTAATTTTCTGTAGATGTAGAGTAGTTGTCGATTTCTTTCATTTTAATTTTTTGACACATGTATCTTTTTGATATGCAGATTGTCGAATAAAACTTTATATATTAATGTTGCACTGCCCCTGACTGACAAGTTGTTATGCTGTAAAGGCAATGGAGAGTAGCCAGGCTGCAGACTGGCGAATTTCAGTATGAGCCTGCGATGACAATGGGATCTGGGCAAACCCACGGAAAACAGGTCACCCGCCTGACACGACAAGGAAACGTGTGCAAGCGCACTGTCTCATGTTGGCCAAAAGAAATAGAGGTCTTCACCCTAGTGTTACCACCCTCCGCCGCGAGGAGGCCCGAGACCTGCGGGGGCTTCAGTTTGTGGATGAATGAGAGAATTTGTTGATCCTCAGTGTTCCTTGGAAGAATAAATGAGTGACTGACTGAGTTTGTGCTTTACGTCTCATCAGCACCTGATTGGGCTATTTCGTCAGAAGAATAATGACATCTTCTAAGCAGTGTGGCAAGGGACAATATTTTTGCAAGCAAAACCTTGGATGCATGTTCAAGATGAGCCATGCATGTTACCCACCCAGCCACATCCCTGCAGCGAGGGATAAAGTTGTTGAAACTCGAAAAAATGTAGGTGAAGATTAGTGTCTTTGACAGGCTCAAGTCATATTCCATCCCACGACAGGCGATAGCTCTGGTATTCTATTCAAAAGTTAAGGGTCTCAGTCAGGAAAGTATGAGCGAAAGAGAATCCAAGATTAGTAGTCTGGATTCTCGAAGTGAAATACTTACCTGAGCCCCAGCTTTTCCCCACGTTAGGGTGCATCGTCTGCCCCTAAATCTTCAAAACATCATGCACTTTTGCATGATTGTTCCCTTGTATCATAAAAGAAGCCCTGCAAAATTTTAGGAAAAAATTCTAATACCAAAGGGTGGCACAACAGCCTTGAAATTTCAGTATTAGGTCATATTTTAGCGATTCGCGGTTATGAATAATGTTGTCAATTTTATATGAAATGATTTTTGAGTGACACAGTTAGATTCCTTAGAAAGAGAGCTTTAATTTGAATACCAACATCAATGGTTTCCATTCAGTACAAGTCAAAATTGAGTGGAGATATTTTCTTTTTTATTGGGTAAAATATGATAAATTAAAAAAAGGATGTTAATATGACTTTGGGAAGTCAAAGAAGTCTACAAAGTGGAAATAAGGTCCACTACATCATCTGATAAAACCTTGATTTCATTATTATGTAGTCAGAAGAAAAAGAGATGCAGAACAGTGTCTCAACGAACTGTTGTATTTCTCATATTTACATGTAATTTATGAAAATTTGCACATTTGAATTTGATGAATAACTATCTAGAAAAAATTTTTAATTTCCTACTTTCTTCAACAAAGTGTTCCTTATGTTTTATTCTAACGATTACGTCAAAGTTAGGCTGAAGTTGAGCTTTTAAGGTGATTTTTCCAAACATTTTGTCATAATAGTCAGAAACTTTCGGCTTTCCGAAAAACTTAGGCATGAGAAATTTTCAGAAATATAGCTTTCTACCATTCAAATTAAAGACAATTTTCTTCTGAGAATAATGGTATATAAATTGAAATCATACAGCCAACCATAGGCTAGATATTTCTAACCGCAACTTTTCAAAGCATCATTTTTTGACAATTTTGGACTCAACTTTGACACAAAAGTGCCACCCTAAAGCCACATCAGATCTCATTGAAATTTTTCAGAATGTGTTTCTACGGGCAAAGGTACAATATGGCAAAAGTGCAATTGAATATTTTAATTTTTTCATTTTTAGGGGGCAGACGATGCACCCTACCCCACGTACCCTTCCGCCCAAAACATTTGCCTTGCACTCTAAACTGACCTAAACAAATTCTAAACATTTCAAATGTTTAGTTGTTTAGGTTCTCCGTGGATGGTGCTTTCAAACATTGTCAATGACAACACCATGTTCAATATGAAGACATGACGTTTACAATGTAAATGGGTTGTTGAGCTTTCTAAACGACATGTATATCTCACTTAAACAAACTGTGTAGCTTTGCTAAACATTTGTGGAATCTGAATTGGAATATGTGGAGCTCCTAAACACATTATGTAGAATCGTAGATACCTACATGATCTTTTGTATACAGACTAAACAAGTTGTTGAACTGGGTAACTTGATGGCAGTGCCACCTAACTTTATTATTGGAAGACAGTTGCTGTGACTCCACCTGAAAGAGACTGTTATATAATAGTGGCCTTGAATCCTTGTTTTGGCGCTATTGGAATTTTATTCAGGTAACTACTTACAAACAAACAAGTATCGCTTATTTTTGATAATATCCATCATATGGCTATATAAGGCCTGGTGCAAATTTTTGCGTATTTCAGGTGAAGCCAGCATTTCATCTGCTACAAAACCATACAAAATATGTATATTCAATTCCATAGTACTTTGTTATGTTTAAAGCTATTTTGTCAGTTAATATTTCAAATTTGAGGGCAATCAGAGTAACGGTTCAAGAAATCTGAGGTCTTGAACATCCAGAAAATGGCCATTTTTTAGCATTTCAGCGTGACATGCATATTTTGAGCAATGTTTAACCCTTCATTTGGAAAATAATTTTAAAAAATTGTCAATGGAAAGTATTCTTAACTGTAGCCATGGGAGTTCTGGTTCTGTGACTATCACTTGCAATCTGATGCTCTGTGTATTTGTGAAATAGTGTCAATGAGACTCTGAAGAGGCAAATGAAGCCAAAAATTGAAATTTTAGCAGTATCTGCTAAACAACTCTGTGTACTTGTTGGTTCGTTGTATTCTATGTAGTATTTGCGCTCCCAGCTTAGTTTGAGGACCCCTCTATTGCATATCATACCTTATTTCCATATATACATGCCATAGCTACTTGTTTGAATCACTTTTTCTTGCTTTGTAAAAGTTGTCCCGACCCTAACACTAACTTTAAAGTTTCTCTCAGTCCAACACAGGCTGCCTACATATACCTTTTCACTATAGCATTTTTCCTCCACAGTGACTCAAGTATCTAGCACTAAAAAGGAGGCACCTGGCCTTCTGGATTTTTATCTAATCTTGAAAACTATTGCATGTCCCGACCCTAACACCTCTGTCCCGACCCTAACACCTTCTGTTTTTCATCCTCATGTCACCTGAAACTTGCAGGCTTTAGGCTATTATGTATTCTACAAGTCCTCTGTGTTATTAGAGATGGAAAAAAGTGCCAAAAGAACCCCAGAAATAGTCTAGACCTGCAGGAATGGGGCAAAAAAAAGAGTAATATTAATATACTTTAAGATTATCAAAAAACCTTCTTTCATGAATATAAAAGCTATTAAAATTGAAAATTGATTTAGGAATAATGTTAGACTAGCAGGGTGACTTATCTCTGGCCACTGGTCGCAAGTTATGCATACATTTTTGTGATTTTCAGCTGGTGTCCCGACCCTGACGCCTCCAACAAAATTTTCAGTGCCATATCAGCATGTTATATCTCCAATACTAACAACAATATCTATTAGAAACTTAAATTACATACTAGGCTTTGTTGCAGAGTAACATTTCATCATCTTTATCAATTTTGAAATTTGTAAATCTTTGATCGGGAAATATTCAATTCTATCTTGTGATAAAATGTGTAAATCTTTGAAAAAATGACAGTTTTGAATATTGGAACAATTTAAACGATTCTGTGGCCCACCAAAATATGCATGCTTGTCGTTCTTGGCCTAGCAGGTTCAGAAAGTGATTAGATAGGACCAACAAAATACTTATAAAAGAAATAAATCATACCAGAGTGCTATGCTTTGTTGTTGCTTTCTTTCCACTGAAAAATCGCAATAGCTATGTAGGAAATCGTTACTTAACCTGATTTTTTTGTTTATTTATTTTAATGTATATGTACCTCGAATTGCAGCAAGATTCCAAGCAAAAAGAACACCTTTATTTTTCACCCTCTTGTCACGCTCTTATTTGCACCAGGCCATAACTGGTTCATCGTGCTGACAGTATATCAATGGTTCAGGCAACAGTGACAGTGCTATGGTACATTACAGACCATCCAGACCAGAATGGTTTCACATATCACTACTTCAGTCTGTGAATGCCTATAGTGGATTTGATTTGCTATTCTTGGAGTATAGTAGTTTACTCTTGACCATTTTTTGCATCTCTGGAAGTAGATCAGAGTCTAGAAATTGGGATATTATATCCCATGACATAGGATTGATCACATAAAAAGATGATACTTCAGATTTAGTGGCTGGTTGTTTTGTTGCATGGTGTGGATAGCTGTAATTAAATTGAAATGTTCAATTATGTCACTCAATTGAAGATGTCAAATGATTCGAATTGCCACCAGCCAGGGTATTCCGTACTCCTATTCATTAGAAATCGGAAAATTTTGAAGTAGTTTACTCTCAAAGTGGAACATAATTTCCAGAGTAGGCCTAGTTAGAGTAGATGCAATCAAACTTACCCAATCTTTGATCAAATTATCGATTCCAGGCATCCATGCCATCACTAATCACTTCACAAAAAAAAGGACATGTCAAGAGAAATCATGGACTAAGTCAAAAGCAAATTTTCAATAAATGCCATTGCCTTAAAATTTGAGGAGGACCAGCACAGATTTTCAGAAAGTAGTAAGTGCCATTGATATGGTGTCAGGCTTAGATTTTTTGTAATCATTTTAAATAAATTCTTAAATACTGAAGAAAAATTGTTAACACTGTCTCTCCTGTAATCAGAGGGAAATGATGGCCCTCTGCCTGAATACCAGTTGATATTGTTATTAGCTGTTCACGTACATGGTGTGTATATCTACTTTCAGGCGCATTGCATGTATGGGTCAAAATTTGCTAGAGCTGAAATTCTTGTCTCCGGTGTTTAACATATAATCATGTTGACAGGGTGATACATGCAGCACTCTTTGACGTCAAACGTCATTGACTAGGGTATTAGTAAAAATTATAATACATAAAATATGTGGTAGATAACTTTTATCCCTACTAAAAATGGCATTGAAGGGACCAACCCCCCCTAAAATGGCTTGTCTCCACCTGCATTTTCTCTGAAAGATCACCTCACAAAAACTGGTATGTGATTTTGCTGCCGTTTAACTGACTCTGACATTGAAACTTGACCATTACTCTTCTAAAATCTAATCTCCAATTTCTGAAATAATCTTCTGTATGGGAGCAGGAGGGTGTTGAGTCAATGTCTCCAATATTGTGTCATTAACGTCACATCAGACTAGTTTCTATAACAAAAATGGAAAGGACACACATTCCGTGAAATAACCTTGTGTCTGATGTTGTCTGAGAACCCTACAAGCTAACTATATGGTCTGCAGCTCTGCATTAGTTATGTAAAGCAAAATATTCTGGTATGTATGGTGCCATGTCAGTTGTCCTATCTGAATTTGTCATTAACAAACGCCTTCCAGTAATATGTTGACTTTATATATCAAGACAAAAGTCGCTGTGGAACATTCCTTTGGTGTCCCTGAATCTATTGCATGCACATATCACCAGAGTGCCACTTATGCATGGGCTCCTATAATTTTTTTCAGTCAAATTGTCATTAACATCACACTGTCATTAACATCACGGTGAAAATGACTTTTTACTTTTACCTCACTGAAATTTTGTTGGAGGTTACTGGAGTTGAATTTGATTGAATTTATATCATGAACTAATGTTCAAACAAAATAATTACTTGATACTTTTGAGTATTCCTTATATCTGGAATACTCAGTATTACATTTGATGCTTCTCCACACCCTATGAAAAAATATGAGGTACCAATGACATTTAACCATAGTGTGGCTTCTAAAATATTGTTCGGTGAAGACATGGGGTGTTGGAGGGAGTAGTAGAGACAATATTTGTCACCAGGAATCAAAATTATTGGTAAAAACGAATTTTTCTTACTTTTTGTAAATTTTACAGTCATGAGAATACTATATCTCAGTAACTATTGATCATAGAGACTTGAAATAAAGCTTAATGTGTGCAGAATAGCCACTTTCCCATACATTGGTAATACATTTTACAGCTGTAAGTGTTGTAGATTTCAAGTTATAAGTGTGACGTTAATGACACCCATATTTGCTATTTTAATTAACAAAAATGCTGTTTCTCAGAAAGTATCGGTGCTAAAGACTTGAAAGTTGGACCAATATGTGTAAGCCACTCTCCTTTTCATTGGTAATAGATTGTTCAGCTCCAAGTGGTCAAAAGAGATGAGTTTACATGCGTGATGTTAATGACGATCAAAAAATATTACTGCTATAATTATCACCTCAATACAGATCAGCAGAGCATTGGAACCCTTGGACATGAATGTGCAGTGATAGCTGATTGCTTGATCTACGCAATGCTAACTTAAAAAGGCATTTCTGGAGCGAACATTTTTCAAATTTTTTTTGGTTGAAATTTCAAGGTTTTCAAATTTTGACCCGTATGGCTTCTTTCAAATTATGAAAACGGCATGTGGAATAGCTGGGACCTAGAGAAATCAAGAAAGTAAAAAATATACACACAAAGTGAAAGGTCTGAAGCACTGTCATATCTGCCACAAACTGCGACAGTCTCCAGCGACAAATAATTGACGCTAAAGTAGCACGTCTGGATCAATTGGCCAGCTTCACACAGAGACAAAGCCTGTTAGTGGGGATTAAGTGCAAACGTGGACAATGGACACAACCTTCACCAGCTCGTAAAATGTTGTTATACATACCCACTGATTTTAACCATTAGGACCACATTTTTAAGGTTGTGTCATGTGTGGTTTATGCACACATGTGCAGTCCTGCAGAGATTAAATGTTCAACACATGAACCCAGCTCTCACATGGAAGAAGAAGTTTGGAAATGCAGAAGTGTTTGAAGGACACTCTCAGAATTGTCCAGATAGCAGCAGGATCATTCGTTGAGGCTCAGCCGCTACGCCCTTACTAAATATATTTGTGGCCTCTCCTCATGCAAATTTCAATCATGCCGTCAATCATGCCGTCACAAAATAAGCAAAATCTGTGCAACATTAGTGCCGTTCACCTCAGACCAATCTAGTTAGTTTTGGCTGTAACCTGGACGATTTGAGAAATTGTAAAATCGCACAAATGATAAGTGAAACTTAACCATGAAAAATGCCAACTGTGCACAGAAAAAGGTATCTTGTAATTGTATTTAGAATAGAATAATAAATGTAGTTGATATTTTAGTAAAGTTTAATGCCATAGAGTTGGATAATGTACCAAATTTCATTAATTGTAATTCAAAAAATTTTTGGTTTAATGTATGAAGTTTCGAATATTCAGTCAGGTTTTTAAAAAATGGTATTAATTTTGTAATTTTGTAAATGTTTGGCTTCAAAATATGATTTACAAAAAAGAAACGGTCATCGATTTAGCTACTCATCATTATAATAAGGTGCTTTCATGTACAGAATATTTGTCAATGCTACTTAACTAATTGGGAAGTTAAATTGCCAAATTGTTTTTAGGCACTATCAATCATTAGATATGGCATGTAGGCAGGTAAACTATTGGAGAGGTGGTGTTATACAATTATGATGAATTGTGTCTTTTGTATGAGAATATAATTTACAGAATGCTGAATTAATTTTTTAAGTTCATAACTACTAGATAGTAAGTAATGACAAAATGAGATTATTTGGAATATACTTTTTAGTATATTCCAAATAATCCCATTTTTTGGTTATTTAGTATGTAAATCATAGAACAGCTGCCTGTACAGTCACTATAGATGTATAGATAAAAGTATGGCATAGTCTTGTTTCACATAATATAAACTTTTATTGAAGATGTACACATTTGTTATAAACATTTACTTTTTGTACGCACTTTTAAATGCGCTCAAGGCGGGAATTTTGTATGCACATTAGTTGTTGAGATTATGTTTAGGTTGTCAACATTTTGTTGTTTAAGCAGTACTCACTTGGTTATTTAGACTATACACCTAATTGTTTAGTGTTCTAAACAAATAAAATGCTAAAACTAAATGTTTTTTGTCATAATTGTTTAGGTTGTATCTGCACAGTCGCTTACGCAGCTTGTTTAATTAGGCTAAACAAAGTGTTTATAAAGAAAAAGCTAAACACTAATAAACGCTCTCAAAGCGGGAATGTTGAATGTTTAGGTTTTGTTTAGCTCGTATGCATTTCCACTTTAGAGTGTGCAGAAGGCATGCCTTGGCAACCGTGCTTAGTAACGAACTGAGGATGAGCACTGGGCAGGTATCACATGCATGGACAAGAGATAGAAGATACCATTTTCCGATGGGAGACCAATGTGCAAAGGTATGTTAAAATTAAAGGAATCCAATTGTTAAGGGGCTCGGGTAAGTACTTCACTTCCAAAATCCTGACTACTAAGTAATCTTGGAATGTTCGCATATATATATGAAAAATTTCGAAGTTATCGCTTTGTCCACTGCACACAACGTCACAACCCTCCATTGTTTTAACCGAGATACATTGATGAAGTCATAGCAGTCACGCATGAATATTTAGTTGGAACTTTTTGCCCACACTAACAGCATTGACTAACACATCCAGTTCATCGTTGAACCAGAAGAGAATGGAAAAGTGCCCTTCATCACTTCAGCAAAGCCTTCAGTGAATAGATCAGGCACACGGCTGCCGCACGCCCACAAAGTTGGCCAATAAACAGGCCTTCACACAGGTTATGCAAATGAATGCGATTTTGCACACTTCCGTAAGGGTTACGCGTGTGATTCTAACATGAGTTTGAGACCTTCAAAACGGTAGGGCGTACGTCTCTGAGGAGTTAATAGTTGCTTCGCAAATTGCCGGTAAAGTTTCGAAGTGGACAAAAATCCTAGGCGCTGATTGACTATGACGCTCTGATGCAAAATCTTATGGTAATATGCGACGATGGCAGGATTCGTCTAGGGTAGATTCTCTGGGTGCCCTTCATGTACCTGTGCATCAATATTTGGATGGACGATTGGAGCTTTACGTCCTGTATTTATGCACTTATAAGGCTAATTAGGACAGGAGGACACGGCAATGAGGCGACCGATGATTTAAACGGCCATCCAACATGGGCCCAAGTGACCCGGCAGGAGCTGGATTCGAACTCTGGATCCAGTGATCGGCAGCCCAGCATGCTAACACTAAGACATCCCTCTCCGATTTTTGACAATGGAAACACCAAGTTAAATGTACAATAAACCAAAACACGCAGACCTGCACTTCCATTTTCAGTCACATTGCCCTCTAGAACACCAGAGACCCATTGTAAAGGAGGAACAATTTAATATGTACAGAGCAAAAACTTGCATCACAACAAAGGAAGATCAACAGAAAGAAATACAGCATGTGAAATCCGCTCTGTCAGTAAATGGATTCACCAAACGGGCAATGCACCAGCAGAGACCAAAAGAGAAAGACCAGACGCAACCCAGACAACCATCATCCACAGGAGACTGCCAACGATATGCATCCCATATCCAAAAGGTCTGTCAGAACACCTCATGAACTTCAGATTGCGTGGCATTCTAAAGCACCTACCATCAACCCCAGAATAAAATCCATTCATTTCATGGTACACCCAAAAGACAAAACACCAGATGTAAAAATATGTGTCAAGAGTATGCCATATCACGTTATCAAGATTGGAAGCACCGTCAACACCAGACTCAAAAGAGCACCAAAATCACGACCACCCTACCCCTACTGCCGGTGGCTAACACTGCATCACAACTGGACACGGTCTCCATGCGTAACGCCAACATATGGTGTGGAGAGCCAGACTGGATCAAAAGGAAGATCAAGGATACCATACATATTGCGCAACCACGCCCCAACATGAACAGTGACCAAGGCTACCAACTCCCTCGTTTACAATCAACTTGTGAGTGTGAACAACACCAGTTGAATGGTCAAAATAGAAATCACATGTCCTAGATCACTGGACAAAGAAGCAGAGGACTGTTCAACTGGTGGTTGTTCGGACAGCTTCAGCATTTGTGAAGCTGGCAACAGAATCCCTTACATTTTCGAAGCAACAGAACTGTCCCAAGCAAATTAAAGCACACCAAATCAAATCTGCACAAACCACTTGCCAGTGTTGCAGTGCCCACAAAAAAGACTCCGCAGCATTAATTACCCTTTGATGAGATTCACAGATCTCGTAAAATGATCGTTTAACATTCAAAAATCATTGAAAAACAAACACAGAGCATAATTTTTAATTTATTCATAATACATTGTAAATAAATAATTATGTAAATATACAATAGCTATGTGGTAATATCTATAGTTATGAAAGCACCCGAGTCCCATCCTGTTCTAGTCATACCAGATAACCAAAGTGAAGTTGGAAATACATCTTGTTGAATACTTCAATTAATTAGTCTTAAGTAACAGTGTAGCATATAATTAAGTATCAAGCCATGCCAAATAAGATAACCAAATTGTATCTTAAAATCTTGATCTATTGTTCAAAAGCCTTAATTTCAAAATATATTTTTCCTACAAATTTGCATAATTTCATAAAATTTCTAATTATGTACAACCTACCTCTCAAATACAAGTGGATTTGATTTTAAGAGGTTATTGACATCTTTTTTCACAGCAATTAAACCATTAAGTTCCCACTTTGACATAATTACACTCATCCACAATAAGTAGGCGATGCTCATTGCTATACACACATGAACAAAAGAAGTGATGCAGTTGAAAGGAGCGGGCAATGTAATGTTAGATATCATCACCATAGCAACTAAACAAACAATAGAAAGGAAAGCAAAGAAAGTCTTGTCCCTCGCCACTTTGTTCACTCCATTGTCCAAAACTGTAATGGCATCTGAAAGATGATTCTCAACTGCACCCGAGTCCAGTTTGGGTCCCTCCCCTGAAATCAATTGAAGACAAACGTTTTCATAATCAGAGTAAAATCATCCTCCCATTGCAGGGCTCGTTTACACTTGCCCTGCCATCAAGTGCTATGAAATTCTGGAGTTTTCAAATCCTTTTACAGCTTTTTTCCGGCGTGATTTAAATAATTGTTCATGGTTTTCTTCAAAGAAACTCATTGAGACAACTAACAGGCAACAACAATACACTCAACCATCCATTCAAGTGTTTTTTATTAAGTTATATAATGAACAGTTAAAAATAACACCCACGGTCGACTATATAAATATATATAAAGAGTGCATATTGAAGAGAGAAAATGAGGTGCGAATGAACATCTAAGGTTTTTCTTGTATATTTTCGGATTTTTATGCTTTTACATCGCTATGAAATTAAATTCTGAAAACTGACAAACTGATCTTTGGAATTTGGAACAAATATTCCAGGCAACAAGAAAAGAATATCATTATCAAGAGATCTATGTCAATAATATGTGACCTACCAGATTTTGAAGGCCCAAGTGTAAATGTAGCTGCTAGTCCTTCATGGTCAGAATATGGGAAAGGCTTTCCCGGAACTTGCCGACAAGTGAGGATGCATTCATCACAAGTTATTTCACACTCTGAAAACAGAAATTGATACAAATCCACATTATTTTTTTTTATACTCATCAATGGCCAGAATGTGAAATATCAAACCAAGAGTATTAGGCCTACACTGTATTGATATTTGAGAGTATTAAAGCAAATTTTTGCTACTCAGGAGGATTGATTGATATAAATGACTGAATGGGCATTCAGGTGACACCACGCTAAAGATTTATCCCATGTCTCAGATGACTGGGATCTTTCACTGTTGATATACAGTTGTATGTTGCTCACAAAATTTTGCAAGAAAGTTCTCCAATCCAGAACTTCAGCAGCAATATACACTGTGAGCAAGATAACAAAAATATGACATACAACATACAATGTGACATACAACATACAATGTATGAGAAATATAAACCAACTTTTAGATCCTTTGTACAACAAGTGATCAATGCGAAGACCTTCAGGGGCATAAGCAAAGGTCTTTTTGCAGTGAAACAAATTGTCCGGTCTGTCACATGTAGCGCCACTCTCATCACATTTCTCAGCTTTCTGGAATTTGGTAAACAAAATTCTTGCATTAAGACTACCATATGGCACAAGTATTTACAATTAAAATGGATAAATCACAGTACCGTAGACTTTAAAAGCGTCATGGATATCAAAAATGTTTATAATTAACTTCTTAGGACAAGTGACAGACACAAGTCTTACAATACTCTGACATTCATGTCTTGCCAAAAGACTAATTTCAATGGAACTTTTTTACAAAAATTGCACACATTTTTTGGACCTCTGAGGTAGTAATATTGTTTAGAAATAGAACAAAAAATAGCATCAGTCCATGCCTTTAAACCGCAGTGGACAAAGGGGCTGTAACAAAACGTTCTTTGGTCTTTGGAGATATTTCATCTCAAATAGTATAAAGCTAGGATTTTCAAATCACAATTTCAACGTTTACTTCAGCATGTCAATTTTCAAATCATCCTGACAGACTCTTGAGATAGACAAAACAACAAAAACTTTTCCCCTCCCAGGCCACATACCTGAGAAAGCCAGGCATCCTGAAGAGACGTATTGCTCAAGATTATCTTGTAGCCGAGATCAATGGGTCGTAAGTTGAAATCGCCACCAACAATAACAGCGTCACAATTTACACTTGTCATTTTGATGAACTGGCTCATCTCGAATGCCTGTCCTACACGGTGGGCCAAGTATTCATCATTCTCCACTTCATATTCTGCTATCATCTGTATTACAATAAACAAAATAACATTAACACACTTATGTTATAATATTTTTAGTGGAACTTCCTTCGTGATCATAATCCAAGCTGGATGTCACTCAGATCAGATATTAAAATGGTGGCCCCTTTTTTGTTTCCATCCTAATTCACATAAATTAAATATAAATTCTTCCATCCAATTAAGTAAAACAGTTCAAATACAGTCTAGTATTTGTAAGTCCTCTCAAAAATTGTATAAAACTAATTTATCATTCTAACCACTAACTGTCCTTTTTTTCAGTGTTCTTATATAAACTGTTTAGCCTCCTTTAATCATATTTTTAATACTTTAGCCTCCTTTAATTAAAATAATTAGCAGTAGGCACATGTCTAGGCAGGCAAATGCATGTCCTGCTTCCTCAAGGAAATTAACAAACTTACATGAGTACCATAAACATTGATGATGCGTCCCTCCACGTCAATCTTTGCCAGACCAACTCCTTTCCCACAGAACCAGTCTCCATGGTGGATTTTGTGGGCGTACCCATTCAGAGAGAATGTTCGCTGGAATGTCTCTAAGATGGGGTATTTGGAGAATATGCATACTCCGGTTCCAAACATACCGCTGAAAAAAGTATAATTGTTAGCGAGGCTAAAGAATATAATGAATAGCACTAAGAAGATTAAATTTATAAAAGTTTGGTATTTCATCAAGTTCAGTATTTGAATATAGTCCTTTCTTCATTGAAAATATTAACTTTCAAAACATGAAAACTCCTTACCAGTGAAAATAATGGGTATACTTTAAAGCTGGACAAATATATTGACTGAGTTTCTGATAATCTGACTGTGTCCAAATCTGCAAATTAAACAAGAAATAAACATCAGATGCAGGTTAAACAACAAACCCTATGTCTACCAAAAATTTTGCTTAATCACAAACAAATTCTCACCTCTTCCAGTAAGATGATGTCATAGTCCCCTTTGCTTAACTCTTGACCAATTGCAGTCATTCTTTCATGACGATACATGCAAGCAAATGGAGTGAATACTCCCCTGAAAATATACATTGAAAGAAGATTTAATCATGCTTCTCTGCATGCTAGTGCATGGACCAAGGCAAATTGAAAATACAGGCCAAATCCTATTAATAATATAAACTGCAGATATAAACCTCAGCCAGGCCACAGCGAACATTCCAACTTTACCCGTTCATACTACTTTGTAGAAAAGGTAAGCCCAGGAACCATTTTAACTCTTCGATCAATACAAATATTAGAAACCAGTTTAATCTTCCAGCG
This sequence comes from Platynereis dumerilii, assembly GCA_026936325.1. NCBI lineage: Eukaryota > Metazoa > Annelida > Polychaeta > Phyllodocida > Nereididae > Platynereis > Platynereis dumerilii. Next base: position 87,875,737 of record JAPTHN010000001.1, on the reverse strand, counting down.
ATCCTAAGGGTATCAAGAATGTTGTGATGGCAAAAACTATATTATTTTAGTCCAAGAAAGCCAAAAAGCAGTACCTGCTACTATCTGGCATCTAGCAATGTCTCTATATATACACCCTCTCTAACTGAGAGACTACCCGCCCCCCAGGTAGTGTGAATAATTGTTTCTCACCAACAATTAAGCGTCAATACTTTCAGTTTCATGGTCGTGATTATTGATGACCACCAATGACGGTTGCCCCGGGAACTATTTTTCGTACACCTGCAAGAAACATAAGGAAAACTGAATGTAGGATTAATGATACCATTATCAAAGACAAATAGTAGGCTTCCATTTTAAATAACACAGTCATGCCTCAAGTTGGCGTCGCCTCATTGTTGACTGGCACCTTGGTGTTACAAAACTCACACGACAGGTTACAGGCACAGTCATAATATAGGCCTACAATTTAGAAAGTGCCCCGGCAAGTTCGATCAGTAACCACAATTTATAAAATGGTAGGATACTATAACAAAACAACCCAAGTCAGGGTCACCGAGTAACAATATAACGAGCTGTTGTGTGAATTAATATTACTGGAGCCCGAATGGCGAAAATGATATTAATTCACACGACAGCGAGTGAAATTGTACGAAGTGCCCTGACGCGTGGTTGTTTTGTTTTTATCACCTGGTTTTACCTTAAATTTTGAGTTATAAAGAGAGACTATTTTCTGCCATAACAAAAATGTGACGTCACCATGGAGCAACAATGGATATGACGTCACAATCCTATTGTTGCCTTTGTTTGGTTTGTGATGGCATCAGGCAGCTGAAATGCTGGTGATGTCATAACCATTTTTAAAAAATATCGCCCTTGAAGGGTGGTATTTTTTACAATATCATAGGCCCTGATATTTCGACTGTAAACAGTGATATTCACAGCCAACCAGGTGATAAATGTACGCATGATGTATACATATCAATCAATACAATGAATGATGACATTATTAAAGAATTCAAGCCAACTTTTTTTAAGACTACACAACTTACAGCTCCTACAGCTCCTACAAGTACCAGTTCTGGTAAACCATTATCTCAGTACAATGAATCATATGACATTCAGAATTTCAGCCATTTCAGAAAGTTTACAATTTTACTGTCTTGCATGGGTGACCTGTTGACACTTGACACTGTGACAGTCAATGATGGCTGACAGTAACAGGCTGTAGGTCACTTACCAGCAACAAATTCACTTTGTTAGCAAGGTAATGCAGTCCATTTCTCGTTTATCACAACTTAGAACAATAAATGTGACAAATCTACTTGAACAGGAAGTTGACATGAAATTGATGATGCACAAATTTATCAACAGAGGGCGCTGAATGAATATTGATCACATTCTTACCACTAGGGTACACAGATGAGGGAAGAGAGGCACTCCTCAAGCTTTTCTAGTCCTCTTGGAGTATAGGTCAGCAAATACATCTCCAGCGTGTCGTAACCAGGGTCTATGCTGAGCCGGCACGAACCCCATGGCTGTTGAGTAAACATCCCAAAGTAAATATGAAGATAGTTTTGGGTACCCTCATCAACAGCACCAAGACCAAAACCGGCCTGAACAAAAGTGAACAGAACTGCAGCCATACCAGACCTCGACCGGCATATTCATTCAAAGAACCATGCATAAAATTTTAATGGTCAAGCCAAACAAATTTCCTTGCGAAAGAATCTAAAACCCTCACAAGACCGTTTCTTTGAGCCATAGGTTAAATTCTATTCAGACCACACTCTCCAACCACTCTCTGAAGTCTGAAGATATAACAATAGACAGTTGAGAACCAATTCTGCTGGTCACGGAGGACAAACAAAATCACCATATTCATCCAGCTAATCAAAACATCTCACAATTTTTTTCTGGGAATAAATTTATTTCCCTCAAAAAAGGTATACATAGTTTGTATTTGACTTCAACAACTTTATTCAATCATAATGTTGATGGTTCAGGGATCTTTCAACAGTTCATGAAGCGACACAGCCTGCCCTCTCATATTTGCATGCACACGATGATTGTTAATTTACACATTTAGCTAGATGACATGAATTTAGTTCTTCTCTTCGGCCAGACGTTCTGCCTTCTGGACAACCTCTTCAATTGGACCAACCATATAGAAAGCAATCTCGGGCAAATGATCCATTTCACCTGAAAAGTTTAGGTAGAGCATTAGAAGATAGGCAAAATGCAACAGCAGACGAACATAATCCATCTCTTTTCATTAGCAGGTTTTCTCCGTACTGAAAATCTTTAGTTTTTAGACAAAAAATCTACAAGATTTCTTTAAAATTTCTTCTGGGTCCCAGGTTCATTGTAGAAGCATCATACTTATGTGTATTGTTGAGCTACTACAGCCTTTCATGATAACTATTCAAAATCAAAATTACAAGACCAATATCTACTCATTTGGAGCATTGAAAAACAATATTTAAAATATTCACGCCATCGAAAACAACTTTTAATATGTTCTTATACGTACCATCCAAGATCATCTGGAATCCCTTGATCGTGTCCTTGAGTGGCACCAATTTGCCGGGGGAGCCCGTGAATACCTCAGCGACCTGGAAGGGCTGGCTCAAAAATCTTTGGATCTTACGGGCGCGGGAAACAGTAAGTTTGTCGTCTTCAGACAAATCATCCATACCCAAGATAGCAATGATATCTTGAAGAGATTTGTAATCCTGAAACGGAAAGAAGATGCTTATTAAAACTAATGTCGCGAAGTTATGGATCATGACAAACACTCCCAAAAGTACTCGCAAACACTGAACTTTAAGGGAGTTCATCAGCAAACAATTTGTAGGTACAAGGTTGAGGAAGCCAAAACTTGGCCATTAATTAACATTGGGAAAAAAAAAGCCATTTCTAGATACGCCCACGGTCCAGTATTAAACTTTATCAGCTCTGACAGGCTAATTAGGACAGGAGACAAACAACAATTAGGCAAAGGTTGAGCCCATGATACTGATCGAATGGCTTTCACTTCAGTATTATACTAATTCATCGATTTATCAAAAACATCACAGCTTATGGTACCTGGAGGATCTTCTGTACACCACGAGCGATGTCATAATGTTGACGTCCTACAACGTTGGGGTCGAGGATACGGGAAGTAGAATCGAGGGGATCCACAGCGGGGTAGATACCCAACTCGGCGATACCACGGGACAACACAGTGGTGGCGTCCAAATGGGCGAATGTTGTAGCTGGAGCAGGATCTGTCAAATCATCAGCGGGCACGTAGATGGCCTGTACGGATGTGATTGATCCCTTCCTTGTGGTTGTGATACGCTCCTGCATAGCACCCATGTCTGTGGCCAAGGTTGGCTGGTATCCTACAGCAGATGGAATACGACCCAACAAGGCAGACACCTGCAATGGGAATAACGAAATATAATATTAAGGCAGTCAATGGATGGATGATTGGGGCTATACGTCCTGTATTTAATACTAGTAATGCACTTGGTTGGCTAACTGAAAAGGAGGACACGTCCAAGGATGATTGGGAGAGCCGTACAATGAGAAAGCCAAAGACTCCTCCAGATCGTTAAAGAGGGTATCAGAGAAAGAATACACTCAGGAGACAGTAATACTAAGCAATATTCCTAGGTCAAAGGAACCAAATTTTACAGCATATTTACGCATCAAATGTCAAGTAAAATACTGATGCGAGGGAAATGCCAAGTTTAGACCTATACTTTTTTCTTAAATACTGAATGGTACCAAGAAAACAACAAATACAATGCATACCTCTGAACCAGCCTGTGTGAATCTGAAAATGTTGTCGATGAAAAGCAACACATCCTGTCCCTCTATATCACGGAAATATTCGGCAACGGTCAATCCAGTCAAAGCGACACGGGCACGGGCTCCTGGGGGCTCGTTCATCTGTCCGTATACAAGGGATACCTGCAAGAAAAAGGTTATAATATACATATCACAAGCTCGAAGAACTACGGATCAAATACTGAGGGTGCCAATACGCAGACGATCCATTTCTGCCTATGTTGGAAGTATCTGGGAAGTTGGTGAATTGCAAAGTTTGAGATTAGTGTTTGTAAGTTAAGGACTATAAGAGTCGTTCAAATGTTATTACAGATCTCGTATAAGTGTGCCATGTTCCATGTGAATATATGCACAGATGATGTCAGTATTGCAATACTGACATCACTATTGGCACTCCAAGCTTGAGTGTTGATTCATACTGCTACCAACAATCAAGGCTTATGGGCTGTCTAAGTGTGAATAACAATTGATTAATCTGCATTCATTGGTATGGTTGTTTGATTCAGTTGGAGCAGGTGAAACTGATATGTTTGAGCCACTTGCTTGATCCATCATGGACATTCATGGTGTCCTGTTGTGAAATTTCTCCTTGAAGGCAACACCTTGTGGCTTTTCAGCCTTTCAGGTGAGATCTGCGCCAAAGAAATTGTTCAGAATTGATGACTGGAATGGGGATGATGGGGAGATTTTTTGGAAGTGAACGTTGCGATGTTGTATGGGCATACCAGAGGACGAAAAATGGGGGGGGGGGGGGGTTGGGGGGTAGTTGCTCCCCAAAAATTTGGGAAAAGGCCAGACAAGGAGGCTAAGAATTTTATCATCAAATAAACATTATTGGAAATCAGTGATAAGGATGCCCCCAATTTATAATATTATTTTTGCCAAGACAGAGCAGCACACGATAACCTCTCAGACCAACAAATGAATGTGAGAGTGAATGAATTTGTTTTGTTGTAAAAGTGCTAAAACTGATAGCAGTTATACGCAAAATCCATGCATTATATATAGCTGAATATTGTAACTTTTGGATTTATTCAAAACATCAAACTGAATAATCAATGTTGAGCAACAATCTAACAGCTTATTGTGGATTTGTAATGGTGTGATCAGTATGGGTTCCAAGTGACATAGCTGAAACTGCTAATATACCAACTGTGAAATCATTATGCTGATACTGACATCACAAGAGCACTGTGGCAGTTGAAAAGAACATGGCACACCTATATGAGATCTGTAATAACAAAATTTAACAACAAGAAAATGGCTGCATGTCTGAAATTTTGGCCAACTTTCTTAACATTCTCAACCAGATTTTTTGGCCAACCTTTCAAACATTTTCTTGTTACTTGCTAAGAACTCCATACCCTAAATATCTAGACGTCAAAACCTATGAAATCAATTCATACCTTGGATGTGTCATCCTTGAGAGAGATGACACCTCCCTCAATCATCTCGTGGTACAAGTCATTTCCTTCACGGGTTCTCTCTCCCACTCCGGCAAACACGGAGTAACCACCATGGGCCTTGGCAACGTTGTTAATCAGTTCCATAATCAATACAGTTTTTCCTACTCCAGCTCCTCCGAAAAGACCTGTTTAAAGTAAATTAGTTCCTAATTTAAAAATAATTATGGAGACTTCTACAAGTCAAACATAACCTCAAAAACATATTTTTTGTTTTCTTGAAACCGACAAGGGAATCCTATCAAGACCACATGTATATCAGAAATTTACATTGAAGAAAAAAGCTAAATTTTATTTTATTTTAGTGGACTCAGAAAGTTACTTATTCCTTGAGCGCAGTCTTAGTGGCATTTTAGCGCAATACAAATCCTGATTTTTTTACATTACAACAATGCAAAGCTTCCAAGAATAGATGCTTACCAATCTTTCCTCCCTTGGCGTAGGGAGCGAGAAGATCGACGACCTTGATTCCAGTTTCCAAGATCTCTTGTTCGACACTCATCTCTACGAATTCTGGAGCTTCAGCGTGGATGGGAGCTGTGGTCTTGGCGTTGACTGGGCCACGCTCATCAATGGGTTCACCGATAACGTTGATGATTCTGCCGAGAGTCTCAGGGCCGACTGGGATACTGATGGGAGATCCCATGTCAAAGCATTGCTGGCCACGCACCAAACCCTCTGTACCGTCCATAGCAATGGTACGTACTGTGTTCTCTCCTACACAAAAGTAAAGAGCGCAATCATAGATGAATTTTGGAAATTCATAGAATCATATTCTAAATCTATGTATGGTTCTGTACGAGGTTTCTACTGTCGAGGAACAACCATCATTTCCATCCATGGTTATTCATCATCTCACCAAGAAATAAACCTATTTAAGAATACTAAAATCTTCAAATTCACGATTCTACTGATAATAGCTTTCAGCTTATGTTCCTGTCCTAAAACTTGAGTCATTGAAAACTTACCCAAATGCTGGGCGACCTCCAGGATAAGCCTGGGAGATCTGTTCTGGACTTCCAGGGCATTGAGGATTGGTGGTAAACCCTCATCGAACTGCACGTCTACGACGGCACCAATGACGGCAACGACCCTCCCCTTAGCTGTGGCGGCAGCTGCCTGGGCCTTAGCTTCAGCATCATTCTGGCCTGCAAAACAAAGTCACAAATAAGCCAACAGAACATAAAGTATTCAAAATTTATATTTCACTATAGGAATGTAACTTTCGATACATAATACATGCATTGGAAATGTGGATATTTATCTGTAGCCTATGTAGTGCAGGTCACAACAAATCTTAAAAGGTACTGCGCAATTTGTATCAAAGCTCAAAGTTAACGCGAATCCTACTTTTCAGTATTAAGTCATATATACACTTGCACACAGGGAGCGTCAGAAAGTCATTAGATTCTTTAATATAGCGGAGCAAAGTCGCATTTATTTGTAAATGGCATACCAAACTTTAGAAATTGCCTTAATTTTGTCAAGGGCACGCTACAATAATGCAAAGGACAGTGTCACTTCAGGAAACCAAAGAAGCTGTGTGCGAGAACTTCTAGCAAAGTTTATCACAACAAGTTTACAAAAGACTTGTCAAAGTCAAGTTACATTCACCAAGACTAAGGCAAGAGCACAAAAAGAATGGTACACGTCTTGTCAATGTCAACATTAAAGTTGATAATATTGCCACAATACTATGGTATATTGAGGACTCCCACCCACCTACAATAAATACTGTATTACTGTCTGAGACAGAATAAGCAGTTTGATTTGAGAGAGATTAAAGTGATCAAATCAATGAACATGATGAATGTGAATGAATGAAGGTCATTCTGTTGGGCAAGTACAGCCATGTCAGACATGTTGCGGCACTTGACATTGAACGTTTCGAATGCACAATTTACAATATTTAATTATTCAAGCACCATGAAAACTGCCGCACAATGGTGTTGACAATCTTTGGGGACTGCTGCAACTGTCCAACTGTCAAATTTGACAGCTCGTGCCAGTTCGCAAGGGTGACATGCGTGTCCTTGGGAAAAAGCCGGCGAGGTAACTTTTGAGGCCTGGAAATAATGTAATTACGGATTCATGTGCCCTAAAAAGTATACTCACGCGTTGTGTGGTATGCTGCTGTAGATTTTAAGGCTGTTTTTGATGTCTGTTGGGCAAGCAATGAAGGTTTTGCAACCTTCAAAGCCCCAGTACAACCACGCCGGATCGCATGCATCATGGCCGCCAGTGGAGAAGTGCAGGTCACGTGACTTAAATACGTCCTCTATCAAGACGCCCGGATGAGCCACGAAAACCGATCATCACCGAAAAGCAAAATCGTTTAAATCGTTTTTGCTTGCCAATTCTGTGTTTTTAGCCAATTTTTGAGAGAAACTTCGTCACATCGTCTCTAGGACAATTTTTGATGGTGAAAAATGACAATTTCTATGAGTTCAATTCGTTTTTGAAAGATATTTCAAATCACATTTCAGCTACGGTGAGATAATTTCCCGCCATTTATTTGACGGTGCAGGACCAGCTGGGTAGCTCCAAGTGCAGGACTCGATGAGAGATTTCGAATTGACAATGACATCCAGAAATTAGTAGTGGGCCTACAGTTTGTCACGTCAAGCATTGAGACAGAAATTTTGCATAGTTTGTGCGGGCCATAAAAATCACCACAATGATATATATATAGGAGGTTCAGAAAATACCAAATTGACAAGAACTAAGTCTGGGGTGGTGCTGCAGTGCACTTTTGTGACGTCACCACCCATTGTGTGTGAGAGATTGGCAGCATCACAAATGTCAACATTTTGCGAAATTTGACTGCCATTTTCATAAATTGTCAATATCGGACAAAAACACCGAAACATCGTGAAAATGTGATATTAACATTGCAAATGAGCTAAGCTATACATAGGTAGTTCTCCTGGGGGGGGTACTTACTATGTTCAAGTGTACACCTATGCTCAGCTGAGTAGGCCCCCTTTTTCAACAAAACAATTCCTAGAGCTGGGTCTAAAAATCTGACATAATCCTAGAGTTGGCTATTTAAATAAGAACTTTTATTGAATCGCGATGTTATTTTTCAGTGAAATTATGGTTAATTCCTGGGACAGGCAAATACCATTGCGACGACACAAAAAAAATCCTAGAGTTGGGGTATTTTCGCGACGACTGACCACCTAGCACCGGGTCTGGTCGCCGAACTTCAGCCTAGCATACGTATCAGAAAAAATTTTGAGTACCCCCCCAGGGTAGTTCTCCTGTGGGGCTTGTGGTTGCTGAGATATTTGGGCAAACGCCTGTCCTCTGCTTGACGTGACAAACTGTAGTAGTAGAGATTTATTCATATTTTCATAATTTCAAACACTGCTTCAATTGGGTTCACCAGCATAGGCGTACGAAGGGGGGGGGGCAAAAATTGGACAGATAGCGGATTAAATATATATATATATATATATATATAGAATTTTATTCGACATCTGAATATCATCACATGATAATCCATGTTCCAGGAAATTTTTGAAATAGTATTAAATCCAGATCTTCATATAGGCATACCGGAAGGGGGGGGGCAGGGTTTTGGAAACACTAAGATTTGGGCAAAAAGGCCCCCCCCCCAAAAAAAAATAGGGCAGATGGTTAAATAAATGATATGTAGATGGCACAGCTATATGAAATTCGCACAGCACTTAGCACTTAACTATCTTTTATTTTTATTTCATATTCAATCATTTCAATGTATGGAAGGCAGTTATGTAACAGTTTCAAAAAATTAGAAAAACAGATAGGCCTATATAGAAAGACAGTGAAATATAGAATAGAAAAATAAAATAGGTAAAAGCTTTAAGAAATGCAAAGTAGATAGATAGATAGATAGATAGATAGATAGATAGATAGATAGATAGATAGATAGATAGATAGACAGACAGATAGAGTGACTTTTATTTTGATATGTCTTCTTGTTGTCTGTTTGAAAAGAAATTAATCACTTGTAAATAATTCAATTTAGCCTGTCAAGGCTACTAATTAACTACACCATAAAAACTGTAGGTAGCCTACAGGGAATACTAATGCAGACATTTAATTTTTAAGACACTTTTGAAAGATGAATATGCAATGTTTTGTTAAATTCGAAACTAAATCATTGATAAGAAGCTGGACCCACTTAACCTAATTTCCTGCTGTGGACTGTTGATGTTGAGACCTTCACTGCACAGATTTTTTAGTCCTCTCTTGTGCTCAATTTGCTTCGCAAAACTGCCTTCGGCCATTTCGCTGCACGAATATTAATTATTATTATAACATTTTATTCATGTATAAGACGATACATAGATTCAAAAACAAGTATAAAAATTTTAAAAGGGTAAAAAATATCAATGGTGTCCCGGCAATCTCATTTGAAATGGTGTATTAAATCTAGATTTTGAAATTCGTGCAAATGCTGCTCCCCCACCTAAAAAGTTTGTGCGTGGTACGCCTTTGTTCATCACGCATGCAGTGTTGCACTCTGTTATGACGAGTTTAATGACTCAACGTTAATATTAAAACTCAGTCTGAGATAAATATTTCTGTTCTACAGGTTGTTCAGACAACCGTATAGTTGCATCCTATGGGGGGTATATAGAGGGTGCCCCCCTCCCCGGGGAATCGCATGCCCCCCACGGCCCCCAGGTTCCCCCCTCTCGAGACCCCCCCCCCCCCCCGTTACGCCACTGCAACCAGTATCATGGGCGGCCAATGCCGGCCATACTAATAATTGAGAGACATGATGTACCAGGGCTAGCAAATGGCTTTAGTGCACCTATATACTAGCATATATATGACAAATCAAAGAAATGCCCTAGACATGTGTTTTTTAGACTGTTTTTCTGTCTCATCCGCTAGGGACAATCGGCGGATTACTCTGCTTTAGAAAGTATAGGATGGGCTTGATATTTATACCATTCGACATCAGGGTATAAAATAAGAAAATTTGATCACTGCACATATTGTCTCGTGCGAACTTAGGGTGACCAAATGGCATTCTCAAGTGACGGCAATCATGCATGGCTCAGTTGAAAAATGAAATATTCTCATCTAAAATTATGAAATGAAATATCATTTCATTTGTCTAAACAGCTTGTTGAATTGGGCTGTTGCATATCTCTTTTTTTATATTTGTCTGTACTGCTTACATTCTATACTTCTGAAATAAACAAAGCAACAAATTGTCTTTCTTCTCTAGTTAACTAAATTCTAGTCCAAAGTTTAACATGACATTTGAATAATCTGTACAGAAGTCTATTGATCACCATTTGTTAGGTAAAAATTGAGAAGATATATTTATTTATGAAACCGTTAGGAAGCTCAGAGAAAATAACAACATCTTTTACAGGAGCCATAGAAAGACTATGGGTAATTCTGTGTCATTTCCAAATTTCAGAATCTTTTCCCACTCAACTGATTGAGAATGCCTTGAAAATTTACCAGAATCAAGGTTTCTCACCAGAAAGTACAATCCCCAGTGATACAGCTTGAATAGTTTCTATGAAAAAATTCATGAAAATTCAAGAGTTTCGGCAAATTTGTATAAGTCCAGAAATTCGAAGGCATGTTACTCAATCAGTGTAAAACTTGCAGGCTTGCAATTAGGCAACATGTTTTTAATTTAGCCCAAGTGTTATAACGCATTGTGTCAGCCACATCTGAGCATTTGTGTCCATTTAACAGATTGTTGAAAAATCTGAAAATTGCAGTTTTAACATTTTTGTCCAGAAACCCTTGTGAGCGCCCAGAACTGGGCTTAGAGGGCTGCACTTACCATATCTATCTATCTATCTATCTATCTATCCATTTTCAAGGCAGTCTGAATCAGGAGCCATTTCTTGAACCTACACCCCATGAAAGAACAGAGTCTGACAGGCTCCATTATAGGAAGCTGACATTTTTATTTTTTGATACCAACCAAAAGTTTCAGCAAAATTTCTTGTCTGATAGCAATTCAAAATTGCATTTAACATGTTAAGTGATGAACTATTTTAGGGTAATGTGAAGTCGGTCTCAACATGTTCAAATTTTGTCACAATTTAAATTGATTTGGAATGAAGTGGACAACCAGGCAACCGGCTATGGTTTGAGACTAAAATCTGCCATCAAAACAAACTAAATCACAATTTTGTGTCACATGAAGATGTGTTCAGGGGTCTTAAGTTTTGATATTTTATTGAAGTAACTGAACTTCAACCCTGTGATCTGTTTAGCTTGCCATGTTGCCCCTCTGCAGATCAATAAGAAACAATTACGCGGCTGGCTCATGACTATTTTAAAATTCATGAACTGGATGGTTTACTCTTAATCACATAGTTTATAGGAGTATGGTTTCAAAGCAGCTGCAGCTACGGTCAGTACTAAATCAGAATTAGATAAAATTATGTGGGGAAAATTTCCGCCACTTCTCAGGTACAAGCAATCTGATCATTTGCCAGCCCTCCCACTCTATGCCCTGCATGATTCTTACCACCTTAACCAGCGAAAGGAAATTTGGTAAGTCTGGGCAATTCCCTTGAATCAACAACCTCGCATGGCTGTACCCCATAGTGCAACATTACAGCAGGGCGATTGATTCAGGGGATTTGCCAACCTTGGTGTGTCTGTAGTGGTGATGAGACCAGTGGCTGCAGTCTAATGTTGAAGTGTTGTGAATAATTACATTGCCTGTGCTCTGAGGCAGTGTTTCAAGATTTTATATTTGCAAAAATATATATCCTTTTCACATTGTATGTGGAAAATCGAATGAATGAAAAACCAGTGACTCAGGACTGTCTTTGCGTTATCAAGCAGTACAAATTGCCAAAACTAGCATCAGGTTGGCAAAAGTATTGCATTTGGTGAACATATACTGTGGGGATTATGCAGTTCACCATAATTTAGCATAAAAGGGTGAATTTGATCACTGCACAAATTCAGATTGATCACTGCACATTTCAAATTGATCACTGCACATTTTGGGATCGTTGCACGCTTATTTTATACCCATTCGACATCTGTGTCAGCCAATCACATTACAGTATTTCAGGGGAATAATTCCCATATTCTTTGTTGTCCAGTTAAATCCTCTCATGTTTGACTGTTTGAGTGTTTGTCTCATGGTATAAGCCGGTTATTCACCATGGGATCAGGAATATGTGTTTATCACACCTCGGCCTAAAGGCCTTGGGTGATAAATCACATATTCCCTCTCCCGTGGTGAATAACCTAAACCTTTACATATTTGTTACAGATTCCATCCAATTTGACAGTTGGTTATGAAAAACATTTTCTCAAAATTCACAGTTGTTGTTGGGTGTTGTTGGTTCTTTAAGTTGTAGATTCTAATCTACTTATATCTTATGTCTAACTGCTAAAAACACAACTATTAACAAACAATGTTTAACAGTTTGTGATCACTACTGTTGATGTATGTTATTTGGAATTTGTCGTGTGATTTTGGAATAGGCTCCCACTAGTTATGAATTTCTTCAAAATATGCAAATACTATAAAATAAAAAATGATTTGCATGCCACGATATTATCAAAATAAGGGAGATGTACAAGGTCAACTATTGCATTTGCACCATATCTGTATGTTATTTGCAAAATGGCTCTGCTTCTGCAATCTCCAAATTCGAATTTCATAGCTTATATTGTCTTATAGGGTACTAGATATACCCATGATTTGGGGCAGGACTATAATGGGAAATAATGAACCCAGCCCCCTCTACCTGCATGGGCATCTGGCCCCGTGTTGCATGCTGACCATCTGAAATAGCATTTGAGTAATAATTGTAATATAAGTAAAGATTGGTGGTATAGGAATTGAAGGTACAAATGCTGAAATGCACTGCCATATGTATTGGTGTAAGGTACAGTCAAGTGTACTTACAGCTGAAGTTGTAATTGAGGGCATGGATCGTAAGGAAAGGAAAAGATCTGTTGAAAGGAAATGCGGATTGATGGAAATGTATAGGTGACCTGCTCCACCAAAATGGGTTCAAAGTCGGCCTGCTATCATATTCAGTTGTGAAGATGACTTTGTTCCACTGGAATTTGGCTTTAAAATGATGTTTCATTTGTCTTGATATCTCCACCCAATCCAAAGATATGGCACCTCAAACATTGATGATACGAAACATCGAACTTTGAGAATATGGCATTCGAATTTCCCGCCATTGAAATAAAATAACTAAGAAAATCAAGAATGATACCCAATTTAGATAAATTAAAATCATTTTTTGGTTAAGGCGGTCTTAAATAATCAAAGCAAAATACTTTTGCTTAAACGTGGTACCAACAGCTAGAAATCATCAAAATGTGACTTTTGACACATTTTGCTTATTTCTGGAAAATACGGATTGCCTACTTCGAACTCATTTTGGTGGAGCAGGTCACAATTAGTCTATTAGAATTAGGCAAATAGGTAAAAGTGTATGGGCATTGAGACATTGACAGATGGAATGGGCTTGAGAAGAGCTTTAAAATGAGGGTAAGATGAGGAAGATACGATAAGTGGAAGTGGTTGAACCAGGTAGAAGTGAAGAGCAGTAGGTGAGAGTGAAGTGTGTGGATCTTTTTGGCGGGAAGGCAGACGGTGGCGCCAGTCCTAAACGTGAGCAATAGCGAAACTACGATGGAGACGCATGCCCCCCTGGTGGGGAAAAACAGTAGAGGTAGAAAACGGAAATAAGGGAGCTGTTTCACTGTTATTTGCTGTTATCAGAAGGACAGGATAGATCAATAAGGATAGGTGGACAGTTTAGGTGAGTGGCATAGCTCGGGGAGGAGTTTTTAGCTGTTGCTGGTGTGAGCATGTGACCCATGATTTTTGCATCTTATACCCGGCAGGGATTATTGGGATACATTGCGCATGCTTCCTATCTAGTATGTAAGAGCATTATATTATTTGCTCACCTTACTTTAAGCTATTAAATCATGGATTCGTAGTAGCTGTTAAAATGGTTTAACCACCAAAAAAGTGGTAATCTTTTGTACAGGTATTCTTCTTTGGCACAAAAAAGTTTTTGTGTCCATAACCATTTGGTTTTTTTTACCCCATTCAAAAAGGATCTATTTTGGCATTTTGTGATCAAACTTTCTTCCCTGACATTTCACGTTGAAGACAAGATACAATAAACTCCCTTACAATGTTAATGCAACAGAAGTGTGAGCTGTTGATAATTTGGCAAATTTTTTTGGTCATATAAAGGGTTCTGGTCCTCTGATGAAGTTTATCCAGCTGGTGGCTCCCTCACATGGAGAAATTGGTCATATCAGTAGGAAAACTGGAAAAGCCATATATTTTTGAAAACAGGGGAAGGCCCACTTGAAGGCTGCTGGCTCAGTCAGGAATAATGGCACCGAGCTACAATTCCACACATTAAGGGTTGATATACAGGCCTTTAATTCATAAACAAATGGTTAGTTATATATTATTACTGAACAGTTAAAAAAATATAAGTCCCCCTCTACAAAAACTTGAATATCACAAGAGCTCACAAGGACCTCTTTTCTGATTTCTATTAATGTTGACCAATTTGTAGACCTGCATATATGTATATTGACGTTGTACCTGTGTATTTGTAGCTCAATTCGCCCGGTGCAATCCGAAGAAATCTCATATTCTTCCATTTCAAGGGCATTATACTAGTACTTGAAAAGCGTCTTGAAATAAAATTAAAAAATATCTCGTATGCACTTACCCCACTTTTCAAAAATTTTGATTGCAGGCTTGTCCTCAAAATTTTTACAAAATGGAGTTCAAACTGTAATCAAATGACAGCGATCTGAACATGATCCTAGAAACTACCCTGTGTGGAACCATAGATAGGCAGGCAAGAATATTACCAGCTATGATTTACAGTGTCGCAAGAGAGAGATTTGGAGTCATCAAGAAGAATGAGGGAAGTAGAACACAGCACAAAGAAAACAGACGAGAAGCAGCTATTAGAGAATGGAGACGAGACATCAAAGATCTCTCGAGAAGTCACAGGACAGCCTCGGAAGAAGAAAGGAAGGGGATAACCAAGCTCACCAAAGAAATCAGAGAGAAGATTAGAAGGTTGAAGAATGCTGAGAGGCTCAGGAAGAATAGGAGAGAGAGAGAGCGAAGAAGAGAGCACAGTTCGTCAAAGATCCATACAAGTTCACAAAGACCCTACTTGGGGGAGAGAAATCAGGAGAATTGAAGTCCAGCAAAGAAGAAATAGAAGACTATCTGCGAGCAACTCATAATGATCCGAGGAAGAACACACCACTTGGAGAGTGCCGGAGAATACAACCAGTCCAGCCACCAGCCACTGACCTCAGCACCAAGGATCCACTACTCAAAGAAGTTCGGGACGTTTTGAGGAAGGCAAGGACAGGATCAGCACCAGGACCCAGTGGAGTTCCCTACAAGGTCTACAAGAAGTGTCCAAGCGTCCAGAAGAAACTATGGCTGCTACTAAGGAAAGTTTGGAAAAGAGGATTCATACCCGATAACTGGAGAGAAGCAGAAGGGTGCTTTGTCCCAAAAGAAAAGAACTCGGAGAACATCAAGCAGTTCAGAACCATTTCGCTACTTAGCGTAGAAGGAAAAATATTCTTCTCCATTATATCAAGGAGGATGACGGAGTACATGATAAGCAACACCTACATAGACACCTCAGCCCAGAAAGGAGGAATACCAGGATTTTCCGGCTGCCTAGAGCACACATCAGTCATCAGCAACTTGATTGCGAAGGCTAAGAAAACCAAGGGAGACCTCACATGTGTTTGGCTGGATCTAGCTAACGCCTATGGATCTATACCGCATAAACTGATAGACGTAGCTATTAAGCACTACCACATTCCAGAGCATTACAGAAGAGTCATCAACAATTACTTCAGTAGGATAGAGCTGAGATTTACCACAGGGAAGACAATAACCAACTGGCAGACTTTAGAAAAAGGGATAGTGACAGGATGCACCATTTCACCAATCTTGTTCATTATGGGAATGAACCTCGTGATCCAAGCTGCAGAGAGAGAAGCCAGAGGACCAAGAACTGAAACAGGCATCTACCTACCGCCAACAAGAGGATTCATGGATGACTTAACTGTCACAACAAGGAGCCAAGTCCAAGCGAGATGGATACTATCATCCCTCGAAGATACGGTTACGTGGGCAAGAATGGAATTCAAGCCGAAGAAGTCCAGGTGTATGGTGATAAAGAACGGGAGGATCACCAACAGGTTCCAGTTGAAAGTTCCAAGGAGAAGACATCCCGCCCATAACGGATAACCCTATCAAGTGCCTTGGCCAGTGGTATGACCAAACCCTAGGAGACAGTGTCATCAGGAAGGATGTCGAGAAGCAGCTAAAAGAATGGATGAAGAAGATCGACATGAGCGGCCTACCAGGGAAGTACAAATCTTGGATCTATCAACATGGCTTGCTACCTCGGATTATGTGGATGCTCACCCTCTACGAATTCCCTGTTACGGCGGTCGAAAATATGGAGAGATACATAAGCAGACATCTGCGGAGTTGACTAGGAGCTCCTCCAAGTTGGACATCAATCGGCCTCTACAGCAACTCATCAAAGCTCCAGCTACCTCTTTCATCAATAGTGGAAGAATACAAAGTGGCCAAGTGTAGACTTGTGATGACTATTTGAGAATCAAAGGATGAGAAAGTACGTGCGGCAGGAGTACAAACAAGATCAGGAAGAAAATGGGCAGCCAGCACCGAAGTCCAACGAGCAGAAGATATGCTTATGATTCGCGACATTGTGGGCAACACTAATCCAGGACGCATGGGGCTCGGAACCACCAAGTTCAGACAATGGAGGACTGCAAAAGGGAAGGAGAAGCGAGATATGGTTCCAGGAGAAGTAAGGAGGACCGAAGAGGATACCAGAAGATCGAGAGCAGTGGAGCTGGGATAACAAGGAGCATGGACGCGGTGGAACGTCCCAGATAGAAAGATCACATGGAATGACATCTGGAAAATGGAGCCTCTACGGATAAAGTTCCTGCTTAGAGCAGTCTACGACACCTTACCAAGCCCGGCAAACCTTGCCAGGTGGGGACTGAGTGATGAAAGTTCATGCAAGTTATGTGGTCGGAATGGAACTTTAGCTCACATCCTCACAGGATGCAGAACCGCATTAACTCAGGGACGCTACAGATGGAGGCACGACAAAGTCCTAGAAGTTCTCGCTGACGTATTGGAAAAGGAGCGGAAGAAACCAAGGCCGAGACAAAGCCAGGATGCCAGGATAATGTTTGTCAAGGAGGGCGAGACCAAGGACAAAGCCCAGAAAACACCAACCAGCCTTCTAGATGGAGCATCATGGGATATGAGAGCAGACCTGGGAAAGAAGTTGGTGTTCCCAAACATCGTCCAGACTACTTTGCGTTCAGACATCGTTCTTTGGTCACCCCAGAAGAAGAAGATAATTGCCATGAGCTGACAGTCCCTTGGGAGGAAGGTTGCGATGAAGCCCATGAACGGAAAAGCAACAAATACTCAGAACTGATGGAGCTATGCCGAAGCCAAGGATGGAAGACGTGGCTGTTTCCAGTGGAAGTTGGGTGCCGAGGATTCCCCGCACAGTCGTTGTGGAACATGTTCAAGAAGCTAGGAGTCCGCGGAAGAAACAGAAAAGCAGCCATTCGTCAAATAGGAGAGCAGGCAGAAAAAGCATCTTGCTGGCTATGGTATCGGAAAGAAGATCCGAACTGGAATCCGCAAAGAGACACACAGTGAGAGATGACTGTTGACCCACCAGCTGGAGGATGTCATGGTTTTAATGGGTCGAAACATCCACCGAAGGCTGGAAACCATCTGACGATGTCTAAGCGGAGCCAGGATGATCAAGAGTCAGCGGAGGTCTGACGAGGGCATTGCAGAGTCCACCTGCTGTATGAAAACACTAATATTAACCAAAGAACCCAAAACATTAAAAATTATACCAAAAAATCTGCAGTTGTCCACCAAATAGGAATGTTGTGGCAGGCGGCAGCACTGCTAGACACTGGCAGAATGTGCCATCTAGTGTCATCATTATGCATCAGTGATTCAGTGTCATGCATCAGTGGCTTTGGGCATTCTGGAACAGACCACTGAAACGTGCACATGTCTTGCTTGTAAGTTTTTGCAATCTTGAAACAAAATCTCAGTCAATCCTCCAAGATAAACAGAGATAGTAACCAAACTCATTGATAATCTGAGAAACTATTATTCATACTTCATTTCTGCCTATTTATTTTGTGTTGTCATCTTGAAAATTTTCGTATTTTTTCATTTCAATCCCCACCCCTCCCCCATTATCATCAAATCAAAACATGGTCATCTGGCCCATCTTATTTTCAGAAGGCCTCTAACACACCATTGAGTGCAGCAGGAAAGCTGATTTATTTGTTTAGTTGCCTCACACCCTGGTAGTGTTAATCATATCTTTCTTAATGTGTTTTTTACATAATTTATTCACAAATAATTTTGAAAAAAAAAATCTTGCATCCAAATACCAAAAATATTTTATTACTCTCTTTTTTCCAACTCCATTGTTTATAGTAGGCCTATCACCATTCATCATTCCTACTAATTTTACTGACTTGGTAATTTTGTTGCACAATTTGTGGGATATATCAAACAGTTATAGTTTTTAATCTAGACCTCGCCACTGAAGAGGAACTGATGACACTATTAGACATTAAGTAGGCAAATTACTACTTTGGAACAATTACAGCGCTGTGCGCCAAAGTTGGCAAAAAGAGACATTTTGGCTTGGCACCGGAGAGGGGTACTCTCTTAAAACAGATTGGTTGAATATAACAATATATTGGTTGAAAATAGGACCAACCAATTCATTGGTTGCAGCTTGGAAGAATGAGCACCTTATTCATCCAAGGTTGCAGTCAACCAATCAAGATTGGTTTAGCTACCAACTAATTTGAATTGGTTAATCTGTCTTACTAACATTTGATTCATTTCAACAAATGAAATTGGTTAAATAATAATAATAATAATAATACGGATTTATAAAGCGCTAATTTCAGTAAACTGCTCATCAGCGCTTTTCAGATCAATCAATTGTAGGAATTTTGAAACAAATGTGTTTTTAGATTCTTCTTGAAGCTTTCTAGTGTCTGTGCAGTTCTCACTTTTTCAGGCAAATTGTTCCATAGCTTTGGTGCTGCATAGGAAAATGCCCGATCTTCAAACTTATTTTTGTTGCATGGGGCAGGTTCTGCTAAGAGTAGCTTGTGGTTGCTTCTCATGTTATGCTCCTGTTGAGATTTGATTTGAACAAGTTCTTGGATGTATTGTGGAGCCTGATTGTTCATTGCTTTCCATGTAGTTGTCATCAGTTTGAACTGAATTCTTGCTGTGATTGGTAACCAGTGTAATTGTTTCCTGCTATGGCTAACACTGTCATGCTTTTTCATTCTCTCAATTAATCGAACTGCTGAGTTTTGAGCAACCTGAAGTTTATTTAACACTCTGCTTGCAGTGCCATACAACAATCCATTTCCATAGTCTAAATGAGGAGTGACAAGGGCACTGACAGCAGTTTTAAATGTTTCCTTGTCAAGGTTTTTTCGCAGATTTGATAGGTTTCTCAAATTGAAATATGCGTTTCGACACATTTTGTTGATCTGCTTCTCCATTGTCATATTTTTGTCAAAGAGCACACCTAAGTTGCGGACATGGTTGGCAGTTTTGATTTCAACATTGTCTACATTGATTGATGTTATTTGAAGTTTCTGCAATTGGTTTGGTGCTCCAATCAGGAGAAGTTCAGTTTTATCTCCATTATTGCACAGCTTGTTGTCATGCAAGAAATTTCGGATTTCAGCAATACAATTTTCCATTTTCTGTTTTGCATTTTCTTGACCCAAAAAGGTTGGTTTAAATGACAGAATAAGTTGCTCATCATCAGCATACTTCTGATCATGAACTTGATTTCTGTGTGCTAGAAAGTCACTTCACAGGCCTTTTTGAACTTGCAGTGACCTAATTCTTAAGCTTAAATCATAATTTGGGACACTTTTATGAGAAGAAGGTCTACAGGGAACATGAAAATTATATCATTGTGCAAAGTTTTTACCCACCTCATGCATTTTTGGTGTCAAACAGGTTTTATTGATTCTGAACTTTCTCTATTAACGCCTGGTCACTGTGACATAAGAAGTTGTGCTAGTGTTTCAAGTCTTGTGGATAATTGTCTTTCATGCTGTGAACCCATTTTTGGTCACCGAGTTGCCATGATCATGTGTTGAATTTCAGCTGTGAATGTCACACTGTGACATTTCACACTGATATTTTACCATAGGGTATCGGGAAGTCAGTATTCAGCTAAGGAGTAAAATATCACTAGAAGCTTTTAGCTTACAATCTTATCATCACCTATCTTCAATAATACTGATGAGAGCATTACAGCAAAATCATTTCGCAAACTTTGCAATTTCTGATGCTTTATGCATTGTCATTGCATGCCGATAGCTTTTGAAGGCTCACTATAAATTTCATGCACAGGATGACTATCAAGTCTAGGTCTGCATATTACCTCATATAGTGTTGTATGTTCACAAAAATTGCATGTGACTTGTTACATGGTTGTGACTTCTTGACCTGACATGTAAGTCACAGCGGACTTTGCCTTAATAATTGTGAACTGACTAAAGCCTATTTACAGCACAGCAGCTATCATGTGATACAACTATAGTCAACTAAATACTGCATAATTGTGCCAAAGGTCATTGATCTAACAAACAGCTCTGTTCTGGGCTTTTTCTGAATTTTGTGACTTCTGAGCCTCCCTACTCACTGACTGGAGCAACATAGGAGTTAAATAAGATTGGTCCAAGTTTGGAACCCTGAGGAACTCCAAAATTCAGTGGAAGTTTGCCTGAAGTTTTGTCATTTATTATCACAGACTGTGATCTTTCAGAAATGTATGATTTGAACCATCTCAGAGCTGCACTTTGCACACCATACCTGTTTTGCAATCTTTCTAGCAGAATTCCGTGATCAATTGTGTCAAATGCAGCTGACAAGTCTAGCAATACTAGCATTGTTACTTCACCCTTGCTCAGATTAAGCATAATATCATTGTGAATTTTTGTCAAGAGGGTTTCTGTGCTATGATATTGCTTGTAGGCTGATTGTCTTTCGTCTTCAAGATTGTTCTTGCTGAGGTGATCAACATACTGTTTGATCACGGCACTCTCTATGATTTTGCTGAGAAAAGAAAGGTTCGACACTGGCCGATAATTCTTTTTGATCAGTTCAAGACCTTCTTTCTTCAAGAGTGGTTTGACAAGTGCATGCTTGAGTTCCAGGGGCATCTCTCCAATAGTTAATGACATATTAACTATTTTAGTTATGATTGGCAACCTTAATAGTTGGTTGAATGAAAGAACTTTATTGGTTAATAAGGAATTGGTTAATAAGGAATTGGATCAACCTCGTGGTCCTAGGACCATCCCTCCATAGAACTCAGTCCGACAGCTGTTATTTCATTGCCATGATCCATGGCTGACCTGATTAGCCTATCTAGGTCAAAAATACAGGATGTAAAGCCATTGAACCAACATTCCAAGGACCCGTACTCCCCAGCTATTCATAAATAAGGCCACACATAATTGATCTTTAGCTTCTCGGATTCGTCTCAAGGCACTTTTTCTAGGGTCGGTCGGTAGGACCAAAAAAAAAAAGGTGAAAAAAAAAAATTTTATAATGTCCAAAAAAAAATTTTTTTTTTTTTTTCAATTTTTTTTTTCCATCGGCAGGAAGTCTATTGTGTCGGCGGGTCTGCGAAGCTAAGAATCAATTATGTGTGGCCTAAGGTGTTATTTGACTCATCAGGTGTTTCATATTTTGAGGGCAGGGAGGGGGGGTTGTTTTTTTTTTGTCTTCAGATCTGAAAAGAGAAAAAAGATCAATTGTGACAACAACAAAAAGTTTATCATAGATAAAGATATGCTGGGACAGAGAGATAGAGAAAGTTGAGCTATCTACCCAGTTCAGTTCAGTTCAGTTGTGTGCCTGCCCGGGTCTGCCGGGTCGCTTGAGCCCTTCGGGGGAGCTGCACTCGATTTTGTCCATTATTGCCTCCAGTTTCGTTGCTGTGATCTTCAGCTTGGCTGGGTCCTCCTCAAATAAGTCCTGTGTGGTTATTTTTCCAGGTGTTTCCCTGGCTATCTCGCTTTTACACATCCTGCATTTTGTGTCCAGGTACATATTTTATAGTTGCACTTTGTTTTCAGCATTCTCACTCTTGCTTTGAAGATTAGACTTGCTTCCACTCTAGTGCACTTGTTGAGATATTCTGCCCTTCGTCCTGGTGGGACGTTCCTTTTGTTCTCTGAGTAGAACTTAGTTTTTGTTTTAAGAAGGCACTGGAGATGGCTCTAAAAATCGGTAGACTTTTCTTCCTTGCTTTACCAAGCAGTCTACAGTCCATTAAAAGTCTACTAAGATAATAAAATACACTTACCTTGCAGAGAAATGTCACGGCAATACCGTATTAACTATGGGACATTCCTGTGGGATCTAGAAGAATTGTATGTGAGTGACTGTTCAAGTTCTTGGTCACCATGGTACGAGTACTCCAACAAAATTTTACCTAATCTTTCACATTTTAAAAGCTATTCATTCCAGGTTTTTTGGAAACAGAGTATCTATAATTATGCGACACATTTATTTAATCAACATGCCTGTGCATCCTGCAGGATTTGTATAATTTCAAAGTTACACAGTAAACTTGACTTGACAGTGGATGGCGACACCCGGCTCCCTATTACTCTGATTCTTCTGTTGTGAAATGCTAAGAATTTTTTGACAAGCATGAGCTCTGATCTTATTTATTACCCTACCTTGCAATAATTCAGTTTGTAGAATACCATGGAGTAAGTCAAGACGAAACCTATTTTTAAGTCAGCTGTGATGTGTAAGCTAGATCATAGCATATATTATCAGATTATACACTGTTTGTTTGTTGTTGCAATTCAGGTATGCTTTTATTGTTGATAAGTTCAATAATTCTTTGCTGATCCTTGACTCACTCAGAAGTTCATTTAAACTTCTGTGTACCACATCAACTTGAATGGAGCCCCTACAGAGCATTTTTTAAGGATTTTTGACTGGGAGACCAATGGGATTTTGTAGCACCGTGACACGCCATATATAGATCTATCAGCTGAACATTCGTAAGGTATTTATGTAATGACATGCTCGATAGAGTTAGACACAATGTTTAATATTCAAAAAATTTGGAAATCAGAAACATGGCAGAAAAATAATGGTAGACAGTGAAGAATACTTTTGGATATTGACAAGCAACCAAGAACTACAAATCATACCAAATTAAATGTGAAATTAATGATAGTTTCTGGGAAAATTGGTCTCCCAGTGATATCAATTTGGCAATGACTGGGAGACCAAATCTGGCCACTGGGAGACCATTTGGTCTCCCAGTTACCATGTTGAAAATGCATTGAGCCCCTCCCTCATCCTTTCTCTGTTTTAGAGTTATGGAAATTTTTCGAGCGTTTCGTGTACGTCTTTACATGTACGCTACTACAACTTTTCCTGGCTGTATTGAGGGCTGCTTTTATTTTAGGGGGCTTCAATGCTGCTGGGTAGAGGAGAGATACTTTATTGAAATAAATATGATGTAACCATTTTTCTGACCATTGAAGTTGGTTGAATAGTTTTCAACCAATTCTAGTTGGTTGCCCTCAACCAGTCAATGGTAGTTTCAACCATAAATATTTATTGATTTTGCCTCAACCAATTGATTGGTTGGTCTTTTCCCAAAAATCAACCAATCTCTTTTAAGATTGTAGTGACTTCGCAGATTCGTGACTTCCAGAACTTGACTGTTGATAATGGTCAAGATGCTGTGACTATGTTTGATCCCCTAATTGAAAGCCAGCTCAATAACTTAAGCCAATTTGGGGCGTGCAATACAGTTATGTCCATGGCAGGTGCATACCAGCCGATGAAAATTTACCCCATAGAAGTTTACCCTTCATCCATGGGTGGTGCACTGGTGCAGGCCCCCCACTTGACCTTGATTACTCCTTGCTTGGTGCATGCCAAGCACCCCCCAATGCCCCTACTTCTTGGGAGTCAAGTCGCAAACCAATTAATGGCCAGTACAGGGGCAGCCCTGGGAACATCAACCATGCTGACATCAGATATGGAGAGTCAAAACACCAAAAAGAAGATGCGGTCTTCAGAGAAAAGAAACGAAGATCCAAGTCCCGGCACTACCGCATGACTCTCTTCATCCGGCAGTGACTCAACCCAACGCGGTCTACTTGCCATTGTTGAAGGACTACACAAGCTTGGTGACACTCTTTGTATGAATGCTCATTGCTCATGAACAACAGGTAAGCCAGGAGAGGTTCTTCCAAAGCCAGGAGCGCTTATTCAACTATTTAGAAAGTAACTACAGAAGACATGAAGAGATTTTAACTGAGCGCAATGACACCTTCTTTAAACAAATGAAGGAGGTGGTGTGTGACAAGAGGCCTGCAAATTCTGGTGAAGTCATCGCAAAGCATGTGGCATCTACATTGAAGGAGTTTCATACAGCAATAGCCATGAATGTTTGTCCCATCCAAGAATCTAAAGCTACTGTCCTTCCTGAGACTGTGTGTGATGGTGGTTCGGACCAAGATGACCATGAGGAAGTGAACCAGTCGACGCCAAGAGAAAAACCAAGGAGATGTGAACACCACAAGAAGATCAAACATGTGTTCCCCAGTGATAGTGCCTGCAGATCACAACAAGGAAAAGAAGGATGTGAACTTAAAATGTGGTAGCAATTGGTCTCCTCGTGAGTCATTTGTCAGTGAGAGTAATGTGTCATCATCAGATGCTCGACAGAAGTTGGAATCCAACTTGATTGAGAATTTTGAGGGCAATCCACAGCTTTGGGAGGGTTGGAAGAAGAATTTCCTATTTGTGGCAGATGCAGTGAATTGGAATGACCAGGAGACATTACTGATGTTGCCGACTCATCTCCATGGACCAGCCATTAATGCAGTCCCTGCAACCTAGACCGATGCTGTGGAACAAAAGAAGAGCTTACAAGTCTACGGAAGTAGAACTCGAGCCAAGTTGGTGACACACCAAGTCTCTTGTGAAAATAATGGACCTCCAATCAGAGTCAGACAGATTTCGGCATCACCTATGCACCGTGTCACATGTGAGGGTACAGGCCACAAGTCTCAAGAATGTGCCAATAAGCGTAGAAGATCTCCATTACCTTTCCGCTGTCATGAGTGTGGGGGCAGTGGATACATTGTAACTGAATGTGCAAATAGGCAGCGTTGGCCAGATAGCAGAAATTCTGGAGATTCATTGTATCACTCACAAGGGGACAGTGAAAACTATATTCTTCACTATTCGTCATCACATTTAAAGTCCCAGCAGTAGACCTGTCTGGCCAATGGTCTAATGCTAGTGCTGAAGGCTAAGTTAAGTCTAGTCACCCCAATGATGTCTCCTGCAGGGTGTAAGTCTCCACTCCTGGGAAAAGTGATGAATTGCATCGTGGCTTGTTGGATGTGCTATTGAAGAAAGAAGAACATCTGATTCATCCGACTGAAGTGAAAGAAGATTTGTGCTCATTTGCGAAGAAGCTGACTCCTAACTCCTGGTGGAGGTTTAGGCTTCCCTTTCCCCAAGACTGGTATTGGTGGAGCCTAATGGAAAATGTCTCCAAGGTCCTTCATTGAATACTTTTCAAGTCCTGTCCACTGGAGATGTAGGTCTCCATGATTTCCAAAGGAGTTGCACGACTCCTAACTAGGGGAGAGCGGGGCACAGTGAGACCGCAGGCACAGTGAGACAAAGCCCATAGCATCTACCTAGTACTGTTTACAGAGTAACCCTTTTTTTCATGGTACAAAAATTGTAGTTAGAGACTGTCCTATATCCTGAATGCCTACACAGCATATCGAAAGTGGAATTTCAATATTTTGGTTTTTAGCCAGTAGAAGTAAATAATTTTGCTAAATGACTTTTTGTTATAACTCCCAAGAAAAATGGAATAATGGAAATCAATTGCCAGGGATTCAAACGTTGTTATTTGTCTTAGTTTAGTGAGATGACGAACCACAATGCAGGCATCCTGTCCGCAGGATTCAAAAATTTTATAAACAGAGCTGTGTGGGGCACAGTGAGACAGTTTGAGGCGGGGTACAGTGAGACATCACAAAATACACCTGAAACGACCGGAATGTAATGCATAAACTACTGATTTTAGTGAGTAATATCCACAGGGAAGCATCAAAGAAGAATTTTGATTAGGATGTAACAGGTGCGGCTCGTTAAATAAGTTGTGCATGTGTCCCATGCGATGAAGTTTCAAAACATGCTCGAAAAAGGACCTAAAAAATCACATAGCCAGCTGCTTTTATTAGAGTACGGTTGTTTCTGTAGCAACAATTGATAGAACAATTCCGCAGGTCCTGATAATTGGCGGTTATGGCAGCAGATGCCCCGTCTCACTGTGCCCCGCATGCTGTCTCATTGTGCCCCGCCCACGGGGCACAGTGAGACACAAAACAAGCATGGACATAACTCAAAGTTTCTCCAAACCTGTAAAAGATAGGAACCTGAAACTACCTGACAATATACCCAACACCATTATCTATAATGTGGACCTGATCTCATTTGACTCGTTACTGCCAAAATTTTGGAAGACTTGAAAATAAAAAAAGTGTCTTACTGTGCCCCGCTCTCCCCTACGTTTTCTTTTCATGTTACAAAATTTGTCCTTTTGGTGATGCATGTCACCAGTTTTTCCTATGGAGCTGTATGGCTCCTTTTGCCCATTTTTTGAAGTTTTTCATGTGAAACCATCCTTTTCCCTTTTCCGATAGAGTTGCATAGCTCCTGCTTCCTTTTTTCCCCTTGTTTTTTTTTTTTTTTGGTTGTCCAGCGGAGTTGCATGACACCGCACTATTTGTTCCACCTTGGTTGGCTGCCTGAAAAACAAACCTGGGTGGAACATGGAAACGAAATAATTGATACCAAGAAGATGGAAGTGAGGCGAGTGGTGACCGGCAGAGGGACCTAAAAACAAACCTGGGTGGAGCGTGGCAGATGCCCCACCACTTTTTTGCCAAAAAAGAGTAAAAAATTCAGAGCTTCGTAACTCTGCTGTGCCCATGCAAAAAAATTAAAAAAGTTGTCAATGCCCACCACTTTATTTTGAAATTGACGACACTGGCACTGGATGACCGCATCCAGGACAGTTTAGATCAAATGGTTTAACTATTGACACTATTGTTTTGCACATGTATAATTTAGTCACTTCTCATATTTAGAATCTAGTGCGCGTGGAATGTTAGAATAGTTTTGTTTTTTTATCACGAGGGTTATATAGGGGAGAGCGGGGCACCATAAGCCGCTTTTCCGAAATTAAGCTCCTGAGTTTCAATGGTAAATAGCTGGTTGCTTTATATAATCATAGCAAGACCTTACGGCTACAATATCCAGTGTTGTTATATTATATTCTTAATTCTGAAATAGTCAAAACATTGTCTTTAAAAAATTTAGTCTAGCGGCTCATCGTGCCCCGAACCTGGGACACCATGAGCCATGGCATGGGGGGCTGTTTACATACATGTACTATCCTTCTCATTCAACTGTAAAGAATTGATACCTCATAAACCAGATGGTTTACTTGAAATAGTCCCTTGGCATACACCACAATATGGATCAGATGGATTTTACATATTTTTCTCTGAAATAGCACAAATGACATTGTGTCCTAAACAGCTGCTGATGTCTTGCACTATAGTTCTTAACTTACAAAAGTAGAGTTGTTGTTACAATTCAGCCTTAATTGTACATTAAAACTTTATAGAAGATGGCTCATGGTGCCCTAACTCCAAGCGGCTCATGGTGCCCCATTTGTAAATTTCATTTATTAGTGCATATCACCATTTTCCAGTTTATCATAGGATCACTGTTATGACATCATCCTTGCAAATGCCTTACCTTCTCTAAGAAGACTAAGTTTTATGACAATGCCGGAAATAGTTAAAGTACCAGAAGTAAAAGTTCCACCACCCAATATGTTTACTTTTCGCTCAAATTCACTGGTGAAAGGTATTTTTTCAATTCTTGGTCCTACATTGAAAAAAAAGATTATGATTGCTACCCTAGCCAGTTCTACACTAATAAAGGAATATATATATGGTCTTCCTATCGAGCAGTTCTATCTCGCCGTTTTTTTTGTAGGGGCCATGGTTCATTGTGCCCTGTGGCTCATGGTGCCCCGCTCTCCACTTTGGTCATTTGATCATGTAACTTTTTTCTTGTTGGCAGCTAAAAAGTAGGTGCAGTCAGATAATCATGCAAACTTCTGAGTTGCTCGGCGTTTGTAACATTGAGTCAAATGTATATGTGCGATATCCGCAGTGCCATATATGCATGCCCAAAACGTCCCAATGTTCCCCGGTTCTCCCTACTATCTATATTAGCCAATTTTCTTAATTGGACTTGTTTTGGCAGCCACTGCTTGATCTCTTGAGTCCTTTTTTGTCATTAATAAAGTAAATGAGACTTGGGAGCCTCACAAAAAAAAACTAAAGTAAACAATTGACAAGCAGAGCTGCAGAGGGGGTGGTGAGATAATTGAGTCACCTGCTCCCGAAAGTCTCCAAGTGCAAATTGGCGAAGGCTTTACAATGGCGTGTCAATTAAAACAAAAACCAATTAGCATGACTTGTAAGTTGTCACCTCCCCCATCAGCAGCCTTTAAGTGGTGCCATGGTCGAGGCTGACATGCAATAAAAGAGTCTTTTCATTAACTGGGCAACCAATGGTTTATAGGTGCACATCTTGATTTTCACATGTCAATGATCATATCAAATCATGATTATGCAGCAGTAGGCTGGGCCAACGTACAGCTGTGTGGCCAAGGGAGGTATTAAAAGCTTCTGGTTGTAGCAGCAACATGAGAACTCGGTGGGATGCTGTGAAGCTCTGTGACAGCACAGTGTATATTTGACAGTGATGGCTTGTTTGTATGGCTTTTCTCATGCGTTGACAATATGGATTTGTTGTTTCCAGTGTATCGAAAGCAGTCAAAAAGGCTATCAAAAGGGACAATCTCTGCTCATTGGGTTTCTATGGCCAGAGAAGTTGCTGGGACCATCGATTTTGACCGGGTTTGAGATGGGAGTGGAGAGTGCCCAAAAGATACTGCCAGGCTACAATGTGTCTTATCGTAATCAGGACACCAATTGCAATCCAAAAGATGGAATGAAGGCAACAGTTCAACTTTGGAAATCAGTGGAGCAGTTGGATGGCTTGATAGGATCTCCCTGCAGTGTGGTGTGTGAGCCTGTGGGGTTTCTAGCAGCTGCCTGGAACATCCCCCAAGTCTCCTACTTCTGTGCCAGCAGTTCTCTGACCAACAAACAATTGTTTCCAACTTTCACGAGGGTCGTTGGAACTTATGATGGGTATGCCTTGAGCATTGTAGCCCTGATGGGGAAGTTCAACTGGACAAGATTATCCATCATCACGGACACTTCTCCGCTGTTCAACACCGCAGGAAGAAACATTAAGAGGGAGGCAGAAAAGTATGGCCTGGAGGTCTACTTCAACACGGTCCAAAGTGCCTTGATCGGGGAGCAGATTGACCAAGTCAAGCTCAGCATCATCAGAAATGTCATCTCCGACATAAAAAGGTCATCGAGAGTATATCTGCTACTTTTGTACGGTCGAGATATAAGGATATTCCTGATCCTCGCCGAACAGGCCGGCTTGAAGAATGGTGACTATGCCTTTGTGGGTCTTGATTCTGCACACACTGGAAGTTTGGGAGAGGCCAGTAACTTCGCGCCTCATTTGAGCGATGCCTATGTTTTCCATGGAATGATCACCATAGCTAATGACGATCCCTTCGGCCCCATTTGGGAAACATTCTACGATGGCTTGATTGAAAACATGCTGAAGAAGAACATAAGCCAGGAGAAGATAGATGTGACCATTGACAGGGAGAAGGGTATAGCAGGTAAGCATTGCTCAATTTCATTTTTTTAAATCAATTCACAGTTCACATAATTTGTAAGTTTTTGTAAAACCTTTTTGTTACAACTCTTCTTAGCACCAGTGGCTTGCAGCCGCCGGCACGCTGTCAGTGAACATTTTGTGAGCAATTTTTCAACAATACAACCAAATGAACCAATGCGCAGATTGTTTGCATTGCACGCATATACACTTTAAAACCAATGTACATTGAGTTGTTTTTTTTCTCATCACTCTTGGTATACAGATATAGACAACTGTTCACCAAAGCTTTGTGAAGGCTTGTATCTTGCAGAGCTTTCTGCAAAGGATCTCTGTATCGGTTTGACAAAACAGATAATATTTTCATCGATTGCCTTTCTATGGCGTCCAATGGCAAAACCTTTTGGGTCAAATTGACCTAAGGTAAAAAAAAACTCCTAAAAATTGACCTGAGATCAAAAAACTCCTTTAATGTACGCAGACGATACTAATCTGTTCATCTCTGGACAAGATTTGCCAGAGGTCTCACAAGAGAATTTAACAAACTCATGAAATGGATGAAAGTTAATAGACTAGCCGTAAATGTGGAAAAGACTAATTTTATGATTTTTAGGAATAAAAGAGTTCTTATTCCTCATAACTTACCTGATATATGAATCAGTGATGGGCATAATTCAATTCATGAATTGAATTAATTAGAATTAATTAAAATTTTCAAAAGTTGATGAATTGAATTGAATTGAATTGAGACAGGCTTTGAATTGATGTCTTAATTCAATTCATTTTCAATTCAACCAGTCAGTCTTTGCGAAGATCCACAATCCCATGCCGGACCGAAATGGATATTTTGTCAATTTCCAAGAATTTTAACATGTATCCAATGGCAATTTTCTGGACTGGACTGCCGGACCGGTTGAAAATCTGCCGGACATGTCCTTCGGACAGACAATCTTCGCAAAGTCTGCAACCAGTATATATATATATATAATATTATTGATCGTCCCTCACGGGTAATTTTTGTAAGTTTTAGAAAATTTATCACAAAGACCACTTACTTACACGATAAAATGAATTGAATTGAATTGACCTCATTCCAAAAAACAACTGAATTAAATTGAATTGGCACTGATGCCCAATTGAATAGAATTTAATTGAATTGCACAGAGCTGAATTGTGCCCATCAATGGCATTGCCATGAAATTCGCGCTGCACTTTAAAAAGTTTTTGTTGTTACCATAAGTTCTTTTATTTTTATTTCATATTCAATGTATGGAAGGCAGTCATGTAACTTTTTTAAAAAGATTAGAAAGACAGATACATAGAAAGACAGATATAAATTTAGAATATTAGAAAGTTAAATTAGTAAAAAATGTATAATAGACAGATGAACAGACAAATAAATAGATAGATGGATAGACACATAAATAGAAAGATAGATAAATTGATAGATAGATAGGTATATATTTAATAGATAATTAATATTGACGGATAATCAGCTAAATGGTAGAAAAGTGGACTTTACTTTATAGTAATATAAAAACAATAACATGATCTGCTTGAAGATAAATTGCTCACTGTTACATAATCATTAGTTTATAAAGATTATGTTACTTTGATTTTGTTATGTTTTCCTGGAATCTGTGTTGAAATGAAATGAATCATGTGTTAATAATTTGATTTAGCTTGTAAAGGCTACTAATTTACTATTCCTTTAAAAATATTGGTACAGGATAAATTACTGGAGAAAATTGAATTTTTATTACACTTTTGGAGATGCATATGTTATTTTCCGTTTAATAGGAAAATAAATCATTGATAAGAAGCTGGGCCTACTTGACCTAATTCCCAACTGTGGACTGTTGATGTTCAGACAATCACTGCAAAGAATTTTGAGTCCGCTCTTGTGCTCAATTCGCTTCACAAAACGGCCTGTGGCCGTTTGGCCGTGCGAATATTATCAGTAAGGTAGCGACAGAAACATTTTTAGGTGTCAATTATATTAGGCCTATGTGTCAATTATATATGCTAGATGAGCATCTTTCATGGCAAGCTCATATAATGGAATCAAAAAAATATCTCGAAAGGAATTGGCATCTTGTCCAAAGCAAGGAAATATTTTAATCTAAAACGTTGGTCTCCCTTTATAATAGCTCCATATATCTCCATATAATATATTGTATTGAAGCTTGGGGTAGTGCATGTAAAACCTGTTGATCCTATTATGAAACTTTAAAAAGAAGGCAATCAGAATCATTTTTCACTTGGGGGAACTGGGGCAGATTGGGACGGGGGGCACTATGGGACAGTTGGGTTTTCTTGGTTCTTGGCAAGGTATATCATATGGCAGTGCCATCATATCTTGTAATTTCATATCCTGGTGTTTCTATCGTTTTATTGACAAATTACAGCCAATTGCAGAAGTATGGCGAGGAAAAGTATGTTTTCCTATTACTAAAGTAAATATGGAAGGGGTTCAATTCAAGCCATTCTGCATCATCCCAAGTCATACCATGACAAAATGGCCCATAACCTTTGCTAATTAATGAATACTTAGTTAACTGACCCAGTTTTGCTCAGCCAATCAGACTGCTACATCACAGTGAAATTGTTGCTTCTGTTTCACACAGTTACAAATGGAGAAATTGTGTATTGTTGAAAGTGCTATCACAGTTCAGAAAATTCCATTGAATTATGTAACAGTGAAATGAAACTGTTTGAAAGTTGCTTGTTTTACACTGTTTTTCTTAGTTGCCACTAATCCTCTAAATGTCCATAATCAGACTAAGTCTGCCTGCAAAATGCTTATGACCTAAATAAGCAGCCAATCACAGAAGAGGTTGGAAATAGCAGAAAGCCCTGTCCATTTTAGCAGGGCTTGCGTGGGGAGGATGGCCATTCTGTGGACAAACCACAAACAATGAGGCTTTCTCAGTGCTTGTATGAGTTTGATGCATCGAAACGAACAGTTATGAATTGCTATCCTGATAAACACACTCACTGGTGCCTGAGAAATTAGCATTTTGGCTTAAAAGTCATATCGGAGCTCATTGGGACAGTAAATTTGGGGCACATTGGGGGGCACTCAATATGACTGAATATATATAAGTGTCCAAGTTAACTGAATGTCCTGGGACAGCACACAAAAGTAATCAGGCCACAGTGAATAGAAGCATAGTGGATTACCATGCTACGTGACAAATTGATCACAAAGCACTGTGTCTTACTTACATAGATGTCCGCACCCAGGACAGTTTATATTAAACGTTAAAAAAACTGTTAAAAGTTATTAACTACTGGCACTGCAAGGTGTTAATGCACTATATATATATTCTTACGCACTACTTACATGTAATATCTATTGCACATGGAGTGTTAAAATGAATTTTTAATTGATGTCCCAATGTGCCCCGTCGGGGCGTGTTAAAAGCGTCCCATGCAATGGGTCCCAGTTCGCCCTGCCTTATAGAAGAACAACAGAAACAAAATTTGCATTCAAGAAATAACTATGTAGGTTTGATCCTGACCTTTGGAAATTCATAGAGTATATATTCCAAACTACAAAGGTCTTAATTTCACCCTTCTCTCAAGGACTTCATCAGCCTTCTGCCTCAAACACTCAGAGGTCACATGGCCGCAGATGTTGTGGCAGAGTTACGGCCGTTCTGTTAAAATTCTTGTTTCTCCTTTGTCCTCTGTCCGGTGTATTCAACATCTATTATTCACCTACACTCTGAACTAGATTTATTTCAATCTGAAAAAAAAAGCATCTATAATTTTTTATTTTTCGTATAGATAGGCCATTTTATAAATTTTAATTTGCTGTTAACCTCGCTTTCCACTAATCCTCTTACTAAAGGAAGCTTTTTCAATCAATTTCAGTACGTGTAACAATTTTCAATGATTTTTGGGTGATTTCCAGAATGATTGATGACAGCTAGCTATGAATGATACAATGTACATGCATATATATATATATATATGGGTAATTGGGTATATCAGATTTACATGGACCTTTCATGAAATTGAATTTAGTTTTCAGGTTAGGGGGCTGTTCATCATTGTACAGATGGCATTGTTACTGAGTCAACAAAAGAATATCTTTTAAGTCCATTTAGTGAGACAAACATATCTAAATTACATTTTTGGGTGATTTCCAAAATATCGTGATGCATAAACAGATATATATCACAGAATATCTTATCAATTCCTGGTGTCATGTATGATCCTTAAATAATTGGCACAAACCTACAAAAATATGTTTTAAAATTGGCCTACTCAAAAACTCCTCAATGTGCTCCTCACTTGGCCTTATTATTTCAGAAGCCCTGCACGACCTGAACCAATTCTCCTAACTGCTCTGAATTCACTGAACTTGGTCATGGCTTCAAGTGGTTACACCTGTCATGATTTTTACATTCATATTCATATTGACAACGTTTTCATGTAATGGGCTGTCTAAGCTCAGTTGGTTGTGCAAAAGCTAAATTATTAGTGTTATATCATGAACATCATGGACTGTAAAGAGTTTTTAACACAAGTTTTGCTGAGTTTCAGGGTACCTTACTTCAGAAATTTACAAAATTCTGACTTACTTTTCGTTCAGACAGCAAAGCAGACCATTTTATTGTGATGCAAGGTCATGTGACTTGAAGGCCAGGGAGCCAACATTGTCCTCACGCCATTTTTAGTGCTTGTTACACCACGGACATTTTAAACATGTAACACAACTAAAATGATAATTCCTGCAAGTTGTGCTGTTGCAGGTTCAATGTGAGTAGCCATTTCTGGTTTTATGAGTGTTGAAGAGAACATTTTATCTTGAAGTTTGTTAATTTTGTTATAATTACTTAACAACTTACAGGCATTGAATTAATCAACCTCAAGTTGTCACAAGGGGAAAAACTGGAAGTGTCATTGTAGGCAGATATATAATAAGTGTTAAATGATCTTTTTCAGCACTTATGTATACACTATCATTATCCAACAACCTCACAGGTTGCTGCACATTATTTTATTGCATTTTTGCACAAACGTTACCCTCAATAAATTGAACTTGGTGTTGGTCACATGAAATTTCCCAGTTAGCGTGAAATGACCCAGTTGTAGACGCAGGGTCATGCAGGTGCTGCAGAATAATCCTCCTGTCTTTGTTGGGGATGGTGAAATGGAGTCTTCCAGACAGCCGGACAGACAGACAGCCAGACAGCTAGACAGAATGTTTTTATTTTTGCCATAAGAGAAAATACAAAAGATGGCACAATAATTCTCAATTTTGCAAAAAAAGAAGTGGCACAGGTGATGCTTAATTTGCCTAAAAAAGGCGATGCTTCATTTGCCTAAAAAGGCACTATCTTTAGCACCCCCTGTTGAAATTGAGAAATGTTAAATTATTAATTCACAACTTCCTGATCTTGCACAACTTACTGGTCGAGTTAGATCTTGTCGATTTCCTTTACAAGTCGAAGTTTCTTCCACTTTCTCATTTCCCTTTTCACTGACATTGGTGAGCTCCGGGGCTTTTTCCCCACTCTCTTAAGCTGTTTCAGCTATATTATTGTTGATTCCAGTCTCCATGGCTACCGTGGTTGTACCTACTGGTCAATTACACGGAAGTGCACCACTTTTGGTGATTTTTTTTAGATAGCTCCAATTGCCAAGTTTTTAGCATAATTAAAAAATTTAAACTGGTATTTCATGAAGCTTGTTGAAATGCAGTAAATCTGTGCTTCAGTTGCCAAAAGGCAAGATTTTCCATTTATTTGAAATTTTAGCAAAATACTTTTTTTTTTAGCATAAAAATAGGCGAAAATTAAAAATTCCTTTTTCTGAACATTCTTTAACTACAAACTTCTTAATACTATTAATGAGTAGAAAAACATAAAAACCAGTCGGTTGTGTGTGCCTGTTTAGTTCATAGAAATTTGGTGTTTTTTGCCTATGAAATTGCATTATTTACTCTCAGCGATCTGAAGTTTGACAGATTATATCAATTTTGAATGTGTTTACCCTAGATTAGATACTCGTGACCCAATCAATTTTCCTTCAGATAAGTCCCATCAGTCACAATGATTTTGTCCCATCAGTCATGCCAGAAAATAATGGATTTCCCAACCAAGGAGGGATGCAAAAAATGTTGGTTTCATTTGAAGGCCACACTCATGCACCATGATACAAATTTATGGCATGCTTTTGAGCACAGATATTTCAAGTAAAGCAAACATTCCCCAAAACCTGTGGTCAAAAATGTCCCATCAGTCACGGCAGTATATTTAATTTAATAGCAGAAACAGCAATTAATATCTGGATGTGTTTTCTTCACTAATTTATTATTTAAGGCAATAAGAATGATGTAGCCCAGTCACACAATTCTCTTTTAATTTTTTTCTGACAAATTTGGCCTGTGACATGGCCAGAAAATGTATCAATTGCCCCGAAAGTCATGGCGGAATTGACCAACTGCATTGTCCGCCATGTTTGTTGTGGTTGAACCGTTGTCATTCAAGGCTGAAATCCGACAGTTTTCAGGGTCAGATTTGTCAGATCCTGTCTAGTTCTGTTGTATATGTCATGGGGCTTTCTAGGTCATTATTCCTGATAAAAACCATAGTCAGATGAGTATGATTAATTGAATAATAATGAAGAAACGTCTCAGCTGATGTGAACGTGTGTTGTTGCTATGGCGTCGCCGTAAGTGATCAGCTGTTACACCGATTGTGTTAGGTCTTTTTGATACATGTATGTAGACCCTAGACCTTTTTTACTCTGCAACTTTCTTTTGTATAGGCCTAGGCTGTATGAGGACCAGTTTCCATAGAACTTTACATTCTTGCTCTGGAATATCATTGTGTATGCAAAACTCTGACGTGACTTCTCAAACAACAAAATTTTAATTAGTTTTTTATTAACTAATTCAGTTGGTCAGTTGACTAATTTTAAGTATTATTGACAAATTTAGTTCGTAATGGTTTTAGAATTTTTTAATGATGCTGGTGAGCCACATTCTATTTGTACATCTCACGATCTGTTAATCCCAGCCAACGTCACAGTCATACGTCATTGTGGCCTAATTACTGAGATTTTTTTTATCAGTGGTTGTCTGTGTCAGTTATTAGATCAGATGAGAGTGATTGCATGTTATCTTTATCATGCACACTTTTTTAATTAAATAAATTCAATTCAAATATGGACTGACTTCAATGACCATTTGACTAATTGTCTTAGTCAAAATTACAGACATTTTACTAATACGATGAAGAATTACTAGCCAAATTTTTTACTAAATATTTTATGAAAAAAGATTTATGTTTATCATTTTATGGGTGACCTCTCAAAATCTCGCGAGAGATTTGACAGAAATGGTGTCTTTCTGTGGAGAAGGATGGGTCATCAGGATTCAGATTTTGTCATGATCTTTAAACTTGTTGTCTTTGGTAATTTGAGTGAAAGTGTGTACAATGTACACTGCAAAATAAAGTTGTCAAAACATTCCCTGAGTACTGGAGCATCCCAAAACACAGGTAAAACAAAAAATACATTTGTTCAGTTCAACAATGTTTAATGAACAACTTAAGCACAAGTAAGAGCATTTGTCTGCAGAATTAATGCAACAACAAACAAAATCAGATGACTATAGGTGCAGAACTGAAAGTGGCAAAAAGTCAGCCGCCTCAACTGCTTTCTCATTACCTGACTGCAAATTTCATCAGTTGAACGCCAAAAAGTGACTCCCAGCTGACAATTTTGCCAGCTGGGAAAATCCTAGCTGACAGTCTGCCAGCCAGCCGGGCACCCGCTTCATAACAGATAATTGGTATAACAGATCATGGGGTGCCCCTATTTTAGCAATCCTTCAGCCAAGGTAATTCCAAGGATACTTCATTTGGTTAACTGGGACATCCACTGTAGGACATAACACAATTCATCACTGATGACCATTCGATAACAACACAAACACTGTCTGTTGGGCCTTTACAAAGGACCTCTAAATGTACATTGCGCATGCAAAATCTGGATTTCACAGACTCTTCCGCACATGTGGGGGCACTAATGCAATGACAGTGGAGTGCTTCAGTGACATCTGCAGTTGCAGACTCAGGGTCATGCAGGTGCTGCAGAATAATCCTCCTCTCTTTGTTGGGGATGGTGAAATGGGAGTCTTCCAGACAGCCTAACAGACAGCCAGACAGCTAGACAGACAGTTTTTATTTTTGCCATAAGAGAAAATACAAAAGATGGCACAATAATTCTCAATTTTGCAACAAAAAAAAGTGGCACAGGCGATGCTTCATTTGCCTAAAAAAGGCACTACCTTAAGTACCCCATGTTGAATTTGAGAAATGTTAAATAATTAATTCACAACTTCCTGGTCTTGGACGACTTCCTGGTCGAGTTAGATCTTGTCGATTTCCTTGTGACCCTACAAGTTGAAGTTTCTTCCACTTTCTCATTTCTATCCTCAGTGCCATTAATTTTTTTCATTTTCATTCAGTCTTTCTCTCACGTTTTCACTCACATTGGTGAGCTCTAGGGCTTTCCCCAGTCTCCTCAGCTGTTTCAGCTATATTACTGTTGATTCCAGTCTCCATGGTTACCGTGCTTGTACCTACTGCATTGTCCGCCATGTTTGTTGTGGTTGAACCGTTGTCATTCAAGGCTGAAATCCAACAGTTTTCAGGCTCAGATTCGTCCCATCCTGTCCAGTCCTGTTGCATATTTCG
The DNA here is from genome assembly GCA_026936325.1 of Platynereis dumerilii. Classification (NCBI taxonomy): domain Eukaryota; kingdom Metazoa; phylum Annelida; class Polychaeta; order Phyllodocida; family Nereididae; genus Platynereis; species Platynereis dumerilii. Next base: position 87,836,708 of record JAPTHN010000001.1, on the reverse strand, counting down.
TGGGGCTTTCCTAGGTTGTTATTCCTATTGAAAATCATAGTTAGATGAGTATGATTAATTGAATAATAATGAAGAATGTCTCAGCTGATGTGAACGTGTGTTGTTGCTATGGCGTCGCCAGAAGTGATCAGCTTTTACACCGATTGTGTTGGGTCTTTTTATACAGGTATGTAGACCCTAGACCTTTTTCACTCTGTAACTTTAGTATAGGCTGTTTGAGGACCTGTTTCCATAGTTGCATTCTTGCTCTGGAATATCATTGTGTATGAAAAACTCTGACCTGACTTCTCAAACAACAAAATTTTAACAAGTTGGGTCTTGTGCGGCCTTTTGCATCATTTCCTTCAAGCTATCACCTGACAAGTTACAAGTTTACAAGTTTTATTGGGAATCAAAATTCAGAAACTTACATTCTGTAGAGGCTTGGAGCACGCATGAACATTAGTAAACTGACATAACACATTTGAACACATTCAAGTATTTGACAATTGTGGTAAACCATTAGCTTTGCTGCATCGGGTGCTAATGCTCCTGTCCGGTAGCCATACCCCAATGTGATGAACTCAGTCATATCTATTGTGAGGTTCGCAAGAAAACTTGGTATATCGACAACTCCTTTGAATATGTTGTACGACAAGAATGTTGTTAATCTTGCTGATAAGATCATGTCAGATACGGATCATCCCTTGCACAACTTTTATAAATTCCTACCATCTGGCAGAAGGTTAGCTTTACCAATGATTCGTACGTCTCGATTTAAGAACACATTTGTACCTAGAAGTATTAAACTGAATAATTATGTGTCATCTAAGTCAAAATAATACTCTTTCTGCTACTATTTATTATCTCTTGTATGTATTAACTTACTGCCTACTGTGATTGTATGAATGTGTGTGTGAATGTGCTCAAATCCACTGAAAGTTTCTGTTTGTAACATTATGAATGGACGAATAAAAGTATATTCTATTCTATTCTATTCTATCTATGTGCAAACATTCATAACTTTTGAGCGATTTTATGGAACAGTCCTTTGACACCTCATTGCATTTTCAGAAAAATACATCCCTGTAAACATTTTTTACGTTTTTAATTTGATTAAGTTTGCGAATTGGATGCATTTTCTTCAGCTTCATTGTTTTACTTCTCGTCAATTTTAGGATCTTGTGAGGGATCAACAGGGGATTATAAAATTCTAAGTGTAACAGCTTTTGAGGTTTCACAGGCTAACAGCTATTTGGCTTGTGTGCCAACACAAAATCATGGAAGGGTTATAATTATTGCAGGGGCATATCTAGAAATGGCCTAGGGGGGCCATAACATGGGGTCAGTACGGGACGTTTAGCGGCTTTTCCTATCTTTTCCATGTTAATTATGGGCCCGAGGGAGGGGGGCATGGCCCAATGTAATCCACTGAAATGAGTTGGCTGTCTCTTTCACCAGCAGGATTCTTTATGTATTTCAGTAATTAATAATGATTTGTTAGGAGGGGTTTTAAAAATATACACAAAGGAACCAAGATGACCTAGATTCTTACCTTGGAAACACCAGTAAAACACACTGTAAAACCAGCTGCATTACTTTCACCGCTGTGTTACTGTTATGAATACAATTTATGAATTGCCATTTTACAGTACAAAACAGTGACTGCCGTAAAAGTAACGCAGCTGGTTTTACATTTATGCATATATGACAAGCGCTCATACCTTTTGTTGAGAACGTGATTTTATGCTGTTTTTGTATAACATATATATCTTTTCACAACACTCCACAGAATATGCATGTGACATATGTATCAATTGTGATATTTATAGATGTCAATAAAAGAATCATATATCTCCTTAATTCAATTATGTGACATCTAATATCAAAATTATTTTTTGACGGATTTCATGATGGCATTTTTGTTATATTGTTAGCTTTTTAAATGTCATCTATTTCTTATTTTCTGTCTTCATTGTCAATCTTGAAGGCTTGTTTTGACAGATACTGCATTAGGAAATCGAGTTCCCATAAACTATATCAACTGTTTACTCTAAATCTCCTTGTTCATTCTTGACAAGAATATGAAGTCGGCCTATATCTCCATTTTTTCTTCATGAAAAATGATACCTCAGTGAGAAACAATTTTTGCCTCCTATTTCATGATGACAATCTTATTCTAAGCATTAGGTAGATATCAAATAAAGAATAACTGTCACATCCCTGAGTTTCTGGGAAATGTAATCATCACCTATTTAGTCACAAGATTAACCATTGATGCTCATGAAATAAGGCATGGATTTCATATCAGGTTATTACACCCTCTGTATAATGATAGAAGCAAAACAAAAGTTATGTCAGTACCATCCCATCTTGCATTGAAAACCTTATTGACTGTTTTAATTTTAGAAGCTGGTCAAAATCCCAAAAATTGGTCATATAAACAACTTAGATAGTGAGTTTACTAATTCAGTTAGACACATCCTCCCATTGCAGGGTTCGTTAACACTTACCCTGCCAACAAGCACTATAAAATGACGGAGTTTTATGAATATGCTAATCTTTTTACAGCTTTTTCCCGCGTTTAAAATCCGTCATTTAAGTAATTATTAGTGGTTTTCTACAAAGAAAATACTTTTAAAAAAAAACAGTGACAACATTCAAACATTCATTCAGTTACTTTTAAATTAACAATGTCACACTGTGAATTATATTGGTCACAACGGAGACTTGTTAATCTTTTAATGATTACCACGGTACATGTGGTCAGGGAAGGTTCACTAGCCACAGCGCTCCTGAACAAAATGTAATATTTTCAAAATATATCGAAAAAGTTATGAACATAGCCTGTGCCATTTAAATTATTTTTTCAGTTAAATTGCAATGAAATGTCATATTAAACATGTAAAGCAACAAATTTATTGCATTATTGAATTGTTCAGTGATTTATTGGGTGATACTGCGTGCACATGGTAGTGATGTAAATTACAGGGGTGTGATAAATCAAAAATTTTAAATTCAAATATCTTAAAATTTTCCCAACAGAATATTTTGATTTGTACATCGATACGAAGCTGAGACCTTCTACTTTCAGGCTATGTTTGTAACTTTTTCGGTATATTTTGAAAATCTTGCATTTTATTCAGGAGCGCTGTGTAGCTTTACACTGAGAGGTGAGGATGGTTAGACATGCGGCTAATTGAGGTGGTCATTTAGTATAATTTAGTAGACCAAGTCATTTGACGGATTAAGTTAGTCTTTACTCATTATACTAATTTAATTAGTCACATTTACTAATTTAGTTGTCATTTGACTAATTTAATAAGTCATATTGAGTAATTTAGTCAGTAACGGTTTTAGAATTGCTTATTGTGCCAGTGAGCCACGTTGTATTTATTCATAATGCTGTTCTGTTTGTGTCACAGGCATACAGCATTGTGGTTTTCTGGGATATTATCTTTCAGCGGCTGCCTGTGTCAGTTAATTTGATCAGATGAGAGTGTTTGTATGTTATCTTTATCATGCACACTTTTTTAAAAATAAGTTCATATAAATTCATTATTCATATATAAACAAAATTTAATGACAACTTTACTAATTGGCTTAGTCAAAATTAATTATTATGATACTCATTTTACTAGTATGACTAAGATTTAAGGCAATTCAAGTGACTTGCCAAATATTGACTAATTATTTAATCAAAAAGATTTTCGTTGATAATTTGATTTGTGATCTCTTAAAATCTCGCCAGAGATTTGAAGTGGTGTCATTCTGTGGAGAAGGATGGGTCATTCAGCATTCTGATTTGGTCATAATCAGGTAATTTGTGTGAAAATATGTATAACTTTTTGTCTTTTCTTGGGTAGGCCTACTATCCACTTAAAGTTTGTATGGACAGCACTTAATTTGCATCGTTATACATTTGTTTCACCTATTTCACACAAACCTTTTTATGAAGAAGAGCTATATCACATTCCATATATGTATGAGAAATAATTCACTTACTATGTCTGGCTCAATAATTTATACGGATTATTTACTTTTTTAAATATATTTATACAGGATTACAATTTCAGCAAAATAAAACTGTTGTAAAAATTGGTCCTGTGACAAAAAGCTAAGAACAAGTATGTACACAAGAAGTAAGAAGTCCAAAAAAGTATGTACACAATAAATAAAGTTAAAAGCCATTCTAAAATCAAAAAATCTTTAAAAACATGTTCTTTGAGACCTTTTTAAAACATAGTAAATTTTGCGCATTTTTAACATCAACAGGTAAACTATTCCACAACACAGCACCATTATAATTAAAAGCAGATTTCATCACAGCTGAGCTAACATATGGCACAATCACATTTCTACTCTCTGTTGATCTTAGTGAATACTGTTGATCAATCTCACTGCACATGGTGAAACTTTGAGAAAAGTGATCTGGGGCTAAACCGGTTAAACATTTAAAAACTACACCGCGTTCCCAATTATTATGCAACTATGCTTTTTTGCATTATCTGGAAAAGAAATAACACTATTTGAGTATTCTTTTCACATAATGATAAATGTACCATGGAGCTAATATCCTGCCAATTTTGTCCCATTCCATCGACTCAGTTGGAAGTTATTCCATATAATGATGTTTTGGGGTGTTCCCAATTATTATGCAAATTCTTGGAAAAGAATCCATTGCCATCCAAAATCAACAAAATTGACATTAGAATATACCTCATAACACTAAATAAAAAATGGAACCATCATTTCAAACGCGGATGCCTTCATGACCAAGAAATCAATATAATACAACTGCATTGAAAAACCATTGAAATTGGCTTTTTTCTCAATAAAGAAGCCTCCCATGCTCTTAAAAAATTTAATATCAATAAAATTCCAGCTTAGAATATATCTATAGCACACCACGGTCATACTGTGTGATGAAACACCAAATCTGGTATCTCTGCAAAATGTGACACCAAATCAAAAACTCACACTTCTGTTTCCCATTGGAATAGCATTGGCAATTGGATGCATTCAATTCATTTCAAGATATTTCTCAAATACAGTGGTGCAACTTAATTGCCATTGGTTTACAGGAGAGTTCTAAACCTAAGGAAAGTGGAAAATGACTTAGGTAATGATTTTTCATTTTGTCTGGCTAACAGAGGCTTTTTATTGCAATAAAACTGTAATTTCAATGCTATTTCAATGCAGGCGAATAACATGAATTTCTTGGCTATGAATGCATCTATGTTTGAAATGATGGTTATACTTTTTCTTTTGTGTTATAGGATCTTCAGATTAGTTTAGGTCATTTCGAGTGGCCAAGGATGCTTTTCCAAGAATTTGCATAATAATTGGGAACACCCCAAACATCATTATATGGCATAACTCCCAACTGAGTCAACGGAATTGGACAAAATTGGCAGGATATTAGCTCAATGGTACACTTATCATTATGTGAAAAGAATATTCAAATAGTGTTATTACTTTTTGAGATAATGCAAAAAAGCATAGTTGCATAATAATTGGGAACGCGGTGTAGTATCAGGGTGAAATAATTACGCCTCTGACGAACATTCATCCAGTTTTTTTTTTTCACAATATCTATGCCACGAACATTAACATAATCAAAATTTCCAGTCACAATTCGTGCAGCATAGTTTTGCAAACGCTGAACCTTGTCCATTAGATAACTGTGAGTAAAGCCCCAAGAACATATGGCATAATCAATAACAGGTAAATTACTTTTACCAAATGTATAGACTATACAATTGGATGTGCTTCAGTTTGCCCAAAAATTGAGAATGTGCGATGCCTTGTGTATATCTTTCCAGCCATAAAACTAAGCTTTGCCTGCATGTGGTAATCTGGTATAATTGTGAATCCTTACAATATATTTCTCTCGCTTTTGTCTATCCTGCAAGCCTTCTCGTGTAAATTACGCTTGTTTTCTGGCCAAGGCAGATATTCTTTATTGTCATATTATTGATAAGAGATTAGTGATACTAGATAATATACAGTTAACACAAGGGAGCAGTCATTGCGTCAAGTTAATTGGCTTGATTTGTGAGTACTGCAGTACATGTGCTCAAGCCGTGCAAGACGGTTGTTTTTATTGAAAAAATTGGCTCCATTTGCACCAAACACCGTTGTGTAAAAGTACAAGACCCAGACAGGCTGCGGTGTAATCACCTGATAAAGAAAAAAATTGAAGAATGACAGTAAGGTAACTTGTATGATGGGGAAAATCGAGTCGCTTGAGGTGGAAATAAACCCGCATGTGTGGCCCAAAATATAACAGACAATAAAATTTAATATTTTCCACACAAAGCTAAATGGTATTCATAGGCTTGACACGAACTGCTGGGAGGTTCTATTGGGGTTTGTCCCTTGAAATGCTAAACTTGTTCGATCTAATATGACACAAGACAAAGAAGATGGCGCACAAGGCTAGATCAAGTAAATCTTTTTTTTTGCTACAGACATTTATGTAGAGTAGGTCGGGGCATGAGGCCCCCCTTAACTTCGAGGTTCGATTTGACCTACTTTTTATGGGCGATTATTTGAATGCTTATGCTGTCAGGAAGGGATCACTTGACTCTACTAATAACTAGTGAAACAAACGTCTACAAATTTTAATAAAGGAGTTACGGCCATTTTTGTAAAAAAAATTAAAATGGCCTTCTTACCCCACCCATCGGGCAAGAAGCCCCCCTATCATTATCCTATAGCAATTTTTTTTGTGAGCGCATTCAGCCTAAAAGTTATTTCTTGGGGTTCTTCTACTATTTTTAAGGCATTCTATTTACTTTTTCTGAATTTCAGAATTTTTCTGTTCATAATTTTATTTTTTAATATTTTTTGCCCTTTTTCAATTTCGGCTAAATTTTTTCTATTTTAATTAGCTATTCTATCAAGATTTAAGGTAAAGTACACATTATTAAATGGTTCCTGAAGCAGCTTCGATCCCCCAGTGAAGGGGGCCTCATGCCCCATATCATGTGGGGCCTCTCGCCCCAAATCCACATATTTTAATTTGACCTCTATATTTTGAAGTAAAATGCAAAAAACATGATCCAAATCATATTTATGTGATGGTCATAAGTGACGCAATGCAGATATCCATTATACTTTTTAATATTTCAAAGTTATTTATGACAACCCCTTTCAAAGAATTAGTCAAAGTTACAAAAACCATGCACATTTTTTTGTTTCTTTAATTTCTTCTATGCTTTGGTGCTGTTTGCCTGAAAATTTGTGACGTCACCTAAAACGCCTTTAGCATCAATCCTGTCAATGGATAAACGCACCAAAATTGTAAGTTTGGATATAAACCTGGATGGGCCTCTCACCTAACTCGGGCTTCTTGCCCGACCTACTCTACATGTGATCTGTAAAGTAGTAAAAGTATGCTTTTAGCATTAAAGCAGCCAATATTACTCCATAATGTCAGAAGATGAAATAATACACCAAATTATGCTACAAAAGCCAGTTACTCTTTCTAATGGCGTAGATAGTATGCTTGTAAGATGCTTGCAGGGCCGGATCAATGGTCTAGAAGGCCCTGGGCAAAATGAGGCACTGAGGCCCCCAGCTTGTAAAGCTTAATGTGACTGAAGATTTGCAGTACACTGAAAATGCAGATTTGAGAAAAATGTTTCAAATGAAGTAAAAATGACAATACTGGGCTATGCCCAAGAATTTGGAAATACATGTCAGCACATGTATGTATCTTTTGTCAAGATCCCGGGGTCTCCAGCATTGAAACTTAGTGATGGTCATGGACATTTTCTACCCACTATCCTAAAAGCACTATTTAAGAACATGGTGATTTTAAACTCTAGCTAATAAAAGAACAGCCCCTAGGCCTTGCAGTTATTCTCAGAGACCACACATCAAATCCATTTGGGTACACAGCACAGCTTACTGATCAGGTTGATTTGAGAAATGATTTCGAAACCTTTCAATTTGAGGATCAAGCCAAGAAAACAGATATCAAATCTGCAGGTCTTTCAGAAGAAAATGATAGTTTATCAGGGATAACTTTTATTATTTGTAGCCTATGTCAGAAATTGAAGCCTGGTTTATCAATACGTCTCATGAGTGTATTGACAATTAATCCAAGTTTTTATTGATGGGCTCAGTCTTTCAAATTTAAACTTTCGGTTCTTGATGATAGCTGAGTTTAAATCCAATGATATATTATATGAGATTTTATATGAATTCCTGTAGTGAGGCATTTAAAAACATTAAGAGCTATTTTAAACAAGTCTCATAGCAGGAGTAGCTAAAGGTATCCTGGTGTATACAAAATGTGGTATCATGGGGTAAAGGCTGATATGATGGAAATCAGATCAGAAGAAAAACTTCAATACTTGCAAGTATGTGTGGTAGATATTGGCTTAAAGCCACTGTGATAATTGGCACTGTTTGAAAATATAATTATTACCCTGGCAGGGGCAAGTCTTTTGAAATACTTGAATGTGTACATTTTCATTCTACCTTCACTATGGCAACCATTACCTTGGCCTAATATTCAGCTTTATTGTTTAATGTGCCAAGTAACATACAGAAGAAGCGGAAACCATTGCAAGTCTCATCATCACACGTGGCAATCTCGTTTGTCATATAACCATGATTAGGTGATAATTGAATGGACTTATTAATGCATAATTTCCTATTTTTTTCTCAATTATTCAATTATTCATCTAAAAATGGCTCTCCTAAACCTGCAAAACAAAATTACAAGCCATCTTGAGTGTCAACCAGCAGAAACTTACAAATGAATAATCAAATTATAGGGGAGACCGAGGTGAGTTGTGCCGCAGGGTAAGTTGTGCTGCCAACTTTTGGGGTAAGATGAAGAACTGGGCAAAGAAGGCAATGCGACCCACACATACCCACTTGGTCAACATCATTAGGCACCAAGAAAAAAAACTACCAAATATAATGGTATCAAAAGCTACACTCATAAATTCAATTTTGTTGCTCAAAAATTGAAGTGCCGGGGACTGACATTCTTGTTTCTCAGTCATTTGGTATTTTGTATAAGATGATGTCCATCGATCTGGTAGTATGGAGTCAGGAGGTATGTCTATACATTTTTGTTGTCAGATTTCATCTCGCATTGGTTGTTTATTTTTTGTAGGACCATCTCAGATCTGTGTTATAAGCTCCAAATGAGGAAGATTTTACAGTGCAGGTCCCTAACTAAAGGGGTAAAAAGAATCAGTCAAGTGCTATTTGTCATCAATTTATGTGTACTGCAGTGGTGGAGCTTCTTGAGTTTCTGGAGGGGGGCACTAGGAAGTTGGCCTTGCAGATATACTTTCCCTATAGCAGGAGTATCCTCCAAATTTACCTCCAATATTAGGAGGGTACTCATGCTACAGAGAAGGTAACTGTGACTACAATTTACAAATCAAGTATATATTTGCCCCTCTTGATGCTCAGTAGCTCCATTACTGCATGACCTTGGGAGCCACTCAACATGACTGTCATGGTTGAGTGATTGGGGACCATACCCAAAGCACACCTGGAGCATCATATTATCCCATAGAGATTTCCTTAAAAAAATTATACAGCCTAGATAACAAATTAAAGTGTATAACGCCTTTCTATTTTTCAGCTAAAAGATAGGCCTACATTGTAGGTATATATGTCTCCCCTACCTGAAGATGCCCTTTGGTCAGTTTTTTCTAACCGGATGCTCGGACTTGAGAATTACAACATCAGAGTTGGCAATTTTACTACATATTTTAATTTAAATGTATTTTGGGTAGTTTTGACATGATTCTTTTTAATAGGCATAAAAGCATGGACAATTTTGTCAGGTTAAACAACGGATTTTACCAGTCCTCGTTAATCTATTAGAAGGTCATCTGGTGAAAATGTTCAGCAAAATCTGAGTCGGACAATCTGGACGCATACGTATATGGATATATCCGCCTGATTATATCAGAGATAGCTCATTAAATATAATTGTGTCTCAGACAGTTTGCCATCATGTCTCAAAGTTTTTAAATGATATTCAGGAGACAATGAACCATTACAATAGCTTTTCAATACCTGATAATTTGCGAAAATAATTTGAGCCATTCTATATCGAACAATATCTTTTGCAATCTGAGGAGATTAATTAAATTTTATTTGTCATGAAAACATATATGTGATTTACATGGCGCAGCTTTTTTTTCAGATAAATGACAATTAATACCTATACCTTCCATTTCAATAAGCATTAAATGCAATTAAAAACATACCTTGCCTTGGCCATGGACATGCTGAGGCATTCATTAATAAAACATCATCAAAATATTTTGATGCCATATGTAATTTTTGGATCCTGTATTCAGAAAGTCAATTAAGAAAACTGCAAAAAGTGAAGTAAACAAGTGTACAAGTTAAACATAGGCCTATAGTATCCTCCCGAAATGAGTATTCACTTCTAAATTTAAAATCTCTGACACCAATGTTGCATGACACGCAGATGAAGTCGTATATGAACCTACATAGCAATCTTTTGGTGCAAAATTCATGTTATATGATTGGTTTCTGGAAAATAACTGAAAAACTGTTAATTGGTGCTCCAAGAGTGCAGTGAGAGCCACTGAGTGGGGGAAGCTGAGGAGAGTTGGCCATATGATAGGGGCGAGTTGGCCCACCCTCAGTTAATGAAAAGTTTTAAGGGATATTGAATTGCTGCTACCCCTGGAGGTTAATATAAAGCCATGGTGTGTCTCTGACATTGTCTATTTGAAAAGCACATGTGTATCATCATCATGCTTCGAGAAAAAATGTTTTTTATGAGTAAAAAAGTGGAATTAAAAGTTATTACTTCCATGACACTAACGAGAATATGGAAAAATGGTCGTAGGGTGCGAGTTGGCCAAAGACCAATGCGGAAGTCCAAAAACTGTGGAAAATTACAAATTTGTACATAATATATTTATTAGGGTGGTCCACATTCCAATGGGAAAAATCAAATCTCCTATAACCCCCAATTTGAAAGTGGAAATTGATTACCACATAAGTAAAACAAACACATGCAAAATTTCAACTAAATTAGTTAATATTTAGAGGTGGCACAAAGCTCTAGAAGTTTATAATGTAATTCCTCATTAGCGCAACTGAAAAATTTGTCAATTTCCCAGATCTTTCTCAGAAGTGAATATTTTTCCTGATTTTTTAGTACATGATAAAATTGGCATGGAAAATTAAGATCTGGGGGTTATCTTTCATTTATTATTCGTAGAAAGTGAAATATTTGCCTGTGTTTATGAAAAAAGGCCTGATAATTAACCTATGTAAATCTATACTGACCTGCTACGAAGCTTTATAAGTCAGACAGAATATCAGGACAGCGTTGGGCATCCTGTACATACTGAGAAAAAGGATACTGGACCAAAATAATACCCTGTTATAGCAAGATTTTCAAATACCTATGATTTTGAGGTCTGGCGATGGGCAATCCCATGTTAAACTTCAACGGCTTTATGCCACCTCTAAATATCAATTGATTTTGCTGAAATTTTTACACAATACCTTCTGTTCATAATTATGACATCACAATTCAAGATTCAAATCGGAGAAATTCAGAAGAAAGCGTTTTTGGACCACCCTAATATTTATTATGCACCCTTTTTTGGCCAAACTCTGCTGGGGATGGCCCTACCCACTCGAAAAGTAGATTTAGCCACTGGAGCTGTTGTTGCTTCCTGTTTCAGACAGTTACATTTGGAAAAATTGTGTATTGTTAAAAAGTGATATCACAGTTAGCAAAATTCCACTGTGATGTGAATTTTGGCGGAAATTATCTATATGCCCACTGCCAGGGCCCGATCAAGGGCCTGGGAGGCCCTGGGCACAATGAGGCACTGAGGCCCCCACCTAACTGCTTGTAAAACTTAACTTGTAGAACACTGAAAATGCAGATTTCAGAAAAACATTTCCAATGATGTAAAAATTACAAAGGCCTATTATGATGGAAATCAGTAAGGAGAAAGACTTTAATACTTGTAAGATTGTGGTAGATTTTGGCTTATCCACTGTGACACACTGTCACTGTTTGGCAATAACCATTAAACTGGCAGGCAGGGGTGCAAGACTTTTGGAAGATTAGAATTTGTCCATTTCCATGTCTACCTTCACCATGCAGGTTGATGCAACCAAAACTTAGCCACATATTCAGCGTTTTGGATTTGCAAGGTATATATGCGGAAGAAGTAGGAACCAAGTCTTGTCATCATGTGTGGTCATCTTGATTGTCATTACCACGATTACTTTGAAAATTGGCATTCTCTGCTTAATTTATTTCACCAAATTCAGTCCATTTGCCCCCTGCTAGTGCTGCATTATGGAAATATGCCAAATCTAATTTTTCATTGAAATGACATATTTTGTATCTGCACTGTACTATGAGTGTGAAATTTAATTGAGTTATTTCCACTCAATTTTTTTTTCAATTATTTATCTAAAAATGTCTTTCAAAAACCAGCAAAACAAAAAATAGGCCATCGTTAGTGTAAGAGCCAGCTGAAACTGGCAAATGATCAAGACATACAAAGCAATGGGAACTTGATATCAATATGTGTGATCAACATTCATGATCTTCATGGCTTTAAAGTGTGACATTGCACTTGCACATCTTTGGAAGAATTGAGAATGTGTTAAAGCCTCTCTTTCATTTTTGTGAGGCCCCCTTGCCTTGTGGGGCCCTGGGCACAGTGCCCACTGTGCCCAATGGATAATCCGGCCCTGCCCACTGCTCTACCATCTGCACGTATGTCTGAAGAATTTAAAATGTCAAAAGACCAATCGCATTAAATATTCTGAGAAGTTCGTGAATAGGCCCAGTAGTTAGAAATTTGCCTTATACACTCCCGGGCAAAAAAAAAATGGACCATCCAAGAATTCGACTTCATTTCGTTCGGCTTTGATTTTTACTGGAAATAACATGTCAGTTAATCAACAGAAGCTTGCGATTGGTCTTTTGATATTTTAAATGTCTTCAGACATACGTATGAATTACCATTTTGCTTAAGACAGAGAATCTGATATCCAATTTTCTATTATTCATTTACAATTGTGCATGTGAATTTTTCCTGTCTTATTCAATTAGGCCTATATAATAGGATAATAAATGCACGTGTGATGATTAATTGATTATGACTGATTTCTTCAATTGGGAATAAACTTAAATGAGTTGTGGTTGGACGCCAAAGAAAAGGCTTTATGGTCACAGCATGCCCTAGCTGGTTAATAACAATATAGGAGAAAAACATTGCTTGCCACCATCCAGTGTGAATTGTGGCAATTGTTTGCACATGTTGGGGTGTGTTAATGGGAGAATATGAGCATCAGAAAAGTGATTTGTCAATTAGTGGCACTTGACACCTGAGTAAGTTGATTGACCAAAATGATAATTGTCCATTGTCGCTGTCATTTATTAGAACATTAATTGCCATTGGGCAAGAAAATATGTTTCCAAATTTATTTCTTGTGAGTGCAGCTTGCAGATGTGCATGTCATGCGTGCACATCAGCACCACAAAGACTGATTATAAGGTGTTTTTAAGTGGACGAAATGAGTGAGACTGGCGTAGGAGATTTCAACTCGCTTTATTGTAGTAGCATTATAGGGTAGTAAGCGTAGTAAGCGTATCAAGCGGTTAACTGCAAATAAAACAAATAAGCAGGTCTTACTAATATGTTAAGTCATTACACAATACATATAAAGCACACAATTCTAAGTAAAATAATCACACATGTATAATAATGACAATGTATAGTTTAAGAAAGCACAAAGTATAAAGTATGTAAAATATGTATAAAGTTCATGTAAAGTTGATAATAATAAATTCAATGAAGTTGACTAATAATAAATTATGTTAAGTATTTAGCATGGCACTATCAAATTAAATGCATGAACTAAGTCATGAAGTTTGTGTCCATGAATAAAGTGCATCAAAGTAAAGTCCATAAATGTTTTATGAGAAAAGTATTCTAAGTAATTTTAAATGGAAAAGTTTATGAAAATAAATCAATAAATGCTAAATAAATTCACCAAATAAGATCAAATACATTGTACGAAAGCAACATCTTTTTTTTTTTTAGGTTTTTATAAGTATGCAAAGCCTAGCAATAATCATTCATACAATGTAGTACACAATTAAATAGTAAAAAAGAGAAACACTTACAATTCATTTTCCTACTGCATGAAACATTCTTGAATATCCATTTCACATGTAAAAAGTCCAGTTATAGAAAATACATGTTTCCAGTTGGAAGGAAAAGCTTGCATTGACCAAATTGACCAGAATTGACAGGATGCATTGACACATTCACAGTTACACAAGAAGTTGCACAAAAGACATAAAATCACAGCTATAGGAGCAGGACAGTTACAAGAACATGACAGTTATGAGCATGACAGTTATTCAAGTCAGTTACAAACATTCACTGTTTCACATAAGGAGAGAGCCATATTATGGCATATTGGGGTTGTCTTGTCAGAATTAGACTTTTTTTGCTTTTCTTATGTATACAAACTTTTCCCCTTGCTTTTGACCCTACTGAAGCCAAATATCACAACCATTTTGGTCTCAGATGATTGGAAGCATTGCCAAATTGAACCTGAAGTGGCGGCACTCAGAAACTTAAGAAGATGCTTTTTACGGGCATAATTTGCTCAAATTTATGGCCATTATTTCTGAACTATCTAACATAGAGCAATATTTTTTACACCGAATGAATGCTTAATTTATTCACTGTGTTCAATTAAAAATGTTATGTTACACATGTATGTCAATTTATATTGCCACGTACATTGAGCTTGAAGTTTTGGGCAGGTAGCCCATTTTTTGACAGGAATGGTCATATTCTCAGCCACAACATGTAAAATATGTAACATCAGTCAAACATAGTAAGGTATAATTTTAAACTATTTCACTCGACAAATATACTCACAAGGGAGCTTTCATGCTCTTTCCAAAGCACTTCATCAGCCTTGAGTGGAAGGAAGGATGGACCTGACAGTTGGTGTTGTTCACAGTTTTTGATGTTGTCAAACAGTTTGGTACCAAGTCAAAGTTGATTTGAAATTATATCTATCAATAATCAAACATTTTAATAGAATCCAGAAACAAAAACAAGTAGGCCTACAACGTAGGTGTATAGAAAGTTAACTTGTTTAACCAATATTATTTCAAATCATTTGATTATATGAATACATTATGACATTAAACACTAGTAATTTGATCAGTCACTTGTTTGAGGATACATGTACATAAAGTCTACTTCTGTAACATTCAACAGCCTGAAGTAGGTGCTATTGTTTTGTTGGTGAAGACATTGGCAAAAACATGCATCATTTGTAAGTATTGTCACAAAGCTGTAGGCAGCCACGAATTCTTTATTTTCCGGCCACAATTCCACAGGCAATGCCACAGGCAGTTCAAGGCTTTCATTCACTGTAAAATTTGAAAACTGTGTTGAAGCAATAATTTGAGCTATCTGAGAATGTTAATAATTTTCAAGCTATGATAGCTCAATCCTACAAGTTGTCAAGGTATGATAGCTCAATGCTGTAAGTTGTCCAAACGAATCATAACATTAAGCTGTGAAAACATGAAAGCTTCAGTTGTTGCAGACAGCTTGACATCTCAGTCATGCCACATATAGCGCCATCTATAACAAGCACTTCTCATAAGACTGCATTTAGTTTTAAATAATTATTTACTGACAAGAAAAAAGATCATTTATATTACACTATCCCAGAGAAAAAATGAGTAGCACACCACTTTAGCTGGTAACTTTTTTATTTTTATCTCTCTTAAATTAATTTGTGGGAGTAATTAGATGTATGCTTTTTCACGTCAACCAACATTTCCAAGTCAGAGTGTGTTCAAATATAGGCTTCTAGCACTGTATACCAACTGAGATGAGCCACAGGCCATTGGGATTTATTCACAAGAAATTAATTATTAAATCTCCTTGTGATGCAATGGTCTTTGTTGAATGCATCTTGGGCCTGTCCATGGTGTGCTGAAATGAAGCATACTGGATCAGGTGGATCCCCTTGAGAGATCAAACAATATTTTGGGATTACAGCCCACATTCATAAATAACTTTATAAGACAGGTCACACAAATATAAATCAAAAACAACTAAAAATAAGTCAACACAGCTAAAAATTTTGAGTTGTGTCAGCTTGGATCAATAAGTCAACAAAACTCAATATTTTGAGCTGTAAGTCAACACAGTTCATTGTTTTGAGTTTTTTCAGCTTGAATACCTTAGTCAACATAGCTTAGTATTTTGAGCTATCTCAGCTCGGTATTTTGAGTTATCTCAGCTTAAAACATTAATCTATGTTAGCTCAATCAACTTGTGCAACCATCTCACTCAATCAATTGAGCTGAATCAGCGAGTCCGATTTTACAGTGTTCTCTAATCTGGCAGAGTAGGGGGAACGGGTGCACATTGGGACGCGGGGCACTGTGGGGTTTTCTTGGATCCTGGCAAGGTATATGATATGGTAGTGCCATCATATCTTGTAATTTCACATCCTGATGTTTCCATGGTTTTATAGACAAATTACAGCCACATGCAGAAGTATGGCAAGCAAAAGTTTGTTTTCATACTACTAAAGTAAATATGGACGGGTTCAATTCGAACCATTCTGTGGACAAACCATGAAAAATGAGGCATTCTCAGTGCTTGTATGAACTTTATATATTGTAACGAACAGTGATGAATTGCTATCGTGATAAACACACTCACTGGTGTCCGAGAAATTAGCATTTTGGTGTAAAAGTCATATCGGGGCTCATTGGGACAGTGAATTCAGGGCACATTGGGACTCACTTAATATGGCAGAATTTAAGTGTCCAAATCAACTGAATGACCTAGGACAGCACACAACAGGTGTTCAGGCCACAGTGAATAGAGGTATAGTGGATTACCATGCTCTGTGAACAAATTCATTGCAAATCACTGTGTGTTACTTACATAGATGTCCGCACCCAGGACAGTTTATGTTAAATGTTTAAAACTGTTTAAAGTTATGAACTATTGGCACTACAAGGCAGTAACGCACTGTATATTGTCTTGCGCACTACTTATATGTGATATCTATTGCACATGGATGTTAAAATGATTTTTTAATTGATGTCCCAATGTGCCCCAGCTGTGCCACGCAGGGGCACAAAGGGACAGTCATTTTTATGACTCTCCGGCTGCAAAAGGGTAGGTGCAGTCTAGTTTATTATGCCTTGCATTTAAGCTCAATAGTATTGGTGATATTCATGCAAACTTCTGTGTTCTTCAGTGCTTTCAGCATTGAGCAAAATTAGTAGGGGCCATTCTCAAATTTCGGGACAACGTGTATAGGAAAATTGTCCTGTAACGGAGGGGACAATGTGGTAACGGAGGGGAATTTTGACGTAAAAAACCAACTGTAGGAACAGCAACAAAAGGAAAAATGATAAAAGATTGATGTAACTATTATTTTCAGAAGTACTTCATCTCGTATCAGTAGATTTTTTGGTCCAAATGTCGATTTCTTGCTCATGATCTGGTAACGGAGTGGACGGTAACGGAGGGGAACAATTTTTTGCTTTTCGCTCATTACTGCTTTTTATTTTGGAGAAAAGACAAAATAATTGCAGAATATTAAAACCTGCCACCCTCAGCAACATATAAATGAAATCGCCCTGTAAAATTATCATTGGTAAGCTTGGAAATGAAGGAAACGGAGGGGACATTTTAGTGGGACCAAAAACATTTTTTATGAACATTATGTCATAATTTATTGAATACATGTTTTATGAAGTCTGCAAGGCAGTGGTACTATGGCGCACATTCGTCTGATGATATTCAGTGAAAATAGCTCATAAAAAACAATAACGAACAGAGCTATGGCAAGTAACGGAGGGGACAAAAAAATTGACATAAATTAGTGACACGACTATTGTATCAATTTAATCAATGAAATTATACACACAAAAAATTGAATATGAACTACATATAAATTCAAGTCTATATACCCATGAATCGTGCAAAGAAACTTTGAAAATAATGGTATATTAGGAGGAAAATGAACACTTGATTTTGTCATGTCAGGTCCAGTGACAGGGAAAAACCATTGATTTTGCACGGATTTCTGGACATAATGCATTATAAAAAGTCTAATGAATGACTTTTTGCTCCAAATGCAGTGGTTCTAAGTAGAAATATGAATAACAGATGCAGAGTGACGCTTCAGATATTTATCGCATTCATATTAATGTCAGGGAGCTAGAGGGACGCAAATTGTCCCGAAATTTGAGAATGACCCGTAGACGTTAAAAGCGTCCCAATGTGCCCCCGTTCCCCCTACTACATTGGCACATTTAGATCATAGTTTTAAATGTTATCATATATCTTGAAAAGAAAAAAAAAGAGGAAACACCAGGGAGCCAATTGTCTCCTTCAACTTTGGCATAGATCTATGTTTTAATTAATTACAGCTTTCACATTTTGGCTGCATTATACATTAAAATTTTCCTCTACAGACATGAGGGCCCGGGGGTTAACTTGGTAGTAGTGTGCTGGCCCCCAATTGCTGGGTCCAGGGTCGGAATGCAGCTTTTTCCTGGTGTCCTGGGCCTATGTTGGACGACTGTTTCAATCATAATTATTTACCTCATTGCCATGTCCTTCTCCTATAGGAATTAGCCTACCAAATATGTAAAGACCGGGCCTAGAAGCCCCAATCACCAATGGCACAATATGCAATTAGCCTACCGAATTCGTCAAGACAGGGCGTGAAGCCCCAATCACCAATGGCACAAAGTCTGCTCCAGTGAATGGCTTGGGGAGATTTTCCCCTTTAAAAATATCTATTTCAACTCAGAAATGTCGTCTCTGATGGTGATATGTTTTGAAACTTTTGTCAGCGTTCTCTTTACTCAGAATTGGACTTCCCATATAGCACTCACTTCTATTTCCAAAACATGGTGTTAGCACTAATTTTGCAACCATTTTGTTGCCTTCACCAAGTCAATGCATTGGCATGCAGGGTTGGATTAAGGTCCACAGAGGCCGTTGGCTAAACTCCAATATGAGGGCGCCGTTCCTGGATCTTAAACACACCACAGTGCATCAGTGGTCCCAGAGACTCATCAGTGTATTATTATTAATCTTTATTCGTATATAAAATATACAGTTACAAAATAATTAGAAACAAACATAACAATAAAAGACAAATGAAAACAATTTAAAACAAATAAAAATAATAAAACTAAAATAAAATAGATTACCCTGTAGCTAAAAACTCAATTATATCACAGATTTCTGAATAACTTAAATTAAACTCCTCACATAATGCATCTCTAATAAATACAAGTTCTTTAATCTGAACGCCAATATGTTTGTCATTCTCTAGCACCATTGAATAATATTTCTTTTTTATCGTTTGACTAATAACATTTGGACTAGACTTCATCACAAAATCTGGGCTAATTCCATATTTCCTACAAATAAGTCTATAGTTTCTTTGCCATAACAGACTGGTCAAGACCATTACATAATGTAAACACATAGTTAACGACACTATTTTTATGATTAAACCCAGTAGACATATGCTTGAGAAATCTGATATCAATCATGACATCAATAGGTAAAAGATCAGTTATAACTGGCAAAAGGCCACAATGTGTTCTACAAGGTAGTTTATATAGGCGCCGCATAGCTTTGCGCCAGTTAACATTTACAGTTGTGCTTGAAAGTTTCTGAACCCCTGGCACTTCTTACCTTATTTGTGCACATCTCCCTAAAAAATGCAGGAATAGCTCTTAAATTGGGTTAATAATACAACTGGACACCATATTTTTTATGTAAACATACATTCATATCAGAAATTTCATTTAAATATGCCTTTTATGATGAAAGTCTCCAAAACTGCATGTTCAAAAGTTTCTGAACCCTTCTGAAATGTGTACAATGAAAAATTTGTCTTGCCCCCTTTTTCCAAAATAAATGCTTCCAAACGCTTCTTATGGCTATGGACTAGCAATTGGCAGATTTTCTGTGGGATTTTTGACCATTCTTCAAGAGAGCATTTTCTTAACCCTCGTAAGCTGGTGGGTTGTCTGACGTGGACTGCTTTGTCAAATCTGAGCAAGGCATATCTAGTTGTCTGTGATCGGGAACTGGTCCAGGCAATGCCAGAGCCATGAATTTGACTGGTTTTAACCAATTTTTTGTAGATTTGCTTGTATACTTTGGGTAATGTTCTGTTGGAAGACCCATTTGCGACCAAGTTTCATGCTTGTAAGTGAAAGCTTTACGTTTCTAAATGAGTATCTTGATATTTCTCAGAATTTGTTATGCCATTAGCAACAGTTCTTTCTCCTGTCCAATTTATCATAAAACGACCCCATACTATGATGGAACCATCAAAATCTTTCATACTTGGAAGGATGTTATGTTCCTTGAATGTAGCACCTTCAGGACGCCAGATTTGGAAATATTGACTGAGACCAAAAGGTTTGATTTTTAATTGGTCTGTCCACAGGAAATGGTCCCAATAATCATTCAATCCATTGATATGGTTTTTAATGAAGAACAGTCAGGTTTCTTTGTGCTTTTGGTCACAATCAAAACAGATATGTCAGACATCCGGAAGGTCCTGCTTTCAAGGAACATAACACCCAACCAACTATGAAAGATAATGGTGGCCCCATTATGGTTTGGACTTGTTTTGCTATAAATGGGACAGGAAAATGAACTATTGTTGATATCATAAGGAATTCTGTGAAATATCAAGATATGTGCTTAGAAAATGTAAAGCTTTTACTTATAAGCCTGAAACTTGGCCAGGAGTGGGTCTTCCAGCAGAACAATTACCCAAAGTGCACAAGCAAATCCACTAAAAAATTTATTAAAATCCCTCAAATTTAGGGTTCTGGAATGGCCTGGACAGTTTCCCAATCAAAACCAATTAGATATGCCTGGGTCAGATATGACAAAGTAGTTCTCGTCAGACGACCCACCAGCTTACGAAGGTTAAGAAAATGCTCTCTTGAAAAATGGTCAAAAATCCCACAGAAAATCTGCCAATTGGTAGGCCATAGGCATAAGAAGTGTTTGGAAGCGTTTATTTTGGAAAAAGGGGGCCATACAAATTGTTGATTGTAAACGTTTCAGAAGGGTTCAGAAACTTTTGAACATGCAGTTTTGGAGGCTTTGATCATAAAATCATATCTAAATGTCATTAATTGCCATGAATATATGTTTACATAAAAAAGATGGTGTTCAGTTGTATTATTAACCCAATTTAAAAGCTGTTCCTGCATTTGTTTGAGAGATGTGCACAAATAAGGTAAGAAGTGCAAGGGGTTCAGAAACTTTCAAGCACAACTGTAACTTGTTTGCATCCGGATGATACATTTGACTAAACACTACACCATACAAACTCGTACAATACTGTTGAAATAACGACCCTTTAACTTCTGATGTTAGACAATCAAGATCTCCGATAAAAGCATTAACCTTCCTATTAAAATCTGAGAGCACTGGCTTTACAAGTGAATCCATTCTATCACCCTTAATAGTATATATAACCAAGATAAACTATCTCTTTTACACAAACAACTTTCTGATCACTGACATTGAATTCAGGCTGACTTTTACAATCACCATTTTTGAACACAATAGATTGACATTTACTACCATTAAATTTGATCTTATAATCAGCAGCATATGATTCACAAATCCTAATCATTTTGCGCATTGCTGTTTGACTCGGTGACAATAAGAAAACATCATCAGCGTAGCCTATAACTCCACAATATTTGTTTCCAACATTACAACCTATTTTACACTCCTCTAACAAACATAACATACCATCAATATACACTGTAAACAGAGTTGGACTTAACACACCTCCTTGTTTCACCCCATTACTGGGACAAAACCATTCTGATTTGCTACTGCCATATCTAACACACATGTTCTGATTAATATACATTTCTAAAATTAATCTAATATACAATGTATAAAACTTTGTCAAAACTGTCAAGAATCTCTTTACAAAACACCAATGCACCAATGTATTATTTACCTTCTGCAAAAATATAATTTACAATGTCAAAAGGAACGAAGGACGATATTATGATCTCACTGATCGTCATATTTCTTTTCAGTCAATGAAGTTCTTTTGGTTGACTATTTTGCATTGTACATCTGGTGCAGGTCTTCTTGCAGACCAAATCAGGCATTTCTAAGGTTTCAACTGCACCAGCTGTTGACCAAGAAAAGAAGTTGCAAAACTTCCCAAAAGTTATACAACAGTGGCATCATATAATTGACATTTATGGTGCGGGACTGATTTGCCCTTTCCATAGCTGCACCAGATATATAATATTACTGAATATTCAGTTTACATATGACGAAAAGTAAAGAAGCTGTCTATAATTTCTATAGGCCTCCCAACCTTTGCAAAAAGACTTCGAGGATTCGACGCTTTTATGGTATTTCCGCTTTTTCATTAAAAAAAAAACGAAGGTAAGACATTTTTCCAACAGACCTGTTGATGAAGTCCTCCATGAACTATGCAAACCTCAAAACCCTTTAGTTTCGGCTGTCCAACACTCTAAAAAATTCTGGATATTAGTGGTATTGTGCAAAACCAGTGTGTACAATAAAAAACCAGTTTGGTATTTTTCAACTATATTTGGTTTTCTTCAGAGCAAGTGGTATTTTCCATGAAAATTGGTTTTGGTCATGGGGAATTATGGTATTTATAAAAACCAAACTTCTGAAGAAGCACCTTTATTATCATCCATTTTTAATATACTTGTGGAACAATGATTTGAGAAGTTTAAAATGTTAATGTTGTGGTTCATGTTTTTAAAATTCATGCATGTTACTTTATTTGGAAGTTTTAAGAGAGAGTAGTAACTATGCTGTATATCAGTCATGGCTACTGGAATATCCAATTAGGTATTTTAATAATCTCTCAGGGCTCACTCACTGGTTGACCTCATCTAAGAACACAAAAACTGTGAATATGTTGCCTGACAATAAAAGCTGTTTGTTTATCAATCAAGACTTAAGAAGGTTTAAGGCAGAGTTTATTAGTATCAACACTGCAGTGGAAGAGTGTGCATGTCAGTGTACACAAGATTGAGAAGAACTTGGTAAGTTTTTTTCTTAAATTCCTTAATTTAATAAACTCCTAAGAAATAAGCCTTCTGAATGCAACTGTGTTTATTTGGGTAAGGTTTACACAATGTCTGGTTCATATATATGACATTATACATAAATCAAACACATGGATAGTGTTCTGATATAAATGTATAACAATGACCCAAGGCATTCAATACTATGAATATTGCATACTACCTAAAAGGATTCATGATAATTTAAGGCAGCATGAAATTGTGGTTTGGCATATGGAATACCCAGTTCCATAATTTTCACCGGTCTTCTGCTGTAGGGGAGACCGGGTTATTGTGCCACCAACTGCAGGGTTGAATTGAAGAACCATCAAAATTATGAACAAAACAACTGCAAATTATAATATGTGAAAAAGTGTCTATCAGAAATTTAGTATTTTTGGTTGAATGTACTCAGAACACCAGCATTATTGTTCTTCTATTGCTAGGCAGGCGGTCACCACGGGGGAAGGTACATTGAAGTTCTATATTTTACAAGGCCCAAGGGGGTCACCGCAGGGGGAAGGTACTTGCAGGGGGGGGTCTCGTAAAAAAAATTTTTCTTGCTAATTACATTGCTAGGCTGGGTGTCACCTCGGGGGAAGGTACATTTAAATCCTATATTTTACTGGGCCCAAGGGGGTCACCTCGGTGGGGCGGTACTCGCAAATAAATTTTTTTTTTTTGCTAATTATATTGCTAGGCTGGGCCGCTGGGGGTCACCTCAGGGAGGTATATCTAAAATTTTATATTTTGCAAGGCAAGAGGGGGTCACCTCAGGGAGGGGGTATACTCGCAAAAAAATTTTTTTTTGCTAATTATATTGCTAGGCTGGGGGTCACCTCAAGGGGAAGTATATTGAAAATTCTATATTTTGCAAGGCCCGAGGGTGTCACCTCGGTCGGGGGTACTGGCAAAAAAAACATTTTTTTTTTTGCTAATTATATTGCTCAGAGGGAGGTACATTGAAAATTCTATATTTTACAAGGCCCGAGGGGGTCACTTCGGGGGGGAGGGTACTCGCAAATAAATTTTATTTTTGCCAATTGTATTGCTAGGCTGGGGGTCTCCCTAGGGGGAGGCATATTGAAAATTCTATATTTTGCAGGGCCCGAGGGGGTCACTTTGGGGGGTTCTCGCAAAAAAAATTGTTTGCTAATTATATTGCTGGGCTGAGGTACATTGAAAATCCTATATTTTAAGAAGCCGGAGAGAGGGTCAACTGGGGGGGGGGCAGTCGTTAGAAAAAAATTTTTTTGCTAGTTGTATTACTAGGCTGGGGTCATCTCGGGGAGTACTTATCAAATTATATATTTTACAAGGCCCGAGGGGGTCACCTCGGAAGGGGGGACACTTTGCCAGATATATTGCTAGGCTCGGGGTCATCTCAGGGGAGGTACTTTTAAATTTTTTTATTTTACATGGCCCGAGGGGGTCACCTTGGGGAAGGGTACTCACAAAAAAAAATTTCCTGGGGAATAAAGTTCATTTTACTGCACATGTCCTTTCACAACATCTGTATCCAGTAAGTTCTACTAATACTCTTAATATTTACCTACATCTTGACTTCCTGTCACTGCCAAAATACTTCATATGTTCCATGTAACACAGTGGCCAAATGGCAAAGGTTCTCTCATAACAGAAATTCATTTCTCACTTCTTCTTCATAAAAGTTTACCATTTACACTACCCCACCAAGTCAATTTTCAATAGTTATTTCAGCTCTGATCGAAGAACATTTTAGCACCGGTTCTAGTTATTATTTTCATATCCGATATTCACGTTTTTCTGACAAAGGTACAGTCACCCACAAATTTTCACCCCACATTGGGTTGAGTTGTATAGTGTTTCTAATGCGCTTTACTATTCTTGGGGTGAAATTATGCAAAATTACATACAGTACTTTTACTGGTAAGTTGACATTTTAAAAGATAGTTTTTTACTTTCTGTTTCAGATGAAGAATGGCATGTTCATACAGAGGCCCTTTTAAAATACAAAACACTACATTTGGAAGAAGTTTGCGTCATAAAGCAAGTTGGGAAAAATATAGACAATGCTTCTCAAAGGTACGTAAGTTGAATAACAGCTCTTCCTTATCTTTTCCAATTGACAAATACTTATTGTATAGTATTCTGATATTCTCTTGTGTTAAAATGAGCTTGTTTTGACCAATCTTCAGTCAAATAATGAGTGAACAGGGGATGTTGCACAACCAAGGCATGGATTTAATTGAATAAAGTTATTTGATATATTTTTTTGCATTATCCTCCTCATGGATGTATCTACCTGCTATTTCAGATCTCACCAGGAAATGGTTACCTTGCGCCGCCTAGAGTACCAAAGGAAAATATCTACTTCCTTTTTGCCGTATTGAGGTGAGTGCAAACAGTATGAGATCTTTTATTGGTAAAATTCAGAATTCATATTCTGCCAGATTGTAGGGAAACTAAAAAAATAATGAAATTTTTGTAAGTGTTAGTCAGTAATGAAATGTGGAGTTTTAACACCAAAAGTTCCATTGAAGGTTTTGCAGATAAAGTATTAGATTTGTATATAATGACAACCTTGACTGAGTAATTTTCTTTTTTCGCATAAAAGTGATATTTGGATACCAATGCTTATCCACATTCCACTTTCAGGATCCCAATGATGTACACCGTCAAGGTTCGATTCAAGAACAGTCGTTCATCTTTCATTCAACCGAATTGATTTTAAAAGTGCATAAATAGTGATGCGAGAAGGAAAACTTCAACCAACAATCATACCATCCCGATGCTGTGCATTAATAATGACAAAAAATATCCTCTTCGCTACAGAGAGAGTAGGGTTGGACTCGTGATAGCGTGCTGGACTACCAATCGCTGAGTCTGGGGTTCGAATCCCGCTCTAGCCGGACTCATTGCTTTGTCCACCTACTATCCTAGTTAGGCTACCAAGTACACTGATACAGGACGTAAAGCCCCAATCATCCATCCATCCATCCATCCTCAAGATTGGCTACTGAAGAATTTTGATACAAACTAATATTACTGACATTTCGATTGGCATTGTCACCCTGGCTTGCCACTTTTGGATTAACAAAATGTTTTCTACATGTAATGTGTCTTTATTTCAACCAATTCATACTTTTGTTAAGGTTCCCCCTTGGCCTAATTGGTAAGTGCGCTTGTCAACTGGCTTTGAGGGCATGGGTTCAAATCTCACCCTGGGAACTCACTTTAGTCCGAGCCCATGGGACATTAAATGGAGGCGGGTCGTATCCAGTATTCTATGCTTGGGCAACTGAAAACCCTGGGCATCCTTGAATTAATAAGGTATCTGCCAGACTCACAGTCTTCTCATCTCATCATCATACGGGGATCGCCTGCCTCGATATAGCCCACTAAGGTGCTGCAGAGGCGTAAAACACAAACAACAAACAAACATCATACTTTTGTTAATCTCTGCTTTCCTGTGTTTTGATTACCAATGACTGCTGTGATGTTTTCATTTTGTTTGTTTGATTGCCAATGACTGCTGTGATGTTTTCATTTCATTTGTTTGATTACCAATGACTGCTGTGATGTTTTCATTTTGCGTGTTTGATTACCATTATGACTGCTGTGACGTGTTTTTATTTCCAAGGCCAAACTGTGTGATAATTGAGTGTCAATATTGGTTTTTCAATAAATTTTAATCTTGTAATATCAATACTTACAATTATTATGAATGTGTGTGAATGTGCATATGTAAAAATAAAAATTGAAATCAGATCCATGGAATCATTGTTTTTATTTACTTTTAACTACATAATATTTTAAGAGAAACATGAAAAAAAAAGATTTATTGATACTAATGCTGAAATACTGGTAAACCAGCATTCGGATCATAATAGATCAAATTTGGGATTTTCCATACCGCAAAATTTTTTAAATGGTCTAATAAAATACCCACCGATGCATAATGGCAGAATCAATTTTGATATTTTTAGTGATATACTGGTTGTCGTAAGTGCAGAAAATGGTTTAATTTTCAATTAACGATAAATCCCAAAGATTTCAAATTTAAAGGAATAAAAAACCCACTGTGTTTTCTATTGTATGTATGTAGGTATAAATAGATTTCTATGATGGTATTACAGTATCTGCAATTTGAAACATTAATATTCACTACTGACTTCCTGCAAATTAAACAAAAAACCAATACTGATTTTTTCGTGTACAAATGCGACTGGTTTTTGAAAATATCAATTGTTAATGGTTTTTTAAATAATCAAAAGGTGTTCAAAATACGGGACAAGCTTAAATACCAATATTGGTATCTTATTAGAACTTTAGTTTTTAGAGTGAACTCAGGACCATGATTTTACTTCTCTGTCTGAAAAACTGTGGTTTGACAAAATTTAAAACATACACTGCAACTGACCCAGAAGAAAACCTGAGGCCCCTCCATACAAGTTGTAGTTTCTATATTAAATTTGATGTTTGCAACGTATGTCTGCCAGATTCCTCTTGCGCAAGGTGGAGTGGTAAAGGGGAGGCTGGAGGCCCTACTTGCTGTCTTCAGTTGTTGAAAAAGCATTTTTGTAACTTTTATCCTCCAATGTGAGACCCCCATTAGACGTGAGGCCCTTGGCTCTAGCCTTTAGAATCAGCCTAATTGAAGATTCAACCATGTGCACTGGTATTGTATAATGTGATCAAATATTAGGATCAAAGGCATGGGGAAAAGTTTGTAAACCTAAGAAAATCCAAAAAAAGTTGTAATCTGAACAACCCTAATAGCATATATACCAACCTGAGCATAACATATAATACATGTATGGTAAATGCACGGAAATCCATTTCATTCCCTATCTTTCGCATGTTAATTTTGGACTGAGTGCATTTCAATTTTGGACCAGGGGAAGGAGGGTGTGGGGGTCAGGGTCATGGCTCAATTGCCCCCTCTAAATATGCCTGCTGTGTTAGTACAAACTAATATGTAGATGGCAAGGCCATTGAATTCGCGAAGCACCATAAACAATTATCAAAATTGGTTTATTTTTTAAGATAAAGTCATGTCTACATAATTCAGGATAAACTAGACACTATACCACCATAGTTTTTTTACATGCGTAATGTAAAACATGTTCAGGTGGCGCTGCCTGCCTGCCAGCAACAGCCCTCTGGAGGATTAAAAAAGTTTACAAAGAAAAAACAACGATCGGCTGGACGAATTTGTTCCGTCTTGTCCAATAATTAATCAATACACAACATGGGAATATTAAAACAGTTTTGAGGAATGAAAAGGTACTTTTTTCAACATTAAGGAATTCGAAACCAACAAGTAGTTCAGAGGCTGGACCTGCAATCTATTTTTAGCACAGTCACAAATCATGGACTGTTGATCAATTCAGGTCCACCAGGAGAGCAACAACAACAGGATGCTCTCTGCACTCAAGTGAGCTATGCTCACGGCTGCCTTCGGCAGCCGTTCCCTTCGCTCATATAAATAACCAATTGAAGCACAGCCGAGCTTGGGGGAGCTGAGCTCCCTTGATCAGAAAAGTGCAAAGGGGAGCTCTTCCCTGCTACAGCTCCTCCAATGATCAGTGTTGAAAATGCAATTTCCTGTTCACTTTTTCAGTCGTCCAGGAACTAAATGGCAAAAATGTACTCCGGTGACAGGAATTTTTTTCCTTTTAAAAATTTGCAATGTTGCTACGCTATACTGCATCAGCCAAGAGCTTCTCTAACGAATTTTTTTTTTTTGCATTTTTTGAATACGTGCTATTATGAGACAATGGATTGTCATCAACCATTTTATTTTCCAGTTTTGTATGCATGAATTGGTTGGCGGACCGCCATAGGCAACACACCCTAATTTGTGTGTTCAAAAGTTTTTTGTGCCGCTCAAAAACGAGTCAAGTTGTTATGACATATCACTTGACACTCATTAGCTGCCTACAGTTTTGGAGTAATTTTCATGTTTCAATCCAGCTGTGCCAACAAAATCAATGTTCTTATCTGCTCAGCATTTCCACAAATTGTAAAACAAGTTCCAAGTGATGGTGAAGTGTAATTAGATCTCAACATGACTCTCCATCATAGCATCAGTTAGATGTATAAACATTTGCTGATTTCATGCAGGCACAGAATATGATTTGTTTTATAATTTGTTTTGAAAATATCATATAAATTACATTCAAATGTCCTCGAAGTCCTCATGTAACCCCCATGGATGTGTTAATAATTGTGTTATACTTTGTGGATTGTGTGAATATGGTCTGTCAGTAATATTGCATACATTAATTTAATGTGATGTGAGCTAACCATAATATCATTTCATCTGGCACATCACTGAAGTGACCACTGAAGTGACCGCGTTGTGACATGCTATGAACTCATGCCTTCACGGGAAGTTCATGCTCTAGGCTAAAGTTGGTAGAAATGGAACATTTTCGTTGGCGGAGCTCTTGGCTGGCGCAGCAGCATCGCGTGTTTCCAAATTTTTAAAACGGAAAACAATTCCTGCCACCAAAGTATAATTTTGGCTTTTAGTACCGTACCTGGAGGTATGAAAAACTGAACAGGAAATTATATTTGCACTGGTTACTTGGGGACCTGTAGATAAGGGCTCCCCCAGTTTTTCTGATCAAGAGAGCTCAGCTCCGCCGAGCTCCCCCCCCCCATTCCCATCACTGCTAATATATGAGGCCCCATTTCTGGCTCTCATACTAATACAGCGGACAAGTTATCCTATAGGGACCTAGTGAATAAAACTTTAACATAAGTCTCCTGCATCTCTTCTAAAAACGCCAATGCACCATGTATTCTCTCTATTCTGCAAAATAATGATAATGCATAAAAGAATTAAGAAGAGCGTTTTTTAAGGATTTTTGACTGGGAGCCCGAAGGAACAGCCTTAAACCATTATTCGCAGTACTGTGATGCTCAACATGTGTAGTTCAGTTGAACTTAAAGATCCATCAAATATATCTTTATAAAAATAGTTCCGGACTGACAACACTCGAGAAAAGGAGATTAAACATCGACTGGGCAAATGGCCTAGTGGGATCAAGCGAATCATTTGAGCACCAGTTCTTGGAAAAAATACAAGATTGTTTCTGGAATCAGAAGGTTACAGAACCTACAAGAAAACGAGGCCAAGACACCCCGTCCCTGCTCGATCTGGTAATCACAAATGAGGAAAACTCCATTGAAGATATAGTACAAGAGAGCCCACTTGGAGCCAGTGACCACTCACTCATATGTTTTGATTACAAAACCTACGTCGACAACAGCAAGACATGGACAAAAAAATACTTCCTAAAAAGGGCGAATTGGACCGGCATGAAAAGTTGGCTGACAACCAACTGGACAACATCATTCAGAGAAGCAACGAACGTGAATGAAATGTGGGACATCTTTGAAGCCAAAATGAAGACAGCTCAAGACAAGTTCATACCAAACAAGATGATGGATCAAGCAAACAGGAAATGGTCAATCCCGGCGGAACAAAGTCTACAAACCAGCATTAGAAAGAAGCACAGAATGTGGACAAGATATCTAGAAACAAGACATCCTGACAGATTGAAAGAATACAAAAGAGCAAGGAACAAAGTAAGGAAACTAACTAGAAACAACAAGAAAAAGCTGGAATCAGACATAGCAAAGGGCATCAAAGATAATCCGAAACAATTCTGGAAATACGTGAACTCCAAATCCAAGACGAAACCACACATCCCTGACTTAGAAGTAACAGTAGAAGGAAACCCTATAATGGCGACAACAGATAAAGATAAAGCAGACGCACTGGCAGACTTTTTCAGTAAAGTCCTAACGAAGGAACCTTCTGGCGATTTCTCCGGTTTGGAATACAACCACATCAAAACGAAAATTGAAAACACCAACATCACCAAGGAAAAGATACTGAAGAAACTGAAAAATCTGAAGAACGACAAATCCCCCGGAGCGGACAACCTGCATCCAACAGTATTAAAGGAGACGGCCAACCAGATAGTCGAACCACTACTTATGATATTCAGGACATCACTTCAAGATGGCGTGGTACCCCAGGCATGGAAAACGGGTATGATCTGTGCAATACATAAGAAAGGCCTGAGAAAACACTGCGAAAACTATAGACCCATTAGCCTAACATCAATTATCTGTAAGATATTAGAATCCATAATCCGTGATGACATACTTGAATATATGCTTAAACATAACTACTTCTCAGAACACCAATTTGGATTCCTACCTGGCCGCTCAACAGTACTACAACTCCTCAACATAATAGACGAATGGACCAAAGCCCTGGACGAAGGCAAACATATAGAATCAATATATATAGATATACAGAAAGCGTTCGACACTGTCCCCCACAGAAGACTCATTCATAAAATCTCCAAGTACGGCATATTGGGCGAAGCAATGAACTGGATTGCTGATTTCCTAAACAACAGAACCCAATTTGTACAATTAAACGGCAGTTTCTCCAAAACCAAACAGGTGACTAGTGGAGTCCCCCAGGGCTCTGTGCTGGGTCCGGTCCTGTTCGCAGTATACATTAATGATCTTCCTGTCAACATCACCTCCAAAATACTAATGTTCGCAGATGACACCAAGATATACAAAATATACGACTCTACACCCGATAACTCACTCCAAACTGATTTAGACAAGCTCCAAACCTAGTCAGAAAAATGGATGTAAAAATACCACCCAGATAAATGCAAACAACTACACATTCACCGTCCTACTTGGACAACTGTACTCCCACCGAGACACTTATACATCGTCAGGCAATGTCCGCACTCCCATCCAAGTCAGCGTTGTTACAGAAGAAAAAGACTTAGGAATCACTGTCGATCACCACCTAAACTTCAAACAACATACAAATGTCACCAACAAAGCATGTCAACTAATGGGAATTATACGAAGAACCTTTACCAACCTGACTCCAGAAGTATTTCTCCCCCAATATAAATCCCTTGTGAGAACCAGACTGGAGTATGGACAATCGGTCTGGAGCCCGTACCTGTCTTCGGAAATTAAACGACTGGAATCTGTCCAACGCCGAGCTACTAAAAGAATAAATGGATTCCAACATCTAGAATACAAGGACCGATTGATGAAACTAAAACTACCATCCCTCATGTACAGACGGCAGCGCGGAGACCTCATAGAAGTGTACAAAATTATGAACAACCTGTATGACAGCAATGGACCAAAGAAGAGGTCACAGCCAAAAACTGTTTAAGCAGAGAACACTGCGTCTGGACATGAGGAAACACAGTTTTGCAATCAGAATAGTAAACAAGTGGAATAGTCTCCCTCAGTCAGTTATAGACGCTAACTCAATAAATAGTTTTAAAAATCGACTAGACAACCACCTCACAAAAGAAAAGTATCAATATCTTGACTAAACAAAAATCAACAGGCAGCAAAGCGGCCAATCGAGACTGAAATCGACAGGCAGCAAGGCGGCCAGTCGCGATTATATTTCGATACATTTTTATAGTTTTTATCAATTTGAAATTCTAAAAATCGGTAGTACAGCTAGGAATTATAGACTGGCAGCAAGGCGGCTGGTCCTGTACTGAACAAGTTTATGTACAAATTACTTAGAATTGATTCTTAAGCTAAATAACCACACTTACATCTATATAAACCTTTTCGACAGGCAGCAAGGCGGCCAGTCGACCAATATTAATTAAGTAATTAAATGTAAACCTTTCTAAGTACAAAAATGACAGGCAGCAAGGCGGCCAGTCCATCAAAACTAAAAACTTTTTCTAGTTGTATATATGTATATATACATTGTTTTTATCCTCCCTACGGGCGTCACCAGCACTGTACATAGCTGCACCTTTCATCACCACGGGAATAAGGAATAATACACCCGAGCTGGACAAAGAGGACCATCAGGACCTGCGTCCATGAATCTACTTATTACTTATTACTACTTACAAACTGTTGATGGCTAGTTTCCTGAAGCTTCGTTGTTTTTGTTAAGTCTGAAGCAAAGTGAGGTGTTATTTTGCTGTCAAGAGTGTGCATTTTTAGATACAATAAGTAGAATACAACAATTACTATTGTTGAGGATTGGCTGAGGGAAGACCAAATAGGAAAACACAATGACTATGACTTATCTTCTATATAACTGGGTAACTATTGCAGCTTTTGTGGATTTGCAGGAACCGTCAGGAGGTAAACACTTTTTATCAATATAACTCCAACAGGTGTGAACTGTGGAGCAATTACAAAACGTTAATGCGAAATGAATCATATAAGGTATTTTCCACTCTGGATGATGCTGTCTTAAAGATAAAGCAATTGTTTTTTGGCCCTAAAACGCCTTTTTGTCATTCTTTTTTAAATTGCCCTGTTAGACAAATTTTAAATTTCAGGAAATTAAAAATCCAATTTATGACACAAGCAAAGCTCTATTGCAAACAGATGCAATGAAGATTATTTTTGACATAGAAAGAAGGAAGCTTCAGTTTGAAATGCACTCAAGAACTTCAAAATAATAACTTAGTTGTGGGTCCCCCCCCCCCCATGCTCCAAATTAACATGGTGTAAAAGATGGCCCCACAATTGTTGTATATTAGGAATATATTGATTGCATGTTTATACATATCTATTGTATATTGATTATGAATGTCATACCTATTATTGAGAGCTTCCCTGCAGAAATGTCAGAATAATTAACCAGTGAGGCTTAGATCTTAATTGTTGGGTAATATCCAAATCTCTCTATCTGTATTTTAGCTTGGAAACGTTGGATCCACATTTACTTTAACATCAATGCATTACTGATAAATTGCCTAATTTGAGAGACCTGTAATAATTTTAAGTTTACCTTTTGTTTAAGGGCCTTTGTATAGAATCTTTGCAACTTTCTAGTACAAAGATCCGCTTTGAAGTCAATATATCTTAATTGTTTGCCCAAGTACTATGCTGGGGACTTTTAGCCCAAACCTAAAGGGCTATACCAACTCAGGAATCTCAGGTCTCTTTGATGCAGCAATCTAACAATTAACACCTTTGGGATCAATAACTTATAGATCCAGAATCACTGACATGTCTTAGAATAACATAATTTGCATATGGGTTAAACCCCTTTTTACCAATATTGTCTTTTGATTGGCCCAGAGCCCTGGGCAAATGATATCATTGTGATGTCATTGTAATTGTGCTATATAACCATAATAACCTGCCACAATAAATCACTTACTTCTAGTCTTATTTTTGAACCACATACAGCTTGTTTGTACCAGTATTATCTAGACTTGAAATATTGAAATTGTGACAGCTGGCTGAGCTCCCTCAATGCTGTGATAAGCATATATTTGGGAAGCAGTTTAATTGAGGAATGACTATTTAGTCTATGAATTGTCTCTGTCAACCAGTAGACACCTGGAGCTCACAATGGGAAATAGGAATATGCTATTCAGCCCCCTTTCTATGCCCCCAGGCCATTTATGGATATGCCCCTGCATACCGGAATTTTCTTTTTTGATATCTGAGCATATCAATTGGGGAGGGGGGTTGAAATATGAAAATAACTGGAAGGACGAGACAATTTCTTTTTACAGAAGTAATTACTTTAACAAGTGACAATGGTTGATAATCTATACGCCTAACCCCTTGGCAAGAACTTGAGCTTGGGGATTCCTTGCTTGGGGAACCCGCTTGGGGGTTGCATATGATGTCATTCATTACTGGAGCACTTGCTAGAATGGATTTCCCTTTCTAGAGAGTTTATTACGGGACTGACATGTACCAAAAGTTGAATCTTCGAAGAATAAGACACATTTATCCAAAGCTGAATGCTTCATGTGGAGGCCCATGACATGGTACATGATAAATGTCACTAGGATTGAAGAGGGTAGGCAGCAGATACTTGACCCACAAGATATTGCAGAATTTCAATCTCATGAGCGGCTCCTCTTATACTAAGAGGTCCGCTAAAAATGTACTGAAAAGAAGTAAGGATGATATTATGTCATTATCCCATGTCTAGCTCTCTTTTTTCCCTGATACTGGTGTTTTTCTCTGGGAAATATAAAAAATCAGGGAGGATATGAGGGAAAATATGACAAAATGAGGGAAAATATGGAAAAAAGAGGGACAATATGGCAAAATGAGGGAAGATATGGCAAAATGGGGGACGATTATGGTACTTAGAGGGAAGATATGGCATTTAGAAGGAAAATATGACAATGGATAAAAAGATTATCTCTTGGCTTGGGCAGTATTTCCCCGATATTGTCAGCCTCGACCAGTATTTTGCCTCGACTCTTCGGGTCTAGCCGTCTCGGGAAAGATACTGAGTCTCTGGTGACAGAATATCAGGAAAATACTGCCCAAACCATGAGATAACCTATAATTATGATCTTTTTGATCAACATATGTCTTCCATTTCAGGAAATAAAGTTATTTTGGCTATTACCCAGAAAAGCAGGGTCATTTCATAAAAAGATAGTTTACTGGTTTTCACTTTCTTGCCTTTTAATAAATAATCAAGGTGTGAATTTGATATGTTGTAGCCCTACATAGATTCATGGCTGTTGCGTGATCGTAATTTAGAGCGACAGTAATTGGGAAACAGCATGAAAAGAAGGGGTATCATTATCAAACCTTCATGTTTCAACTCAACAAAGGAATGATGTGGGCATTGAATCTTGCCAATTATGAAGGCAATGCATAATGGAATTATTATGTATTTCCGCAGTTGCTAAGAAGATGACTTCTCCACTATATTCAGTTTCCCTGATGCCCATTGTGTGGTGTGGGCATTGGATTTTGCCAATTATAAAGAGGTTTGTGAGTTATTACACATTTCTGCAGTTGCTTAGATGACTTCTCAACTGTATAAAGTCAACTTATGAGTTATAAACAGCTCCTGTCTCAAGGGGCACATATACATGTATATATATTTATCAATACAACGTTGCTAATTGGTAAAGGGTTCATCAGTACTGTTGCCACATTAAAATCAGATGCATAATCCTTTCGTTTGGCTGGCACCAACAAGCGGGATAAGTCTCCTTAAATCAAATTAACATTGAAAGTATTGGATATGATCGTGACAAATCATAATTTTTATGACACAGTAAGTGTCATTTTCACAGTGCCACAGTCCACTCTTTTTCTGTATCAAAGTGACAGACTGTAAGACAAGACTGAAATATTTAAGCAATTTCAATTATATTCAGAGTATGATTGGTTTCTACTAAACTGGACTATGACTCTACTGTTAGCTCCACTTTTTTGGAAAAGACAGATACTTTCAGTTTAGGCTTTACAGTCAGGAAATATATGCAAAAAAAGTGGACTGTTGCACTGTGAAAATGGCACTTTGTGACTCATGATAGCTGATGAAGTGTCATCTTCTCTACATTCAACATGGGAAACATAGAGGCTGTTTGATTAATTAGTCATGATCAAGGGAAGACCATTTGATTTGTCATAACTGATTTTGGAGGAAAAGTCAGATGCATTATCCTTTTGTTGGCCTGTCACCAACAAGCAGGATTAGTCATCTTTAATCAAATTAACATTGAAAGTATTGGGCATGATCATGACAAATCATCAGCATGATGACACACAAAGTGTCATTTTCACAGTGCAGCAGTCCACTCTGTTTGCATATCAAATTTCTGGGCTTTAATTGTAGCCAGGAGCACAGCACAGAAATTGATCTGTCATTCTGCTGAATGAGTCGCACTGTATGCTCATATTAGTGGATAAATGAATGCTTGAAGCAAGCAAGATCAAGCTATTGTTTGACTTTTTTTTATTTACAGAACACAATGAAATGCTGGAAGCCATTGAGGTGGCAGCCTGGTGGCTGATATCAAATAACAGGATATGTATTCAATATGGTGCATCTGAAACAATATAAGAAGAAAATAAAACACAAGATATGCACTCTAAAAACAAGTGTTTAAGAAACAACACTAAAATAAACACTTTTTTGTTACACTTAATAAACGCGTGAAAGTGTTTATGATTTTTAACACATTTAAGTGTTTTTGATTTTAAACACATTTAAGTGTCTTTGATTATAAACACAAAAACGCTTTAATGGCGTGTTACACTTTATTAACACTAAAAAGCGTTAATAACAATAAAAGTGTTTGATCTTAAACACTCGATGTTTTTCCAGGATGACTGCAGAGAAGGTGTTTATCATATTAAAGCGTTAAACAAAAAGCGTTTATAATCAAACACTCTGGTGTTGCAGTATTAACACATTCTTAATGTACATCACATTATCAGTTGTTCAGCTGCTGTCTGAATAAATCACATGGTTACGATAGTAAAATCAAGTAACAATTTATAAAAAAAACAGTACAGATGAAAATATAGATTTAATTGATTTTAAATACTTCATAATATTATGTAATTAAACTAAACTATCCTCATTAATTTCAAAAGGCTACTTGTAATAACCAGATGGTGATTGCTAATATTAATGATGGAAGGATGGACGGGTGGTTGGGGATTTACGTCCTGTATTTCTGCACTCAATAGGCTACCAAGTGAAGAGGTCACAGCAATGAGGCAAATGTTAATTGGAATAGCTATGCAACATAGGCCCAGGTGACCCGACAAGAGCTAGATTCAAACCCTGGACCAAGCAATTACTAATGCCACTTAATGTATTTACCCAAAAAAAAACTGAATGTCATATATATGTGCCTGCCCTCCCTCGAAAGTGCATTTTAATGCATGGGATGTTGGAATGGATTAACTATTGAAGCTTAAATTCTTTTATTTGACACTTTCAAACCGTGCACCATCAGATAATAAGTCATCAGAAGGGCTGGATTTGCCTTAAAGTTTGGAATAATTTAGCCCCCTTTGAAAGCCAATGAAAAATGACAAGAAAATAGATAGTTTGTGTACGTATTTTATTCTTCAATTGAGCACTGACACTGAAGGATATATTCAATCATTGTGTAATTATAAAATAAAACCTTGCAAAATTCTCAAAGAAATTCAACAATTGAATCATATTCCCAATAAACTGGTGTTTCGTATTACTGCATTTGAATTCCCCCCCCCCATCTTACCCTAATGTGATGAAAAATAGAAGACCTTTTGGTTAGTACATTGGTGTACAGTCAAAATCTTACCATGTCATCATTTTGTCTGCATTTTAATGGTATCCCGTTACTCCACGTGATAATCCATATCATTGATGTAATGCCATTCAAAAATGTTTTGATTCTCAATGCAATCCATTTAGGGGGTGCAGAAAAAGTGACAAATTCTCACATAAGAGTCAAATTTCTTTTTATAGCACTTTAAATGTGTTTCTTTGAAAATGGATATGACTATTTTAGAATACAATCAAATGATTGTTTTAACATTCAAGAAGCTGTCCAAATATTACTGGATAGTCAAGGTCCTTAACACAAGAAGTGCATTGCCTCTGTAAAAGCTTCAAATATGATTGCGACAATGATTGTCCCTCAACAACGTTTTAAATCCATTTGAGAAAGTGACTGGAGTGCAAAAATATGGAATGAGATGTTTCCAGATCGAGGAACCTTCTTCAATGTTACGTCATTCTTGTCAATGTTGCACATGTCCACCTGCAAATGAATGAATCCTTGTTTACTATTAAATGTTTAGGCATAATATATCCTGAATGTTGACATAATATCTCATCATACATAATTTTCAGAAATTTACTGAAATGGTGAAAAAAAATAGGAAGTGCAGCTATGCAGATCTTTAGGGAATCCTGTAATTACATGAACGATATGACTTGCAGTTCATCATTGAGAATCAGGGCATGCTTTCAACTTATTTTGCAGAAGAACTGTTCAGGGATAGTGGGGACCAGACAATAGTTTAAAAATTTACCCCATATGATCAGAATAAAATAAACCAACAATTTAATGGCCAACCTAAACAGTGTTCAAGTGACACTAAGTCTTGGTAAATTAACTTATATGAAAGTATTAGATGTATCAAAAGCAAAGCCACAGAACCAGGAGATTATAAACATAGGTATTATGACAGGCATGTTAACCAAATGTTAATTATGCTAAATATTTACCTCCAAGACTTCATGGCTTTTTTTTTCATTTTTCTCCTTTGCTTTATGTTGCAGCTGTCTTTTTGTCAGATCTTTTCGGGTCCAAATTGCTGTGGAAAGAAAAAGTTACAAAATACAAAACTGCAATGAACAACTAAAATATCTTAAAGATATTCGGATGGATGGATGTTTGGGGCTTTACATCCTGTATTTATGCACTTGGTAGGCTAATTAGGACAGGAGCAGGACACGGCAATGAGGTGAAGGATGATTGAAACAGCGGTCCAACATAGGCCCAGGTGACCAGGCAAGAGCTGGATTCGAACTCTGGACCCATTTATTGGCAGTCCAGCACGCTACCACTAGACCAACCCTCCCCCTTTTAAAGATATTCGGAAAAACTAGTTAGGGCCTTAATTGGATATAACGTAAGACCTCCATCAAAAATCCCTGAAAAAAAAGTCTGAAGTTCCTCCAGATGCACAGCATGCCCTTATGAACAATAAGTTCATCCCAAAATTTTAAAATATGATTAAATAATATGATTGCAGTTTGATGGTTTGAAATGTTAACAATTACATGTGTTTATAAAGATGGTTGATTGATGTTATCAAAATAGCATTGCCTCTCTATAATGTGATATTTACCTCAGTGACTTGCTAGATACAGTGTAGATGCGAAGTTTATATTATTTTGGTTTGCCTCAAATTGTAGCTGGATTCTTCCAAAAATATTTATCACACTCGATGAATTGAGTCCAGATATCAGCTGAAAATAAAATAAGGTTGTCTCATGATTTTCAAATAAATTTGATAAAAGTTATAAACACCAATGAAAATACAGGGCACATATGGCCCCAACTCCCCCTATCTCTGCCCATTCCCCAGTGCACAGTGCAGAAAATATATTACATGTGTTTGAAATCTAGAAATTAGATAGTCTTCCAAATGTTTCTGATAAAATGATAATTAATAATGTAAAAATGCATGTTATGCTGTGTACAGATACTGCCATTAACATGTTCTTCTTAGCAAACGTATGCATGTATAGTGTGCATAGATACCATTTAATCAAAATGTAGTTAAATACCTTTCTTTGCTGTTTGATAAATAGCATTCAAATATATCATTTTAAGTTGTGCTTACCTGTTATAAGCTACTTCAGTGAAGACTTAAGTCAAAATGCATGCCTTCTAATCTGTGTTAAGTACAGAAAGCTGTGATTTCATGGTCGGTCGCTTGTGATGTTGTTTTAAATTGTCTGCCTTCTTAAAGATTAACACTAGAAGTGTTTATCCGGCAAACTTGCAAAAACACTATGTGTTTAAAGGACTTTGAAATTTTCATTAAAAATAAATAATACGCATTTTCTTGCACTTGGGAGCATTCAAACAAAGATAAAAGACACAATATGCTGCCAACAGACATTTTATGACATATTGTCATCTTATAACCAAAATTTCCTGGTTTAAATTGATCATTAATTTCTGAAACCATACATGAGAAAATTTTCTAAGTTTGATAAACACTTAAATCTGTTAATGCTGGTAGAAAGTGTTTATTTTCCAACATGTTTATGTAATTTAACACTTAAATGTGTTTAAAACAGGCGTTTGTTTTTAGAGTGTGCTGCCAGGCATAGTGAGAAAAAGATGGTGCCCGAGGATCCCTGATGAAGTTTTCCATTTCAAATCGATAGCTTGGCTTTGTGATTACGGCCACTCATTTAGGGAGGTATTGTTTGTGTCAGTTATTGTTTATTCAGAACAGGTCATATACAGCAGCATGGGTGTCATATTATAATAAAATTTAATGGGAGTTTGGTTCATGAATTTCAGGCCGCAGAAGAATGCAACATGCAGTGACGTAGCTACGGGGGGGGGGCAGAGAGCAGTCGCCCCCCCCCCTTGACTCCATCCTGACCAGAAAGAACATTATTACATTGTCATCAGACGTTGCATCTTGCAAATGTGGAGCCGTGATAGTCATCTCAGTCGGAATAAGATAGATTACCTGACATGTTTTGAAGATTATTGGCTTCTTTATTCTCAATCTAGAGTCCAATTTTTCTGTCATTTTGATAACCTTAAAAACTGTATTTATTAACTTGCCTGCTGGCTTCTATGGGATGCGTCAATTTCTAAAGTTTTGTCAGGATAGTGACTTTAGACCTCTGCCCTTTACCTTGTCATCAACACTGTCTTTTTTACCAAGCCTGTAGATCACTTAGTAAGTTAATTAGTCAAATTTTGCTGACTTCGTCAAATTAAATGAGGAACCACATGTTTCACATCAATTGCCTTTGTATGAGAATTGTTCCCCCAGTGAGTCCAAAAAGCTATATGTCAGGACATGAAGACCTTTTGCTTCAGAAACTTCCACTAAATCATTGAATATTAGAATCAGCAATTACTTTTATTTCTATGATCTGATTTTTAGGGATCATTTGAAAATTACTTCAATTTTAACTGACCAAAATATCATGTGTCTGCATAAAATATTGCTGAAGCTATGGCCAGTTGGACAGAACTTATGGAAAACCCCTCGCAGTCATGTTTGTTGGTCTCTCTCGCCTATCGGTGAAAAGCGCTTGACACTTATGTTTTACTGTTGTTTTTAAACCATACCGACTTTAGATAAAGTTTTTTATTCTTATTCTTTATTCTTACTCTCAGAAAATATAATGCAAATGCAGTTCTGAATCTTGCCATACATGATGATGCAGAATTTATGTTTTAACATAGATCTATGTGTTAAAAAACAACAGTTTAAATTCCAATTCATTAGTGAGGACTACAGAATATTTTCAGATATGTACAGTTATTGCAATATTGCATAGGGAATTGTATTTGATT
Organism: Platynereis dumerilii; assembly: GCA_026936325.1. Taxonomy (NCBI): domain Eukaryota; kingdom Metazoa; phylum Annelida; class Polychaeta; order Phyllodocida; family Nereididae; genus Platynereis; species Platynereis dumerilii. Next base: position 87,794,657 of record JAPTHN010000001.1, on the reverse strand, counting down.
GAGACATAGTTAAGCATGCACAATAATTCTCAATTTTCCATAAACACTTCCAAACAACATAGCCCTCATTACACATTATAAGACTTCTTTTTCTCTATTGTTTCACATAGCCTGTGCTAATTTGTTCCTGGCAGATGCGAGATATCCCAACAGTTCATATTTCCAAAGTGAATCTATAAATGAAGATTCAAGATTCAAGATTCAGTTTATTTCCATGCATGCACAGTAGTACGTGTAACCTAACTTGATCTTTGAAGATTGCCTACTTTTAGTCCACGGGCTGGGGGCCTTTAACGGAAAATTTTTCTTATCAATCTTAACATCATTTGTTGTTATAGTAAACAATGGGCTATCAGAAAATGCTTTTCTTAGGTGTCAACGTTTAGGTTTTGTGCTGTAGCCCTCATTAATGCATTTTTGTATCGGTCAATTTGCTCAAGATTGTTGTATCACATTTTTGTTTATTACAAGCAAACTATAAATGTTATAATCTTCAAAGTTGCCACAATATAAACCAACTATCTGACAGTTATTCGACTGTTATTTTGATTCAGATTAATGCATTTCTGTATGTTTTATGAAAGTTTGAAAATCGAAAAGCTACAATTTTTTGCAAAAAGTTTTAAAAAGTTTTGAATAAGCAACCATCAGAAACATAATGTGGTATTGCCTTTTGTGTAGTTATAAGCATAAGAAACTGCACACTTTTCTTAGCTTTAATTTGATGTATAACTTGATGTTGTAGTCGAAATAGCAAGCCCACAATACCTAAATTAGTGATGTACCTCACTTTCCCCTATATGTTTGCCGCACTGCCACAACTTCCATGATCAGAAAGGCAACAGACTCTAGAGAGTCTGAAATAGAGAATTACTTATCATGAAAGATAACTTTACTGTATTTATTGATTAAATGTTGTCGGATTGCAGTCTAAAAGACCAAATTTGAAGAATATGATTGCCCTTTTGACAAGAAAAAAGTTTAAAAAAAGATGTGTAAAACTACAAGAAAAATAAATTGACTAGGTAAAGATTAATAATGATGACATTGTCATATGCCAAATTACAATTTATGGAACTTAAATGGTATCAATCAGATTCATGCAACAAGTCACACAATATATATGCACAGAATATTGCTGTGTAAAGTATCAAACTGGATCGTAGCAATAATATTGACATCCATCTCTTGTTATAACCTTTAAAATATGTCTAAAAATTAATGTAAAATACAAAATCTTAAACTACTGGGTCAGTGACTATAATGTTCTTTTTATAAAAGAATTAATTTCTCGATACAAAATTCTTTACCCTAGTCTTGACAATGAACACCTTGGAGCTCCCCCCCCCCCTGCTTGGAATCCCCACTCCTCCTTGTGATATCTTTTCATTTATCATTTAATACATTGACGCAATTAGTAATTAATGTCACACTTGGACACAGTTTTTTTAAGACTAGAATTGAACTTGATTGTGACAATAATGTTGCAAGTTGGTTTTGGGAAGTGGAACTTGGCTTTCTTTGAAATTTTAAGCGTGCAGTCAAGGCAGCAGGAAGATGTTTTACATTTTTCTTTCACTGTAAGAAAACTAAGTAAAATTATTGCATTTTTGATTAGCATGTTGTATCCCATTATCAGCAATGGAGCCAGCTTTTCATCAATGGTTGAATCAAACAGGATGTTCCTGACTTATTTTTTTGTACAAACTAACCTGTTCTGGAAAATGTTCTTCAATCATAAACGTAGTCTTCCTGTGGGTTAGTTTAACATTTTTACCATGGCAAATGTCAGACAATTTGTCATATAGGACGACATCGGTATTGGTTATCACTCGTTTAATATCTAATGCTTGTGTGTTTCTTTAGGATATCAAGAAATAAAATGTTTCCTTGTAGACTCTGAAGTCAATTGCATAAAGTCGACTAGTGAAGTCCTAGTTAGCTTTTCAAGCAGCAAGTTAGTGTTCAGTTAGTGAAGTTAGACTTGAGACAGCTAAAGTCAAATCACTGTTAAACTTTGCTAATTTTTACCTCACAAAATGGTTTTGGTATCATTTTCAACCAAAAACTAAGAGCACAACATGTATACCACACTCGGACCTTTGAAAAATCCATGCACATAAAAACTCCATAAAATTCTGACACAAGTGCATCCTGTACAGTTTTCTGAGCCAAAATTCTTGAAAATTTCCGAAGTTATGACTAACTGCTAATAATTTTTTGAGGAAGGACTCTGAGAAATTGCAATAGTTAGCTGAAGTTAGTTGAAGTCAAGTGAAGTAAGAGTTTGACAACTTAGCTGACTAGTCAGATGAAGTTCTTGTCAAGCAAGGCAGAGTTCTGACTCTGGCTTGCTTGGGGGGTCTATCAGGTTTGCTAACTCTGACGGACTTCGGGTCTATTTGCTTGCCATTCAAACTCTCTTTTCTGTGGTAATTAAATTAAAGTTATCAGTGATGACTTTGTTCATTTATCAGCTGTTCTTTGGAAAATACTTAGAGCATTGTTAATGCCATCATTCTTGCGAAGGATGTCTGTTGTATTTCCCACATAAATTTTTAACATTGTGATGATTTGCTTGTCTACAACACCTTTCAGTGCTTTCTTGGTACCTTCTGCATGCTGTCTGCACTTTCATGCTCCTCAGCATTCCGAATAGCTTCTCGCCATTCCTAATAGCTTCATGGTACTTTCTGGATCAGTTCCTTATATATAAATGCCTTCAGCACATTTAGCACACCTTCAGCAAACCTTCCTGAATATTCTGAAAGCGGTCAGCAGAGCAGACGCTTCCAAAAATATCTTCCATAAGATGCAGCGGAAAGGCTCAGGAAAGCTAGGGAGCCTTCAGAACATCAAGACAACTGGGACAATTTGCGTGTTGTACCAGATAGTTAATTTCAGTACCAAATTTTGGTCCAGATCAGGACATCTTTGCTTCATGAAATCCCTGATATGCCAGGAAGCACTCAGGATATTTGGACAGCACGATGAATGATTGAAGAAGATGACGACAAGTACCTGAAGGATGGGAGAATTTTTAATTTGGATAGCAAAAGAATGGTTCAGGAAGATGATTACATGTAGCTGAAGGGTTAGGGCTATTGTCAATTTCACTTTTATGATGATTCGTAGTCTTGTCATGCCCTACTTGATGCCTGGTCACCAGAAATGATAACTTATTGATAAGAAATTTTTCGAAGCTTGGGGACTGAACTTAATGCAGAATGCACTTTAGCCCACATTGTCTGCCCCTAAAATTTCAAATATTGTCAGATCATCCTGCAAAATGACTGAAAAATGTGGTTTGCGTAATCATGATTATAACTACTTGCTTATCATTCTCGGCAGAAAATTATATTTTGATTGAGGAAGCTATATTCATGAAAAATTGGGATATCGCAGGAATTCAGAAAAGTTTCATATTGTAAAGTCAATGAGGGTGGAATCACTTGGTTTAAAATGTCAAAGTTTGCTAAATGTGCTTATAAGAAAAAAGTATATGGAACAATTTACTGAAGAAAGGGAGAATTTTGACAAATTTTGTTTAGCTCAATATCCTTGCTGCATTAACATTATTTGTACTATTAAAATAAAAGACAAATTTTACATTAAGTTTGTCTTTTTCTAAGTCTAACCACACTGTTCTTCCATCAAGGTAGTTTTTTATGGTACTGAAAACAACTCTGCACCTCAGATATTCTTAGAGTTTCTGTGAATCACCCTAATTAATTTTGTGAAGTTTTGTAAAACTTTTTACAACTGAACAGAAAATTTCAGGACACATACAACATATATTTTTTGTAGAAACCATCCAAGGTGGGATTCAAATTGAAGCTCTATTTCTCAGAAATCTTTCCATATTTGATTTGATTTTCAGAGATTTGATTTCACAATAGGCATCACCACAAAAAATTCAGGGCTCTGAGGCCACCCTTAGACATTGGAATTTTTTGTAAATATTTTACAGGGCTGCTAGTATTGTGCAAAGGAACAAAACAGAAAACTATATTATGTTTTGAGAGATGATGGGCAGACGATGCATCCAACAGCACTTAGTGCACAACCATCATCATACATTTCAGGCTTGACTCACCAAGGGAGGGGTGACACTGTTTTGGCTGCTGTGAGCTTATCACTAAGGATATCAAAATGAATTGTACATGTAATTAAAGAATGGAAAATTCCGCAGTTTTTGATGCTAGTTATGTGTAGATTTGATAAAAAATAATGTACTTTAGCCCCTGTATAAGTTCATAACTGCTGCGAAATTTGGCATAAAAATACCACACTTGCATTTTCAATATTTAATAAAAGCACAAATAATAGGTGTATCAATGCCATTATTGCAGATATTATATATTCCAACCCTCTACTTTACATGTGCAAAATTATAGATTAGTAGACATCTTATTTTATTGGTCATATGACAAAATGTGACACCATGTGTGCTTCAGAAATGAAGACCCTAAAAAATGCTATAAAATGGCCTATACCAAAAACGCCCCAACAGTGACACTTAAGAAAAACATTTTCTGGAGCCTCAATACATACCCTAACTAGAAATAATACTAAGATTGATAAGAAAATTTTTCCATTAAATGGGTTCAGCCCGGGGACTATTTGACATAACACTGAAATAAATGTGCTTGCAAGGTCAACGGAATGTTGCGCATGCGTCAGCGTCAGACGTGTTTGAAACTTCGCTCCGTAAGATCGTGAATTTAGAGGTATTTTTAAGGGCTTTAGCAAGGTATTTTCACTTGTATTCCACACATATCCATCTATTGCAACCACAAGGTTAGATATTGTGAAATTTGCAGTTAAATCTTGTAGATTAAGGTGATTTTCGATTTTGACAGCTGAAAGTCGTTATGGTGGTAAATTGGGATGATGGCGTCCATGACGACGAGAGAGAAGTTTGGACTTGTAAAGGTTGTAAAATCAAGTCTAGTGGCAAGGAAAGGAATATAAATTGGATTGAGTGTGCTGGTTGTGAAGCAACATATGAATCTAAATGCCAAAATATCACTGAAACTCAGCATCTTGCATTGAAGGAAAGAAAAGATATCTTATGGCTCTGCCGTGATTGTCTAGCTGCCATGTGTCCCAAAGAAGGCACAATTAGTAAGACTAATCTAGGTGGTAATCTAAATTGAAGGTATGCCGGATATTGTTGACCTGATGGCTGAAGTAAAACTACTTCACAACAAGCTTGAGGCTATTGGAGACTCTCATGCTTCCATGAAGCAAACCATAGATAGGCTACATACTTATGTTATTGAACAACTGCCTTCCAACATGCAGGAACAATTTGACAAGACTGTTGAGCAAACTGAAAGGAACTTAAACTGTAAGATTACAGAGTAGGGTGCATCGTCTGCCCCTATATCTTCAAAACATCATGCACTTTTGCATGATTGGTCCCTTGTATCATAAAAGAAGGCCTGTAAAATTTAGGAAAAAATTCTAGTGCCAAAGGTTGGCACAACAGCCTTGAAATTTCAGTATTAGGTCATATTTTAGCGATTTGAGGTATTAAATAATATTGTCAATTTTAATTTTAATGATTTTTGGATGGCATAGTTAGATTCCTTAGAAAGAGAGCTTTAATTTGCATACCAACATCAATGATTTCCATTGAGCAGAAGGCGAAATTGAGTGGAGATATTTCTTTTTTATCGTGTAAAAATGTGATAAATCAAAAAATGGATGTTAATATTAATATGATAACAGGGGTAGAGGTAGAAAGGTGCTATGCTATCAAAATTTAAGAGACGGGTGTCATCCAAATAGAACTTACTTCTTAAAATTGAAAAAGACTATCATGGTAGCGTACTCTAAAAATAAGAACATGCACAGGCACTAAGCGTGGTCGGTCCAGACCCCTGGGCTTGCTTTTACTAAAATGGATTAGTTTAACCTTAGTTTAAGAGTTAAACTTTGGTTAGCTAATCTTGGAGTTTAACCATGTTTTATCAAAATAGTTTAACCACAGATTAACTAACTGTGACGTCTTAATCTGTAGCCTCAAAAAACAGCTGAAGAAATAAGTGCCTTTCATCGATATTTAGGAGAAGGAGACAAGATGTAAGTTGAAAAAATATTTTTTACACTACAAAAAAGCCTTTCCCTTGTCTTGTTTCATCTGTGATTCTATAAATCCTCAAGAAAAATGCCATGAAAGTTTTGAACTGAGGACGTAAACAAAACTGAGATTGAGGCTGAGTTTAATCTAAATGGTTAACTGATGGATTTAAGGCCTAGAGATAATGTTAATTTAGATTGCAATGTTCTGTGTCATCCAGAGGCAGAGAGCGAATATATGATAATAATATTTAGTGCCAGTTGACAGTGCATTCAGATCTCAGAATGAGGCTCAAGTGGCTTGGCTCCTCCCCTAGCAACACCTTGGATACCAGCTCAATCTTTGGTGGGAACAGTCCCTGAGAAGGTGATTTAGGCTTATTAAAGCCAATATTTGGTTGTTTTCATGGTAATACCACTTGCCTTTAGGTATTTATAAATCAAATGATTTGAAATTTGAAATTATTCAACGATAGAAATGCTGTCATTCTATTTTATACCCATAGATGTATGATGTATCTATCTATAGGCCTATTAATACAAACTGGAATCGATACATTTATTTCTTGGCTTTTGCATAATTATCATTTCAATGTTATTTTTGAAAAATAAATGCACACAAAAAAAAAAGAAATTTAAAAAAAAGGTCTTTTTTTTAAAATTTGCATGTACAAGGCTAAAAAAGAAGTGTATTGAATTGAACAAAAATAAAGCAAACAATTATTGCACTGCTGCAAGTTGGTTAAACAAATGAAAAATAAGAGTTTTCAGATTTTTCCTACATACATTTTCAGGATATTTTTTTCTTACAATTGGCCTTTTCCCAATAAAATATATATCAATCACAAAATAGGGGTTGTGATTTGGTATATATATTTGATAGCAATTAACTTTGAGTGTTGTGAAAAAAAGTGAAATTTCTAGTGATGAGGAAATTTGACGTATAACACAAATTTTCTAAACAGATTGGCCTACGCCTATAGTGTATTATGTAGGTATCTATTCATGATTAGAATAAGGATATTATCAGCACTGTTTATGTACCAGCACAAGCTACATAGTACATATTAGTAAATTGGCTAAACTCTGAAAGTCACTGACCAGTGCAAAAAAAAACGTAATTTTTCTTCTTTTTTAAACATTGTCACCGCTGATATTGAAATAAATCAGTAAAAATTAGGCAATGTAGTAATTTTTTTGATGTCAAATTTTCGAACACTTAATTGTTTGACATAAAAAATGCAGGATTTTATTTCTCAATAGATATATGATGACAGGCAGCTATGGCTCAGTCGACAGATATGACACAGTAATAATAGTTATGACGGTGACAAAAATTTTCCAACAGCTTTTAAAACAACCATTGGGTCTAAAGACATTTTGGAAAGCTAAGATGATTGTCTATTACATTGTGGCAATTTAGTGGCCTTTACTGCTAATTTTTTATGACTTTTCAGAATTATGGGAAGAGGTAAGATGAGGAGATGGGATTTTGAGGTAGGAGGAGATAGAAAGAGATAGGAGGAGATAGAAGGAGATAGAAGGAGGAGATAGAAGGAGGTGATAGAAGAAGGAGATAGAAGGAGGAGAATATGGAAGATAGGAGGAGGAGATGGCAAGAGGAGGATATCAGAGGAGGCAATAGGAGGTGCTAGGAGTAGGAAATAGGAATTAGGAGGAAGAAGTTGGAGGAGATGACAGGAGGAAAGGTAGGAGATAGAAGGAGATAAGATGAGGCGATAAGAGCTGGGAGATGAAGAGAGGAGGTGATAGAAAGAGATAGGAGAAGGAGTTAAGATGATGAGAGGAGGAGGAGATTGAAGAAAGAGAAAGGGGAGATTGGAGAAAAGATATGAGGAGATAGGGGATAGTAAGAGATAAGAATAGGTAAGATGAGAAAGAGATAGGATTAGATAATATGAGAAGATGGTAGGAAAGAGATGGAGAGAGGAGGTGATTAAAAGAGAAAGAAGACGGACTTAGAATGATGAGATAGGAGGAGATGAGATAGGAGGAGGAGATTGGAGAAGGAGAAAAGAGGAGATTGAAAGAAAAGATAGGAGGAGATAGGAGATGGAAGGAGAAGGAGGTCAGATGAAAAAGGGATAGGAGGAGAGAGAAGGGGATAATATGTAGTGGTGGTAGGGAAGGGTTGTTTTTCAATCGGGGTACATAGTTTTGTCTCGCGAGGGTAAAAAATAAAGGTCTTTTTTTTCAGGCCAAATTGACTTTTTCCTGTTGCTATATACCGTGCCGTGGATTTCTGAAAATTTTAGGGCTACAAGTATTCTGAATTTTTTTTTATTTGACTTTTTGATAATTTGACCAAATTCAATATTCTGCTCATCCCTCTATTACTGGATGTATAGAACACCCAGTTGTATGGGCTTGTGCTGAATGGATATATATATGTCTGACAATGAAAAATCATCTTACTTGCTTAATTTTGGCCAAGAACTTTTGTGCGTGTCAAGGAAAATAGATTTTTTCGGAGAGGTCGGAGAGGACAGTTTATTTGACGAAGCTGTTTTTGGTGTTTTCCGCTACGAGCATTGCGCAGTTCGTACAACTGAAGTGAAACACTTACCAAAACTTTGTCTAATCTATTGAAGGAGTATTTCTATAAAATAAAAATCCTCTTAATTTAATGTTATTGCTGTCTTGCTGACCCTATTTCGGAGAGGACAATATTTGACGGAATTGACCTTCATGTGTTCAATGCAGGATTCTGAAGAGACTAATCATAGTTGTTGCATGTAATTCTAATGTTGAACTCTTGGGACCATGTTGAAAGCATTTTCACATTGGTTAAAACTTACTGTTAGGTCAGGACTGAAAAATCTGAAGCGATATTTGCCTAATGCGCAAATGAGACAGTCAATTTTGGTCAAAATGACACAAATAAATTTTTTTCGGGCAGTTATCAACCGATTTGAATAATTTTTTCGCTACTGTAGGTCCGTCTCAGTATGTTTAATCTTTGTGTGCAAGGTTTTTTCCACATATATGCATGGTATTTCTGGTATTTTGGATATCGTGTGACTTTCCAGAGCGTACCCCGATTGAAAAACAACCCGGAATGAGGATCAGTGGCATATTTAGGGGTGTCATTTGGCCATACCTTCCACTGGGTAATCCCACTCCAGTATGTGATAACTGTCAATCCACTCCGACTCGCAATGAAACACATATCGAAAGAGTGTAGAGACTTTCGATGACAAAGAAACAGACTACTGGTAACAAATCCCCTCCAATTTCTTGCTCACAAACCGGAAAACATGGTTACATTTTTGCATCAAACACAGACATACATGTATCACAAAATATGAGGAAAAAATACAAGGACATGTTATATTCTAGGCTGCCTCGATATTGCCCATTAAGGTGTTGCAGAGGCGTAAAACACCACCACACACACTCATTTGGCCATACCCCCCCTCGGCCCAAAATTAACATGGGGAAGATAGGAAAAGCAGGAAGTCACCACGTATTCGCCCCATGTTATACTCCCCGTAGGGGAATATTACAAGGAGAAAAGAGGAGGCAGGAGAAGATAGGAGAAAGTCTGTTTCGAGTTCTAGGGGTAATTTCGCACAACTTGCAAAAATTTAAGTGTACTATCAGTTACACCCTGCTCGTTTCGAGGGTACGGGAATATACACCACGAAGGACTCCATACACCACGAAGCCGAAGGCTGAGTGGTGTATGGAGGCCTGAGTGGTGTATATTCCCGTACCCTCGAAAAACGAGCAGGGTGTAACGGTTTTATCCTCAGACTTCTTGTTTTATTGATGCCAATAGATTATCTTGCAAACTGAGTCTGAAATGTCTTTCAGTAACAAAGCAACAGCATTGTGACGTCATCACTAGTGCTGTCACCTGGATGATGTCACAATGGCTCAAACAATGGCATTGTGACGTCATAGCTATTGTTGCTACAAGGATGACGTCATAACAATCCTATGGTTGCAATTGTGACATCATTGTTTATCTCATACACCCTGTCTGATGACGACAGACAGGGTGTACGGTGTCATACACCACGGCTCTCAACCAATCAGAATCAAGGATTCACACTGGACTGAGGATAAATATACATACATATCCATTTGGAAAGCTAAAAAAAAGATAATAAAAATAATAATTAATAAAAGCAAAAAAAGATTTAACCTTCTGTTTAATTGATTTCTACCTGGTTGCTGTATTTTCTTGATCTAAGTTAAAAGAGGGTTGCGGTCGTTCCAGACCCCCCACATAATTTTGACAGGTCTTTAAAATCAGTATATATGTGGGGCGTACGGATAACGGGCGTCCCACTTGTGTATTGGGAGTAAAACCAAAACTATGGGATGTATTCTTTCTATTTTTGGTAAATTACTGTATCTTTTATCCTAGTTGTGCCTTTTAGGGGTTTAGTCCACATGAGATTAATACTTTTTTCACAATTATTGAAAAATGTGAAAAAAAATTTTTTTGTGTAATGGGTCTCAAGCCAAAACTATAGCATGTATATTTATCATTTTCGGGTAAATATGGTATCTTTTATCCCAGTTGAGCCTTTTATAGGTCTAATCCCCATGACACTAATACTTTTCTCACAATCATTGAAAAATGTGAAAAATTGTTTTTTTCTGTTTCAGGGACAGGACTAAAAAAACGCTGTACTTTTGACTCTGAAATTTACATATTGTATGCATTAAATACCCAGAATGTGTTTTTTGTGGGTCTAAATGCTCTGAGAAAGTTGAACTGATGAACATTTACCAAAAATAAAATAAAAATACTATTATTTCCAACCTGCATGATTCAGTCATTTTTGGAGTTAAATCTATGAAATTTTCTAATTAGGTGTCTAAATTATGTCTCTTTAAATATCTCAACTCAGTTGGAATGTTGGTCCTATGAATTTTTTTAAAAACCCAAAAATGAGAAAAAATCCCAATTTTCCAACATTTCTGAGTGAAAAGCCAGAATGGTAATGGGTAAATTATTTAAATTTAAAGCTTATTGTAGTTAGACACACTATGAACTAATATTCACAGCCATTGCATGAGTTATTGCAAAATTTTTCCATTGAAAATTATGAGCTTTCAGATAGACATCCATTTTGAAAATTTGAGTTTTCGGCCGTTTTTGGGGCTCTGCCACCAATTGGATAATAGAGATATTTCAAATCTGACACCAGAAACTGAAAATATGGGTGCAATTGTCCTAATAACCGAAATATTAGACCTGTAGTTGCAAAATGTAACTTTATACACTTCTTCAAAATCAGACGAAAATGCATTTCCCCAAAAGTTACAAAATTACCCTAAATTTCCATTGGTCATATCTCCATGACTTTTGACAGCACAGACTTCAAATTATGGTCAAGTGCTTAGATTAGGTAGCACTACATCTGAGATATTTTTAAATTTTTTTTTGGGATGATGACCTGAGGCAAGTCTCTGATTCTGGCTGATTTGGCATGGAATGACCCAGATGCATTTGTTTGTTAATATTTTAAAATGTTGACATTAAATCTTGAACTCCCAATTATTATAACTTTATGGCTAATATCCAATCTAAGTGATGTAAATTTTAGAAGATAAAGTAATGGCAGTCCCTTTTATTCAGTTATTTGCATGAAAATTAAATGTGTATGAATCAGACAGACTGGCTTTTGCTGAGTGGAGCACTCGAGAAGTATTGATTGTGTAATGTTATGTCAGAGGGTCATTGTCTTCCCTGCTAATTCTTTCAATGACTGAAGCCAAGATCACTGGGGTAAAGACTTCAGTGGATATCAGGCTTGGCTGCTCCATGTGTCTGCATTGTGTAATTGTTATATAATCTTATGTCAGTCACACTTGGTGGTTAAGTGGCTGGCTAATATGCAGAACACATCAAAAGCAGCAGTCATGAAATTATGGAGATATTTTAATGAAGAAAAACGCTTTCAAAATATAATTTTCCAAATCTCCTTTTGTTAGTTTAAATCTACTTTATTCTGCAAAATGTCATTTTATTTTACTTTATTTTTTCTTCCCTAAAATGGCTATACACTCAATACTATAATGATTATCATTAGTTTTTTTTAAAGTATATTTTTATGAAAATAAACATGCAATGTATATCAGTTGTGAAAATCATGGCAAACTGGAACTGGATTTTTAAACATCTTATTATTGTTAGACAACTACACAGTATGACTGACTTATTGTCTGAATCATACAGGCCAAAAGAAAATGTCGATAGAGAAAAAACTCAAATGATAAATAGATTCAGATAAAAATTGGTTCCCATGGAGATTAGTGGCTGAAATATTATAAGCTGTCAAGTCAATCTGAATTCAAAAATTGCTAATGGCCTTTCAAAACCTTAATTATTGTCTGTACCCAAGTTTTAACTGTTCTCCAAATTGTTTTGGGAGGCGGCCTGTCCTGCTACCCCCCTCCCCAAACCCCCGCTCCCACCCTGCAGAATAGCCTGCTGAATAGCCGAGGGTATGTTGCTGCGCAGCCTATGTTTGTCATTGCTCTGTGCGGGTTACATGGTAGTATTTTATTGTTAAGTTTATGGTTATGTTACTTACCTATTTTGTTCCTAGTGTTGTGAAGTACATTGGCAGGTCAGGGGACACTGGCATGTTATTTAGGTAGGCTAAGCCCAACACGATCAATTTGAGGAAAAATTTAGTATTCCTCAGTTTCGAGACGCATGCGCTCACAGACATCAAATATGGTAACCATCAACAGAATCAACACCAACAGACTGAAGAAGCCTTCCATCCCGTCAACGGAACTACATCCGAGAGGTCAACAACCGACGGTTCGATTTCGACCTAACCCTTCTACAGTTCTACAGTTCTACAGTTCTACATTACATGATTAAATAAATAAATGAGGGATGGGCATTAGATGAGGATGTTTACATTTAGAAGGTGATGGAGGAGACTACCAGATTGGCCCTGATGACCGCTGTTCAGCAGTTCAGTAGCCACCTCAATGATTATGTTAGAAGTGAAGACTCTTGTGGAAACTGTTGAACACATAGACACAATAATAAGTAAGAAACCTTTAAATATAAACAGTTTGAACACTGCCATTCAGCTGAAACTCTGTATTAAATTATTAAAAATTTCAAAGCTGCAAGTGAACATATATATGTCAAAGAAATACATTGAACTTCCACTGACACATATGAAAATGCTGGATCAAACCCTGCAAAGACAGTTCTAACATTATGCAGTGGAACTATTGTTTGTTACCTGCCATAAAAGTTAAACAAATATTTTTAAAAAGGTTTAATCTTACACTTTTTTTAAAAATCCGATTCAATACGAGGGGCGTTCAGAAAGTTCGAGGCTTTTTTTCATATGGATACTTATTTTCAACCTAGAACTATGAATTTTTCACAGGATAAAATTCAGCATATTTGGAATGGATTTCCAAAATTTTGGACAATTTGGACATTTTTAAGTCATTCTGTGGTTTCCATGGAAACTGAAAGTTCAGCTTCTTGGGGCAGGTAACACTGAAACCAAGAATGCCAGGAAATTGTGACTGTGAGAGACTTCTCTCTGTCACTTGTACTAGTGAGATTGACAATATTTGACACAAGAAATATGGTATTTGCTTCTAAATATGCTTTCAAGCACACCAAATGTGTGTATTCTTACACTGAACCCATGTAGGAAAGCACTCCTGCTTGCTAGATTTGGTGAGGGAAATTCAGGTGGCAAAGGTGTGTTTCCCTGACTACATAAGGACTTGTGAAAGCATGGATTCACTAGTGTGAACAAGAGACCAAAATGGACAGCAATATCCATACTAGCTATTCCTGTGACATGTTGCTTTACATAAGCCCTGGTTTTCCCTTACTTAAGTTCATGGAGGCTATAGTTTCAGGCACTGGAGGAGAAAAGGCTTTGGATGACCGAAATTCTTTCACAGAACTTTGTTTGGAGGACTTCAAGGATCATTTAATTCAATGGGTCAGGTATATGAATCAATGCCTTTGGTGAGTTTGGGAGTAATTGTTGAGGCTAATATTATATTTCTTGTGTCAAATATTGCCAATCTCACTAATGCAAGTGATAGAGAGAGGTCTCTCACAGCCAAAATTCATTTGCTTTAGTGGCTTCAGTGTTACCTGCCCCAAGAAGCTGAAGTTTCAGTTTCCATGGCAACCACAGAATGACTTAAAAATGTCCAAATTGTCCACAATTTTGGAAATCCATTACAAATATGCTGAATTTTATCCTGTGAAAAATTCATAGTTCTAGATTGAAAATAAGTGTCCATATAAAAAAAAGCCTCGGACTTTCTGAACGCCCCTCGTATGGGTACTATTCTCTTCAGTTTATAGTACAAGCTATCTTGACAATATAGATCTGTGCTTTTAGGGGAGTGCAGCTGCAGCCACTGCAATCATTTCTCTGCCTATTTGGCTCCCATGTTATATGCTGCAATATGTATTATCCTATTATCCATCTAGCCATGTTGAACATTCAAATAATTTCACTGTTTCAATACAACCTCTTCTAAGACGTAGTGTATTTAATACCTTCACCTTAGAAATGGGGGTATAGCCATTAGCCACTGAAATCATAACTAGGCAAAGTTCAGCTCCAAGATACGGCATCAAACAAGTTTTTATTAGTTTTAATATTAAAACCAACATAGCTGCCAACTGAACACTTCCATAGTGGTCTGAAAGCATATGTTTATAGATTTTTATATTATATCTTATTTAATGAATTATGAAATGAATCAAGTCACAGGCATTACAATCATTTTGAGAAAAGAGCTTGTCACTGCATGCACTTATTGAATTTATATACAAGGTTGGCAACTCCTGGTTTGAGAATTCATGCTCTTGCTTGAGACAGCATTACAGCAGGGATTCTCAAACCAGGAATCTTGAGGGAGTTGCCAACCTTGTATGTGTTGTATACAGGATATGTTTAGCAATGTGAGCTTTTTGTAAGAAATTATAATGCCTGTGAATCAGATACTGTGAACAGGCAAATGTATAAAAATAACTGAAAATCAAAAATATACAAAGCACAAGTAAGATATTATTCGGAGCTTAAATGGAGCAGATTTTGACCTGTTATTACTCAGTATGGTGACTAGATGACTTTCATTTCTAGTAATTACTCATGCATGACTTCATTATTGATTAAAACAATCACTCGTCCACTGGCTATTAAAAGGTTGTAACTCAAAAAATGACATTTTGAGAAAAATGCAAAAAATTATCAAGCGTGTCTGATGGGTTAATAAGGACAGGCAAGTTGAAAGTAGGGTAACATATGTTGACAAATCAAATATTGTAGTTCATTTGGAGTGTTTTACTGCAGATTTAATTCATATATTTGGAATAAATAGCAAAAAAGTGACTTACAACCTTTTAATTCTTTCTGAATTCTGAAGATCCAGTGCAAGAAGGATGTAAGTTAAAACTTCAAATGGCCTATTTGCCAATTTCAATCGATATTTTCTGCTCTTGCCCCATCCAAAAACATTATGGATGCCATTACTAATCATATGGTTGAGTTTCAGGCAATTTTAAGCAAAATTTTGAGTTACGCCCTTTTAAACTTTGCCAAATTTGCCTAAAGTCTCGAGACTGCCCGATGAAAGGTCGTAAGTGCTTCAATATCAAAAGGTTGTAAGTCAATATTTCATGGATATTGCAAAGAAAACACGGAAATGATTATTATTTGAAGCAAATTGTTAGAGAATTGTCTTAAAATGGGGTATAAAAACCTTTAGCATTTCAGATTTCCATATTTATGTTATTATTATCCCACTCCAAATCTGAAGCGATATGAAGTATTCTTTCTTAAATGCTTATTGTTAATTGTATTACCTTAACTCCAACCCAAAAAAAAAGCAAACTGAATTTTCTCTCTTTTTTTTACCTTAAGGGAATTAGGTTTGAAGAAGGTATTGTAATCAATTGGGTAAAATGTCTGACCACTGGGCGGTCGGGCAGGCAGGCGGACTGCGAGTTGATTGAACATTTCTGGGCCAGTACTCAGCCCCAATTGCATGACAATGCACGTACATGGATAAAATAAAGTACACATGTAGCCCATATGGGCCAGTTGTGCCTTTTGATGTTGTTATAATTGTTGGATATTTGATACTTTTTGAAATATTGAAATATATCCGGGCCATGACTCAGTCACTAATGCTTGTACATGTACATGGTTGAAACTAACCCTGTAAGAATCAGGCACCAACCAGTTATCAGCATCTTAATCCCCATGTGGAGAAAGACCTAAAGTCACAGATGCTGTAATTTGGTCTTGCATTTAAAACTGTTTGTGGTGCAGGATAGAAAGCTAACCAAAAAAAGGATAGAAAGTGTTGGCCATTGAGAAATTTAAAAAGGGAAATTTGGCATAATTTAGCCTTTATTAATTGATGGAAAATCTGTAAAACTTGAACCGTTGGACTGAAGGTTCTGAAGATAGGAGGTCCGGTATTAGTTTTTAGTTTTCAGTATGTTATTGTACAATTGAAAGTGATTGCCTTTGGCTTCAAGTATTTAGCAGTTTGTGAAAACTCGGGATGATGAGCAGTTGAGCACATTGAGGGCCACAATTTGTACATCGCATGTAAAACTACCACCATTATATTCTATAATTCAGCCAACTGCCATAAAAATCAGCGACGCATGGAATCTTTGAGATATTCCTGTTTATCCAAAGGGGGACTTCTTTTTGTTGAACTTTTTAGTTAATTCTAATAAAAAAACATTATTCTGAAAAAGGTTATGTTTAAAACTGACCAAATGAATGTTTGATAGTGTCCGCACAAATGATTTGTGTAAATCTGGCATGACTTTAAACAACCAAGAAAATTTTCATAACTGATCAATTTTATGACTCTGTGTAATTTGATCAAAGAAATTAAACTTTTGTCTAATTTTACACAAAGGGTGTGAACGGACACCAGATAATATTGCTTTTGTCTGTTTCAAACAAATCTTAAGAGTTATGAATTGAACTACGAACGATGGCCTATCATCTGGTTGTTGAACGAATTATGTAATTGATTTGGAAAAAAAGACAATGTTATGCTTACAATCCAAAATGTATCGCATTTTATTTTTTACTGTGGAATATGGAATTCCACATTACTGTTGCATCAGTGAGATCATATTATATCTACTAGTAGCAAATTGGGCCAAATTCCAACTCATAACATAAACTCCTAACATTCAATATGTAAAACATGCGGTAAAATATAATCTGAATAATATTTGATAAACCTGCACAGTGTACAGTTTCTGTCATCCATGTTGAGAAGACAGATGAGATTTGTTTCATGAGATGATATCAGCATGTAGACAAATGATTTACAAAGGCTGGGATTTTTACCTTCAGCGAACTTTAGTTCTAAGAAGGTATTATATACTTTGGTCAAATGTTGTCCTTCTGCTGAGCGGGCAGGCGGGCAGCTAGATAGTTTCCGGGCCAGCACTAGGCCCCCCATTATGTGTACATGGATGGAATTTGGTACAAAATAGCCTATATGGTTTATTTGTGCCTTTTGATGGTCTGATATCCTAAACTTTATAATATTGAGAATAATATGTATAAAATTGTTTCTTCCATGTCCGGCCCAAAACTTGGCCACTATTGCATGTGCTTGGATGAAATTGATACCCATATCACCAATACGATGTAGTTGTGCCTTGTGTTGGCCTGATTGATGGATATTCTACTATTTTTCAAATATTGATTAAAAAAAATTAAAAATTATTATTTTTACTTCTAGGTCAAATCTTGACCAAATTGCATGAACAAATTGTGCATGGATGAAATCTGAATCAAATGATCAATGTATTTTTGGGTTTCCAACCCACAGCCCACGACCTACACCATGTACATGTATGAAATTGCTCTATAATATTGAGTCACTGAAGGTTTGCTGCTACACAGCCTGTGTTTGAATTAGCAGGATTCAAATAAAAAAAAATCCTATATGACCCAATTGTCTGGAAAAATGAAATAGAGTTTAGTTCTGTGCCTACAAATTCTCAGATTTTTGACATATCTCATGAAGTTGCCATCTTTCCATCCAAATGACTGTATTGTAATTTTCAAAATCCTGGAATTGAAAGGTTGTAAGTGTGACTTACAATCATATCAATGGGATAAATAGAATGCAAGAAGGTTGTAAGTCTTACTTACAACCTTCTCTGTTTCTCACAGTTGAAGCACCACAGGTCGTAAGTAGGAGTTACAACCTTTAAAAAAAAACAACATCTGTTTTAATGGTACTTACAACCTTTTAAAAATATGCAATCATGTAAACGCAAAAAGGTTGTAACAGAAAATTTTTAATTTCTCGAAAACTAAAAATGATATTTTTCTGGAATTTTCACAGAAAGATGCGGCTTATTTTTCTTTATCTATTCCTTTAATACTGCAGAAAGGTCGTAAGTAGCACTTACAACCTTTTAATAGCCAGTGGACGCACTATGAACTAAATTTTGGTGTATATTTATCAGCAAGAATGAATATGAAAAAAAAGTTCAAAAGCACGAAATAGCGAAAACTTGGGAAAAACAAGTCCCCATAAATGTGAGGGTAGGCTCCGGATTTAAAAATATTTTCAATTTTTTTTCCAGACTCAATATTTATTATATTCCGCAACTTTTGGGGAGGATGCCAGACTTCCAATGATGAAATAGTTCTTATATAACCAACCCTGATAGGCTTCCAGTCAGGTTGGGTACAGATGCAACCAAAAGAAGCATTTCGGTGAATGTCATGTATTCCTAGCATATCCATGGTTACAGCAGAGTTTTCATTGTGAAGTTTTAGATGTCAGGAAATTCAGATTGTTGTTGATGAAATGTTATCAATATCATGCACAAACAAACAGTAGCCTCCTATCATTGGTAAATATATATAATCTGGCATAATGAAGTGTGAGGCAATAAGTGATCAGGAAAACAGGTGATTAATGCTACTGGTGACAATTCATATTATTATATTTGCCAAATGAAAAATAATTATCAGCTCCTCTAATTGCTTACTTTTCTTTGTTTGTAGCCAAGATTTCGTTCTGTGATTATTGCTCATTTGTTTGCATTGTGTTGAGGAGTGTGAAGCTGCAGAGTATTTTTTACGGATTTTGTCTTGGAGAACAGAGCAACTTTATGCAATTTTCAATGCATGACAAAAATCAGTTTAATATACTGCCATCCCAGTATCCTGTGACACACCTGTTTTTATTTGAGGAGTATGAAACATACAATTTCTAGATTGCAATGATTGTATTTGATCACCTTTTTTTTCAAATATATTAGGGTCAACTGCCACTTTTGGATTTTGAAGCCCTAACAACTTTTTTTCTGATTTTCCAAGTGCATTGTGATTATGCGTAAGTGATATTTTAACAGCTGTCTTGTTATACTTTCACAAATAGATATCTCAACATTTTGCATGAAAACTCTTTGATTTGACTTTATTCTTGGAAACTGGTGTCTGAGGGCATTTATGAAAAAATGAAGTTTGGGGCATGATGGGTCTCTTGATTGGGGCATGATGGGCCCAGGCCCATCATGCCCCATTTGAACTAAGCATATGTATTTTTGCAATATCATAGCCAAAGATTGGTGAGAATGGACAACACTGCCTATTTCAATACCTATTGGTATTATCTTATTTACTACATCAGGTATAGAATTAAGAACGTAATTTGTTGTCCCAAATCACCTTTTCTGATGTTAAATTGACGTTTTTGGATTGTTACCTGCATTTTTTAGATGAAAAAGTGATTATGATTTGCTGAGTTTGTTCAATAACTACCATTTATCATGTAATGCAAGTTTTTTATTAAAAATATTGGAATTATTTCAGTTTTACAACTATAATGCCGTAAGTATTGACAAACATTTGAAGCTGCCCATCATGCCCCAACAAGGTGCCCATCATGGCCCACCGTTGCGGGGCATGATGGGCACCTGCCAATAAATTAAAAGTGCTTATAACTCAAACACTATTTCATTGAGCGAAACAAGATTTTCTATGCTTAAAGTAGAACCTAATGCAAAACTAGTCAGCAACAAATAGTAATTTTCGTTGGCATAGTAATGCCATGGCACCTTATAAAAAAAGACCTTATCACATTTGTTGAGAATGGCCCTGCCCTAGACCAATCAGATGCAGGTTAGTTGGTGAGTATGGTAATTAGAAATCAGAAGAGGCTGGTCTTTCAAAGTCTGTGACTGCCCAATTGTCTCCCCTAAGCAAATAGGTTCTTTTGTTCAGAGATAACTCCTCCCGTGGGAATGTCTCAAAAGTGACTGATTACTGGCCATCCAATCAAATGTTTTGATTTTAAATTTTCCCATGGATTATGAAAATATGTTATTCTTTACAGTCTGGCCTGAGTCTATTTCCCTGAGTGTGCCATGGTGGACCCTCAAAGTTAAGGTGCCCATCATGCCCCGCTCTCCCCTAGATTACACACGCAGAAACATATTGTACAGACCATGAAGATTGAGGAATACTTTTGATATAAAAATTGTGCATCCACAAACTTCAAATTAATAAACCAAATGTGAGGTTAACGAGGGTCTCTAAAAAAAGTCTCTCAGTAGGGGAGAGTCCCTCGATCGGAACACCTAACTTCAGAGGCTCAGTGTGCAAAGAGCATTAGTGATATGAATTTCAAAACTGGCCAGAAAGACGAGAATTAAGTTTAAATATATTGTGCTACGGTGTTTCGGACAAATCTTGATCTGTATGGACACAATACCATTTTTAAAAAATGCTTCAAATTCTCACATCATGAACTTGGTGTCCTCGATTGGAACAGTGACTTCCCTCGATTGGACCACCTCAGAAAGTCGTTTTTTTAATAGCACAAGCTATTTGCATCATTTTCTAAAACAGAAACAACAGTTCCTGATTGTTTTATTAATTTTGGACAAGTACAAAATTTCGATTTTGATGTTTTTAACATTTCAATGTTGTCCTGAGAAGGCCAATAGAGGGCATGTCAGCATGGGAGATAAATTCACATAATTAATTTTACTTAACCATGGACCATAATTTCTTAATTTTAGCTTCATAAAAATCTCAAATTATCATATTGGCAGGCTATCTTATCAGTAAAAATACATATATGAGGTGGTCCGATCGAGGACACACCACTGGTCCAATCGAGGGAATAATTGTCATTTTATAAATTTAAGCCAGTGCCCTGAATTTTATAGATAGAGAGAGTTTTCTTTTTCGTTTTAGCAGACAATTAGTTGGAGGTCACTGAAACCGATTCTGAAGAATTTCCCAGCAGTATGTGGATTCTGATTGTGTGAGACCTGCATCGCAATGTTAGATCAGACACTATTATTTTATACCCGCTTTGTTAACTTCAAATATCAATGATTTTCCCAATCAAACATTCGTGACCATTTCAAAGTGATTGAAAAGCAATCACTCCAGATAGGACACCTGTTCATAAGTTTTATAGTTATGTAATTATTATTCAAGTGTTCTGATCGAGGCACCGGTCCGATCGAGGGGACTCTCCCCTAACACCGATTCAGCAGTGACTGGGAGACCAAATTTGTCCACTGGGAGACCATCTGGTCTCCCAGTTGCAATGTTAACAAGAAAATCTTTTTGAAAAAAAAGATATATGCTGGCTGTAGTGACTACGATTTCAAAATTTACAATAAGAGTATGTTTTGCCAAAAGAATTTTAAAATTTGGTATAAGATAAAATACAGATGAACCCATGATATGGTATAAGAAGCTATGAGAGGAATTATAGATGAACCCATAATAGATCTATCTAGCTATCTGTCTATCTCTCACCCTCTCTATCTCTTCATCCCAAGGGGGCATGCGATACTCCGGAGACACCAACTATACTTTTTCTATATCTCTCACTAACTAGGTCTGGAACACACATATATCATGGGTTCATCTATAAATCCTCTTATAGCTTCTTACGTATACCTGCTCTGCTGATCTACACTAAATTGTATTGACTGTTATTTTTATTCCTATGACAGTTTAGCTGGAGTTGGCAAGTTCATATGGGGGAGCATAGGTTCAATATGACTCACTATTAATTAGTAAGTCACTATATATGACTGTCAGTCCCTAACTGTTAATCAGGCATCCCTTACTGTTGTTCATCAGTTAGTCACTACCTGTTAGTCATTTTAAAAGTCTGTTGTTTTGGTAGTTACTATTTGTTAGTCACTAAATCTGTTATTAAGTCACTAACTGTTAGTTAGTCAAAAACTATTAGTCAAAAACTGTTAGTTAGTCAAAAACTGTTAGTTAGTCAAAAACTGTTAGTGAGAAAGTGTTATTTAGTCAAAACTGTTAGTAGTCAAAACTGTTAGTCAGTCAAAACTGTTAATTAGTCAAAAACTGTTAGTCAGTCAAAGACTGCTAGTCAGTAAAAAACTGTAGTTAGTCTAAAACTGTTTGTAGTCAAAAACTGTTAGTAGTCAAAAATTGTTTGTAAGTCAAAATGGTTAGTTAGTCAAAACTGTTAGTAGTCAAAAACTGTTATTCAATCAAAAACTGTTAGTAAGTCAAACTATTTGTAGTCAAAAACTGTTAGTAGTCAAAAACTGTAAGTCAAATGGTTAGTTAGTCAAAAACTGTTGGTTAGTCAAAACTGTTAGTTAGTCAAAAACTGTTAGTTAGTCAAAAACTGTTAGTTAGTCAAAAACTGTTAATTAGTCACTAATTGTCACTAACTGTTAGTCACTAACTGTTAGTCAGTCACCAA
Organism: Platynereis dumerilii; assembly: GCA_026936325.1. NCBI lineage: Eukaryota > Metazoa > Annelida > Polychaeta > Phyllodocida > Nereididae > Platynereis > Platynereis dumerilii. Next base: position 87,771,800 of record JAPTHN010000001.1, on the reverse strand, counting down.
CTGTTGGTCAGTCACCAACTGTTAGTCAGTCAGGAATCACTAACTGTTAGTTGGTCACTAACTGTTAGTCAGTCACCAACTGTTAGTCAATCACTACTGTTAGTCAGTCACTAACTGTTAGTTAGTCAAAAAACTGTTAGTTAGTTAAAACTGTTAGTCAAAACTGTTAGTTAGTCAAAAACTGTTAGTTAGTCAAAAACTGTTAGTTAGTCAAAAACTGTTGGTTAGTCAAAAACTGTTAATTAGTCACTAATTGTCACTAACTGTTAGTCAGTCACCAACTGTTGGTCAGTCACCAACTGTTAGTCAGTCAGGAATCACTAACTGTTAGTTGGTCACTAACTGTTAGTCAGTCACTAACTGTTAGTCAATCATGAACTGTTAGTCAGTCACTAACTGTTAGTTAGACATGTGCGTCGCTGTCCTTAACTGTTAGCAAGTCATTTTGTCCCTAACTGTTGTCATCAATTGGTCACTACTGTTAGTAAGTCACTGTTGTTAGTCACTTACTGTTAGTAAGCACTAACAGTTGTTGATTCACTAACTGTTAGTCTTTAACTGCCAGTTAGTCACAACTGTGAGTCACTAACAGTCTGTCAATCATCCCAAGGATGTGCCACCCAGAAATTGGACCTATAAATAGAACAAACTGCTCACATTACTATTCACCCCCAATTGTTACAACTCACCCCCAATTATTTCAGGTCCTGCAACAATTGTATCTGCACCAATTGGTCGAATAATGGGTGGCAGGTGTACTTATACATCAATTCAACAATATTAAGTATTTGTGATCATAAAATATTTTGTAATGCTCTAGCTGATATTACTAAATGGTGAGGACCAAACCGGTTGACACTTTTCCGTATGGGGCAACCAGTATAGTATGCTGGCTGCAGAGCCAATCCTGTACTATAACAAATCTTGTCCTAAAGTTCTAGAAGCCAGCATAAAAAATTCATTGCGAAGCTGTCCATATGCAATAGTCAGTTACAGCCGACGAATGACAAGTGCTTAGAGAATCGCACAAGCATGTTCATGTTAATGCACATCCCTATACATGCCATGTTATTCTTTATGACTCATATCCTATACTTTCAAGTTTCAATGCTTGCAACACTAGTTAATGTCACCTCGCATTACCTACTGAGTCACAGCACTCATCACTGAGGTCACAAGTTAGGCCTATCCAATGATAAATTGACAGTTCACTTCAATGCAATAGATAGGGCCTGTTGTGAGGTCTTCAATGCCTCAAATAGCTGAATGTTAGTAGCCATTATTTTCGACTGTGTAACAACATCAACTGCAACTTCTCATAAATAAGAAAATCTTCTTCTTTTTTTTTAAAAGATAAGCTGGCTGCAGCGCTATGATATATTTCATATATGTTAAAGTTAAAGGTAAACTGTTTAAATGTCAATATGTACAGTACATGCCAAAATGGTATACCAGTAACAGAAACTACCCAGCAGGCATTGTGATGTCAATCCATTGTTGTATTTGCTTATTTTAGTTCGTGACAGACCTTGACTTAAATATAAAGTCATCGTGACGTTTTTGTTTCCCAAAACACACAGTTCTAAGTCAAAAGCCATTGTCAGCATGAAATTGTCCGTTGACTGATCTTCTACTGACAAATCTGACTTCAGAATGATGTTGTATTTGCGCCGCTTGCCCGCTGGGTATACTCTGCCTAATTAGGGTGGTTAAACAATTCTTCTAAATTTCTGGAAATTGGAGACTGGATTCTGATCTCTTACAGATAGATTGGAAGTGTGAGAACATTACTGGCTATTGGGTAGCTTCCTGGCACAACATTTTAAGTGTCACTTGATATTAGTTGAATGGCCCAGCTTATAAAGGTAGATGTATTTCTCTGTCTTTGATTCCTCAACAGATTGATGTCCATTGAGGAATCAAGAATCTTATATTTCAAAGCTCATAAAACAGATTGTTGCCAGTGAACGTGCGATCTAACAGTGTGAAACTCTGGTGTGAGAGGTGTCTATTTCAAGATGTCCCCTTGATACCAGCCTCACAAAGTCAGAAAGAGTGACTGAACTCAGTAACAGCAGACTACCAAAACTGAGATATCTCATCTGGATAGTTCCGGTGTGAAGGGATTGTGTTTTAGACAGATTTGTTATTGTTAATTTGTCATCACAATATGACAGTCAACAAATATTGTATCTTATCCCAAACATCTATAGTTATCATTGCCTGTTGAGTTGTTGTTGTTTTTCAGGTCAGATATTGTCAGCAAATTCTGTCAAACAGACAAGGATAATATTATGTTCAGCCTATCAGAAAGATCGATCATGATAATATTCCCTATAGGCTATAGCTTTGCAAAATCAAGCACTGAGTTGTTATGTCCTCCTCTGTCTGATCTTAACAAAATTAGTCATGTAGTATGTCCAAGATTAAACAAATTGTCGGGACATGTTGCTTGCATGGTGTTACAAAACAATAGCGTATCAATGTAAATTGCTGTGAAAACTGAAAAAAGTTGGTTTGACATTAAAAGTTATATGAAATGGCTGAATTCGCATACTGCCCTGCATCTTCACTCGGTACCTATGACCTTCTGGGTCCTAGGAGGATACAGGTCTAGGGTGGAGCTATTGGGAAAGATACAAATTGACCCATGATATAAAAACTAAATATTGTATTGTAACCTTTCCTCATAACAAACTAGTTTACCATATTTGTAACTTAACAATGATTGCTATAACAATTCTGTCACAATATATACTCCACACTCTATGCCAATGTTATGATCATGAATTAACCATACTACCCGTACCATTGCAACTACGAAGTCCTATAGTATAGATATAGACAGACAGACAGACAAATTCTTTATTGACCTGTGTAAAAAATATACACCCAGCCCTATATGGGCTTACAAGTCATCAAAATAATTCAAAAGTAACTTTTACAACAAATTTTCTGGAAACTACAATATTAAAATGTTTACAATCACATATTTACAATATTAAAACATTTACAATCATATATTTACATTATTTAAACAACAAATTTCTTCTTCTATGGAAAGCTTTAAACAAATATTCTGCGGTAAATTTAACTAAATCTTTGGACATCAACAACTTAGATTTTTCTTGTAATGATAAAAAGTAAAAATCCACACAATAATCTAAAACACGAGTTAAAAGTAAATTACGTAAATCGTTATAAGTATTACAATGGAACAAAAAATGATTTTCATCTTCGAGAACATGATACGTTGTAGGAACAAAATTCACAAACTCTATATTCTAATGGTATATCATTGTAACGTCCTGTCTCTATTGCTAATGGTAAAACACCAAACCTAAATTGTGAAAGAACAGACAAATGACCTCTATCATAAACTCCAATTTCTCTTGTTAATTTGTTTATCAACTTCAAACACTTGCTTTGTTAGTCTGTTTTCATCCATGTAAACAAGTCTATTCCAAAGACGTAGCATTTCAATATGACGTCTAGTTTTTGAATCAATCCATCCCATATCGCATCTATATGGCTGTAACAATCAGAAGTATCCTATAGGCTAATACTATGCAGCAGCTTGAGAAGAAAGGCTGAAGCCTGAAGCTCAATTCAAATGAAAGTGTTGATTCAGGGAACCCAGCTCAGCTCATTTTTCTAGTGAACTTGGCATTGTGTTTATACCCTGAAATCTACGGTCAAATTATGTTGAAAAGGACTGCAGACCTGTGCAGGGCCTACTAAAAAGCGTGATTGTAACTTTATAATGTCACAATGTTGTGCCAATCCATTGTTTAGCCATTTAAACCTGATTTTTGCACTGTAAAGAGTGATTTTGGATGAGCATTTGGCTTGGACCCGAAACGCGATCAGAGACCTTCAATCAAATTGTGTGTTCTCACGGGAAAAAATGGTACACAAACCCAGGATCTCATCAGGACAGCATTTCAAGATACCTCGATGATGATTTAGCGCCATGTTTAGCACTTTTGTTTATTCCCTAATCTGAAAGATGAGCTGAGAGGTGAAAGATATGCTACAAATCATGACATGTGACCTGCCATTTCCAGGGCTTTTCTGAGTTAGGACTTTGAAAATTGCTTCACCAAGTGGATTGAAGTATGCAGAAATGTTTTTCATGCCAAGGAAAGTTCTTTGAAAAATTTTGAAACTGTTGATGAACATCTGTGTTCACAATTAATTGTGTTTTTGCAATAAATTTTATGGCGATTTACACAGCTAAAATGTTGAGTTTTGTTTTGGAAAATTAGGCTACACTGCCTATACCCCAAGATGTCGTTTCCATGGCTAAACTAAAGTAAGTTAAACATTGGCCATGGATGTAATATTTTCAAAATCAATGGCTATAATACACCTGAATTTTGTACTGTGAAAATTTGATTCAAGTTCGTCAAAGAAAAAGGTCTGCTACAAAAATTTGTCAGACCTTTTTGAACACCCCTCGCATGGGACCTTAATTGTAGAACCTTTTTTGGCTGTGGGTTCTTTATATGTACCCTTAAGAACCTTTTGCGTTAAGAGTGTATGATGATTGTTTGAAGTCCGGGTGGCCAGCAACAGGTCAAATTCTCACCATGGAACACAGTGTGACGCAACCGAAATTCGTCAAGAAACATAAAAATTGGGGCTGGCGAATAGGGGGGTACGATCTGCACAAATGAGGTTCTTTTACCATTGACACTTCTGACACACTTGTAAGGGTCTAATAATGTCACATATTAGGCACCATTTAATAAGCGACACATTGATGATAATGTTGAAGGCTCTGTCATGGTCGGAGGAGGCATTTTTATCGAAAGATGCATGGGAGCTCAGTGTCACCAAAGGAGGAACGCTGATTGCTGCAAAATACACTTTAGATGGGACTGTTGGTGTCCACTTCCTTTTATGCAGGATAATGCTTAGTCACACCCAGTATGTTGGTCAATACAGCCTTATTATACATGTACAGTAAGACAGAATTGAGGTTATCACACTCCCCAGAACTCAGTCCCATTGAACATGTGTGGGACATTTTGGGTAGGCATATTAAGAAGTGGAATCCTCCTCCCAGGAACATCAAGCAGCTGAGGGTGCCCCTTGCTGCAGAGCGGAAGGGTGTACCTCAAGGCATCATCCACCATATCTGAATGGACAATCAACACCCTGATGCTTCATTGGGGTAATATATAATAACCTGCATTATAATAACCTGCATTATTACCTCATTTTCTTTGCAGGTCTCACCCATGACGCTGTTCTTCTTTGGGCTTATGGCGTCAACAAGACCCTGGAACAAGGCCATCCTCCTAGCGATGGATTACGAGTCACCCGTAACATTGTGGATTCAAAGAGTGTTGGGGTCACAGGCAACATCGTCATTGACAAAAATGGCGACCGCTTACGCGATTTCAAGGTAAAGCTTTTCAAAGAAATCATCACCACTTTACTATCTCAAGACGCTGATGGGCCATTCTTAAATTTCGGGACAAAGGGTATAGCAAAAATGTCCTGTAACGGAGGGGACAATGTGGTAACGGAGTGGAATTTTGATGTAAAAAACCAACTGTAGGAACAACAACAAAAGGAAAAACAATAAAATATTGATGTTACTATTATTTTCAGAAGTACTTCATCTCACAACAGTAGATTTTCTGGTCCAAATGTCGATTTCTTGCTTTTGATCTGGTAACGAAGTGGACGGTAATGGAGTGGAATGGTTTTTTGCTTTTTGCTCAATGCTGCTTTTTATTTTGGAGATTAGGTAAACTAATTGCAGACTATCAAAAGCTGTCACCCTCAGCAATATATACATGAAATCACTCTTTAAAACTATTGTTGGTAAGCTTGGAAATGAAGGAAACGGAGTGGACATTTTGGTGGGACCAAAAACATTTTCTATGAATATTATGTCTTAATTTATTGAATACATGTTTTATGAAGTCTGCAAGGCAGTGGTACTATGGCGCACATGCGTTTGATGATATTCAGTGAAAATAGCTCATAAAAAACAATGACTAACCAAGCTATGGCAAGTAATGGAGTGGACAAAAAATTGACATAAATTAGTGACACGTCTATTGTATCAATTTAATCAATGAAATAAGACCCAAAAAAAATTGAATGTGAACTAGATATAAATTCAAGGTTATATTCTCATGAATCATGCAAAGAAACTTTGAATATAATGGTACATTAGGAGGAAAATGAACACTTGATTTTGTCATGTCAGGTCCAGTGACAGGGAAAAATCATTGATTTTGCATGGATTCCTGGACATAATGCACAAAGAAAAGGTCTATTGAATGACTTTTTGTTCCAAATGCAGTGGTTCTGAATGGAAATATGAATAAAGATGCAGAGTGATGCTTCAGATATTAATCGCATTAAAATTAATGTCAGGGGCTAGAGTGATGCAAATTGTCCCGAAATTTGAGAATGACCCTGATGAGACTCTCAGGGCCGGATTATCCATAGGGCACAGTGGGCACTGTGCCCAGGGTCTCACAAGGCAAGGGGGCCGAGGAGTATATAATTTCTTCCTGCAGTTCTGCAAAAAGCTGCAGAATTCTGCAGTTCTGCAAAAAGCTGCAGAATTCTGCAAAAAACTGCAGAATTCTGTAGGAAACTGCAGAATTCTGCAGGAAACTGCAGAATTCTGCAGTTCTACAAAAAAACTGCAGAATTCTGCAGTTCCAAAAAAAATTCTGCAGTTTCAAAAAAAACTCTGCAGGAAGCTGCAGAATTCTGCAGTTCTGCAGCTCCCTGCATGATTTCTGAACCTCTGTTACTTCTTGCAGTTTATTGCATTGCATCTTCAAAGTTCAGACCTCTCGGACATGGGGCTTGCCGCTACCAAGGAAACGTGGTTTGGGGGATTGTTGTATGAGGGATCAGGGTTTTTGTTAGTCCTCTGTCACTGCAGCGTTTCTGAAAAGTTTCTGCAGCAAAATCTGTAATTCTGTAGGAGATATGCAGCCTGGGAGGTTTTATGCAGCTCTGCAAAAAACTGCAGGATTCTGCAAAAAACTGCAGAATTCTGCAGAAAACTACAGAATTCTGCAGTTCTACAAAAAACTGCAGAATTCTGCAAAAAACTGCAGAATTCTGCAGTTTTCAAAAAAAATCTGAAGGAAGCTGCAGAATTCTGCAGCTAACTGAGGAGTATATAATTTCTTCCTGCAGTTCTGCAAAATGCTGCAGAATTCTGCAAAAAACTGCAGAATTCTGTAGGAAACTGCAGAATTCTGCAGTTCTACAAAAAACTGCAGAATTCTGCAAAAAACTGCAGAATTCTGCAGTTCCAAAAAAATCTGCAGAATTCTGCAGTTTCAAAAAAAAACTCTGCAGGAAGCTGCAGAATTCTGCAGCTAACTGCATGATTTCTGAACCTCTGTTACTTCCTCCAGTGTATTGCATCTGTACAGTTCAGACCTCTTTGACATTGGGCTTGCCGCTACCAAGGAAACATTTATTTGGGGGGTTGGTTTGGGGGGTTGTGGTTTGGGGGGTCAGGGTTTTGGTAGTCCTCTGTTATTGCAGCGTTTCTGAAAAGTTTCTGCAGCAAAATCTGTAATCCTGTAGGAGATATGCAGCCTGGGAGGTTTTATGCAGTTCTGCAAAAAACTGCAGAATTCTGCAGGAAGCTGCAGAATTCTGCAGGAAGCTGCAGAATTCTGCAGTTCCAAAAAAATCTGCAGAATTCTGCAGTTTCAAAAAAAGCTCTGCAGGAAGCTGCAGAATTCTGCAGCTAACTGCATGATTTCTGAACTCTGTTACTTCCTCCAGTGTATTGCATCTGTACAGTTCAGACCTCTTTGACATTGGGCTTGCCGCTACCAAGGACACATTTATTTGGGGGGTTGGTTTGGGGGGTTGTGGTTTGGGGGGTCTGTGTTTTGGTAGTCCTCTGTCATTGCAGCGTTTCTGAAAAGTTTCTGCAGCAAAATCTGTAATCCTGTAGGAGATAGCAGAATTCTGCAGTTCTACAAAAAACTGCAGAATTCTGCAAAAAACTGCAGAATTCTGCAGTTTCAAAAAAAATCTGCAGGAAGCTGCAGAATTCTGCAGTTCTGTAGCAAATTCTGCAGTTCTACCAGGTAGCAGTTTGTGGAATGACATTTTTGCGAGCACACAGATCGCCGAAAAAAGTGCCGTACGGCAAAAAGAAACAACGACGGACCAAGACTGACTGCTGTATTAAATAGACCTGGTTGCAGAGTACCTGAAAGTTTTTTCGGAATGAAATTTGGTTGAGAATTAACCAAGCAGTGAGGAAAAATGTCCATGGAAGTTCATTATGATAGAGCACTGTCAGCAGTTTATGAAATGACATTTTTGCGAGCTGACCGATCGCCGAAAAAACGGGTCGTACGGCAAAAAGAAACAACGACGGACAAAGACTGACTATTGTATTAAATAGACCTGGTTGCAGAGTATCTGAAACTTTTTTCGGAATGAAATTTGGGTGAGAATTGACCGAGCAGAGAGGAAAAATGTCCATGGAAGTTCATTATGATAGAGCACTGTCAGCAGTTTATGAAATGACATTTTTGCGAGCTGACCGATCGCCGAAAAACGGGTCGTACGGCAAAAAGAAACAACGACGGACAAATACTGACTACTGTATTAAATAGCCCTGGTTGCAGAGTATCTGAAACTTTTTTCGGAATGAAATTTGGTTGAGCATTGACCGAGCAGAGAGGCAAAACGTCCATTGAAGTTTATTTTGATAGAGCACTGTCAGTAGTTTATAAAATGACATTTTTGCGAGCTGACCGATCGCCGAAAAACGGGTCGTACGGCAAAAAAAAAAACAACGACGGACAAAGACTGACTAGTGTAGTCAATAGACCTGGTTGTAGGGTACCTGAAACATTTTTCTGAATGAAATTTGGTTGAGAATTGACCGAGCAGAGAGGCAAAGCGTCCATTGAAGTTTATTTTGATAGAGCACTGTCAGTAGTTTATAAAATGACATTTTTGCGAGCTGACCGATCGCCGAAAAAAGGGTCGTACGGCGAAAAAAAACAACGACGGACAAAGACTGACTAGTGTAGTCAATAGACCTGGTTGCCGGGTACCTGAAACATTTTTCTGAATGAGAATTGACCGAGCAGAGAGGCAAAACGTCCATGGAAGTTTATTTTGATACAGCAGTTTGTAAAATGACATTTTTGTGATCCCATTTGTTTCCTCACAGTCCTCATTCTTGTATAGGTATTAATGGAGCTGCAGAACTGCAGAATTCTGCAGTTTCCTACAGAACTGCAGAATTTATTGCAGAACTGCAGAATTCTGCAGCTTCCTGCAGCTTCCTGCAGAATTCTGCAGTTTCCTTCAGAACTGCAGAATTTTTTGCAGAACTGCAGAATTCTGCAGTTTTCTGCAGAATTCTGCAGTTTTCTGCAGAATTCTGCAGTTTCCTACAGAACTGCAGAATTTTTTTGCAGAACTGCAGAATTCTGCAGTTTTCTGCAGAATTCTGCAGTTTCTATTGCAGAATATGCAGCTGCAGGAAGAAATTTAAGTGTACTGAGGGGGCCTCACAAAAATTGAGAAAGAGGATAGAAGGTCAAGCCCACATACACATTTTAACTTTTCCAAAGATATGAAAAACATTACACTTTAAAGCCACTAATATTATGAATGTTGACCACACATATTCATATATATTCTGATGAAGGTTCTAATTTCTCAGTATAAGTTGATCATTTGTAAGTTTCTGCTGGCTTACACTCAAGATGGCTTGTGATTTTGTTTTGCTGGTTTAGGAGAGCCATTTCTAGATGAATAATTGAGAAACAATTGGAAATTATGCATTAATAAGTCCATTCAATTATCACCTACGGTGCAGTGCAGATATAACCAATTATTGTGAATTTGGTGAAATAAATTAGGAAGGAAATGTCAATTTGCAAGGTAATCATGGTTATGACAAACAAGATTGCCACGTGTGATGATGAGACTTGCAATGGTTTCCGCTTCTTCCATATGTTACTTGGCACATTAAAAAAAAGCTGAATATTAGGCCTATAGGTAATGGTTGCCAAAGTGAAGGTAGAAGTGAAAATGTACGCATTCAAGTATTCCAAAAGACTAGCCCCTGCCAGTGTAATAATTATATTTTCAAACAGCGCCAATTATCACAGTGGCTTTAAGCCAATATCTACCACACATATTTGCAAGTATTGAAGCTTTTCTTCTGATATGATTTCCATCATGTCAGCCTCTACCCCATGATAACATATTTTGTGTACACCAGGAAGCCTCTAGCTACTCCTGCTGTGAGACTTGTTTGAAATTGCTCTTAATGTTTTGAATTAATGTAAAATCTCATATAATATCTCATTGGATTTAAACTCAGTGATCATCCAGAAGACCAAAAGTTTTAGTTTGACAGACTCAGCCCATCAATAAAACCTTAGATTAATTGTCAATACACTCATGAGACATATTCATAAATCAAAATGAAAGGTTTCGAAATCATTTCTCAAATCAACCTGATCAGTAAGCTGCGCTTTGTACCTAAATGGATTTGATGTGTGGTCTCTGAGAATGCGGCCTGGTGGCTGTTCTTTTATTAGCTTGAGTTTAAAATCACCATTTTCATGAATACATGTAGTGGTTTTAGGATAGTGGGTAGAAAATGTCCATGACCATCACTAAGTTTCAATGCTGGAGACCCTGGAATCTTAACAAAAGATACATACATGTGCTGACATGTACATGTATTTCCAAATTCTTGGGCATAGCCCAGTATTGTCATTTTTACTTCATTTGAAACATTTTTCTCAAATCTGCATTCTCACTGTACTGCAAATCTTCAGTCAAGTTGAGTTTTACAAACTGGCCATCATGAGCCTCATTTTTACACTTATGTTTCAAACACAGTTTCAAAATAAGGTTATAAATAGCCAAAATAGTAGGCAAGGGCTTAAGTGGCTCGTCGAATAGGCCTATTTTTTTATTGGCATGGTTCTCCTCATTCAACAGCCTTACGGCTACATGTGGGATTGTGGATGATTCAGTTTTGGAGAGGAAACAAACTTGGAGATTTAGCTAAAATGAGCTAATTTCTTTAAGGTAGAGAACTTGTGAGTGATGAAACTAATTTCTTTCAGACAGGTGTTTTACATTTACCCTTGGCAAACTATGCACTGGGCTACATTCAAGTCAGCAGCAATTTAAGCCGATCATTTTAGAGAGGCCGTGAACATTTGAAAAACGTTGCAACCTCAGCAACTCCACTTTCTGTGACAAAAAATAGATTTATTTAGAATCAGACAAGTTCCAAAATTCTGATTGTTACACACAAAAACACTAGGAATCCATAAAACTGTAGGTTTATTTGAAACTTTTAGGTCATGAGCCTACATATGCATGAGCTTTTATATGCCAGCAATCAGTAACTTCCACTTTTTTGACATGGAAGACCCTGTAATCACGAAACGTAATTCTCTGGCATTGTTGTTGGTGTGTCATTTTAACTACAGTCGAAACATCATTAATGAGTGCACTGTTGTCATTTTAGGGAATTTGGGGATTTATTTTACCTGAACTGTCAAATGGGTTCATTACTTTCTGAGGTTTTCTGAAAGTAACAATGCTTATGTAGTGCATGGTTTCTATAATGAACTCCCTCCCCACCATCAATTTTCTTGCAACACTAAACCACTTCATTCCACCAAAAATTGAGAAGCATGCAAGTGATTATCTTCAAATTTTTATGTCACTTTTATTCATTTATTTTTTATGCCTTCTTTGCAATTGCCAAATTTTGACATTAGTGATTTTTAATGTTCTTATACTTATATTCGATTGTGTCAGCTCGAAACTTAATAAACAGTGTGATAGCTAATGAAATCCCGCAATTGCGAGTGAACACCATGAAAAAACCATTGAGTTCACACAATTGAGTTCATCCTAGTGAACTCAATGAAATAAATTATCTGACGTTGTTATGCAAACAATGGGCAGCGATTGTTTATGTTATGACGTCACAATGGGCAGCTGGTGACATCACAACAAATTTCTGCTCCCAACTTGGGAGAATTTGAAGTTATCAGACTAAAATTTAATAAAAACCACTGATAAAGTCATTGCGGGATATAATTTAATAAAAACCACTGATAAAGTCATTGCGGGATATAAATAAAACCCCACACTGTTAAAAAATAATTGTCACATTACAGATATTTCGGGAAATTTTTTTTCCAGAGGTCTCAGTATAGTTACAGAAATCCATTTGTGTGTACACTGGATATTTCTGTTATCACACAAGCAGTGTCTGTAGTGAATTTTCTGTCGGATTACAGAAAAATCAGTCATACATCAATGATTTGTGAAAGGTGTCACAAATACCAAAACTGAGATTGGCAATTTCATGTTTGCTTCAGTTCACTATGAAATCACACATTAATCTGCTTGTAGAAGTTTAAAGACTCTATAATACATAATAATTTTCATTACAAAACACTTTGGGACTTTAAACAAAATCCACTGAGGCATGAAAAAAGCTAGGAGACCCTGCAAACCTTTTTTGCAATTAAAAGCCCGCTTTAAGATCTGTGAGACAGAAAATTATTTGCAATCATAAGTGGTCAAGGTGTTTTTTTATATGCTTTTCAAATCATCCTCCTCGTTTTCATCAATAAATTATTACAGTTTCTCACTTTGATATAGAAAAAGAGTGGACTATTGCACTGTGAAAATGGCACTTGATTTTTTTTTTCAAACTAAATATTCGATTTGTCTATTGAAAATTATTTTATTTTGTAATATTGGTCATGGTAAGTACAGCGATAGGTGTCCACCAACCATTCTATTTGCTATCGATTGTCTTATTTATATGTTCATGTGTACTGCCTTAATAATGGCCCAATAAATAAATATAAATAAATAAATAAATAATCCCACTGGTTGGTAACAGCCAACCGAAAGGATTATGTCTGATTTTCACTCTAAATTCAGTTATGACAAGTCAAATGGCCTTCTCTTGATCATGACTAATCAAACAGCTTCTAGGTTTTGGATTGTTTTCCATGTCGAAAGTAAAGAAGGTGACACTTCATCGGCTAACATGAGTCACAAAGTGCATTTTTCACAGTGATCTGGTCCTCATTTTTTCTATATCATAGTGATAGACTGTAATGTTTACTTTCAACTTACACAGATCAAATACTTGAAGTTAAAACCGGTGTAGACAATAACAACTATTTTAAATATATTGGCGGTATAGGCCTATTGAAATTTGTCATTTTACCAAATAAGCAAATGAAGCTTTTAGACAAATGAACAGAAAATATTTCGCAATTGCATCTCCCTTGCATCACCCCCTTCCCACCAGATGAAGTTTTGTAATGATTTTAAATGTTATTCTTAAATATCGAGAGAAAGTGCCCTGCAAATTATCCAGTAACAGAACAGGAAGTGAGGCACCAGAGTGGATTTTTGTTGTTGTTTTTTTGCCAAAAAAGGGAAAACTACTGTAAGCAGTGGCATATTTGGTGCATGTGTGTCTGATGACATTTATCAACTTGACTTGTGTTGCGCTGGTTTACCCCGGATCAGCCGGGACAGCTCTACCACCATCGTTTGATGATGATAACGAGAAGACTGGGAGTCTGGAACAATACCTATTAATCCAGGGATGCCAAGGGTCTTTCAGTTGTTCCAACATAGAATACTGGATACAACCGCCTCCATTTAATGTGCCTTGGATTCAGACTAAACGCAGAAATTACTTCTTAGAAACAACAGCGAAACAAGCAATAGCAAGCGATGGAGTGGACAAAAAAGTTCAGTGGCAACAAAATACCATTAATGTGGTATGGGTGACTGGACATTATCACTCAAATCAGAATTGTCTTGCTTGCCCCACCCCTCCCTGCTGCCAGTTTTGATTCATGTTTTGGTTGAATCACCAGTACATATTGTGGACAGCAGTTTCAACCACCACTAACCTCATTGCTGTGTCCCTGAATGGAGGGTGGAGGGGTGCTGTAATTTGCTTTACAAAAGAATGGTCTGCAAGCAGTTCAATGATTTAGGAAATTGAAAAAATGAAATTGTTGGCATTTTTCACAACTTATCCATGTTAGTTTTGGGCTTAAACTCCATTAATATGTTATGGGATGACCAGGGGGGAAATTTGCAGTTGTTGCCCTGGACCCTTGGGACTTCTGCCTCATGATAGTATATTTCGAATGAACTGCATATCGCTTGATCTCCCTTTGACCACAGTTTTATAAATAATATGCTGTTGGCATCAATAGCCATTTGTAGTGCTCATAGTAGAGAATAGATTTTATTTTTAACAACATATATATAAAGCTAAAAAGACTTTCAGAACTCTCAGTGGAGCAAGGGACTGTAACCAATCAGTCAACCAACTTTGCAAAGTTTCTGTTTAATCTGGATCCAAGAAGTTAGGCAACACATTGTAAGTTCTAACAGATTAGTTTGTTCCACATCAAGCAATAATTTATGGTAGAACACATGAAAATGTGATATCTACTAGGCATAAATTGGCAAATTTATTGCCTAAAGTAGTTTATTCACAGAATTCAAATGTTACTGAGGAAGAGCCCATACCATGGATACGGAGAATAGCAAAAAGAGTCAGCAATCATAAATTTGATAAACATAAGGCTTCAAAAGTGCTGAGCTGTATATTTATTATTAGTCTACCATGTCATTCTTCAGACATCAGTAGTGACATCAACCTTGCCATTCTTCAGATGTAAGTTCGATGACAATTGGAAGTTCATATGTTAATGACTCTAGAAGCCAAATTTCTGACAACACTGACATACACAACCTTTGATGAGATTCACATGCTCCATGGCATTTTTTATTTCGTATAAATCATCTTTCAGCAAAATAAACATTTTTGCATCTTTGTGACATATAAGTCCAAACACAGAAGCACACATTTATCACGACTTCGTCATGTAAAAATATTTTGTAAGACTTCATAGAAAAATAATTCAGGTTAATAAATATGAAAGCAGGTTGTTTAAACAGTTTATATTCAAAATCTATGTTTTGAAATACTCTGTAAAAAAACTGCACAGTGCACATAGTCACTCTCAATACTCACACATTGTACAAATCATCAATTTCATTATATTAAAAGAACCTGCAACAAACTTAGGATAGCATTATCATATCATCTGCCAGTGACTTTTGTTGTGTTGTCATTTGTAAATCTGGGGAGAGAGCGGTTTAGCTCAGTCAGTTGTGCGCTCAGTTGCCAATCACTGGGTCATGGTTTGATTCACATACTGGCCAGGTCACCTGGATTTATGTTGACCAGCAGTTACAATGTTCCTATGCCTTATTCCAATGTTTTTCTCAAAGTGTATAAATACAGGACATAAAGCCTCATCCTTTGTCGTGGCACTTCTGGTGTATCTCCTGAAAAGAGAAATTACAATTATAAGTACACAACTAATCTTGTCAATGATTTGTATGTTTACCCTTTGTTTTCTCATTAACTAACACAATCACTTGAAATAGGCCTGCTGTGACTGTGACAGAAATAGTTATAAAGCAATAATTTTGGTATTCACATAATTTGATAGTCCACTAGGACAATAAATAATCATATTGTTTCAAATTAGTAAACAAATTAGTATAGGTTATTCACCAAGGGAGAGGGAATATGTGATTTATCACACGAGGGCTTTAGCCCGAGGTGTGATAAACACATATTCCTGATCACATGGTGAATAACCGGCTTATACCGTGAGACGAACACTCAAACAGCCAAACATGGGAGGATAAATGGACAACAAAGAATATAGGAATTATTTCCCTGTAATGCTAGCGTGTGATTGGCTGACAGAGGTGTCAAATGGTATTAACAAGTGAATTTTCTTCCTTGTTCAATAATTGCTTATGCTTTTCTAAGATATCAATCACCAAGTCTATATGTACATGAGCAAACTTAATTATATGCCAAAAATGTTCATTAGTCAATCATAGATGAGAAAAACCATCACTGTTTCTTTAATAAGCTGATATATTACTTGAAACTTATCAATTATTGATGTCATGTACAAACTAGAAAATCAAATGTGGCAAACACTAGAATTATGAGTTTCTTTGGAGGGTTGAATTACAATTTTGACACAAGTTGTTTTTAGTAGCACTCATTTCACATCATGCCTGAGGCTTGTCATGACATATGGGAAAAATATTGTGAAGAATAAAAATCTTGCATGGTAAATCATGCTAAATAAGGTGCCACTCAAATCATGGAAAAAATCCCAGATTAAATTCGACAACACAACATTTCAGATAGGCCTATACCTGCTGCAACTATCAGCAATGAGCCAGAGTGACATAACCTGATTATCAATAATGTTGAATGAGAAATATTATTGTCCATATCCTCATTCCTCAGCACATCTAAGTTTCAACAATAAAGTTAATTTTTAAATTAAACCTGTTGTAGTATATGATTTACCAGCTTTTATTGCGTTGCATAGTAATGGGCACAGAGTGTGATGACCTTCTTTCCTTTTTTTTCTGCTGCATTACCGGGTGGCACAACTTACCCTGATCTCCCCTTTGTTGATTGGCTACTTCTGAACCTTTCACATCATTTTTTAAAGCTTCATTTAAGCACCTGCATCCACATAATAATATTATTTGCACTTTTATGGTAATTAGGTGATTATAAAAAACTACATCTGTGTTTCATGTAGGCCTATAGATATCTTTAAAACAAAGAAATCATCTCTTACCTTTCACTGTTCTCAGCTGTTTAGATTGTAAAGTACAAATGAGGTCCTCCAAAATTGATTTTATGATCCTCTCTTGTGTTTCTATTCAGTGGTGTGATTGGACAACTATCGAAGAGATTATTAAATTGTGATACAACAACACCTTATTTACAATGGATGAGGCATTTCACACATATCTGTACATGTACTTGTAAAGCCAGTTCTTGTATAGATGCACGTGTAATTAAGTTCATTACAGATATGTTCTGTTGGCAATCTGCCAACAGAGAAGAGTCTGTAAGCATTACTGAAGTTACAGATTTCCAACAGGTTTTTCTGTAACCTAACAGAAGTTGCAGTACCTCTACGCAAAATTTTTAACAGTGCATAACAGTGTAGTTCACAGCTATGAACATCATTCGTCTCAGGTCTGCTTTCTGAATAACACTCGTCCTTCGGACTCTTGTTAATTCAGAGCAACCTGACACTCATGATGTTCATAGCTGTGAACTACACTGTCATGGGGTTTTACTATACTACACTATACATGCTATAGAGGCTCTGGATGGTGTTTTATGATTGTCTCCCATGTCCCTTAGTCATTTTACTTTTGAATTCCTTGCACATGTGTATACTCACTGACTCTCAATAACAATCTAAACTGTCTCAACCCGTCTCAAACTATATTTTTCCACAAAAATACTCTATTATCATGCAAAAAAAAATCTCCAATGAGTTGAGTACTTTAATAAAGTCTTTTAAACCATTTATACTTGAAGGTGACCATCTGGCAAAATGGAAAGCATGTAAAGATCATGAGATGGGATGCTGCCCTCGAACAAATGGAGAAAGTTTACAAGGCCGAGGACCCCGCAGACTGGTCAGGAGTGTCATGGGCTGGAAATGCCACTGACCCACCATCTGGAGTGCCCGTATGTGGATGGGATGGAGAGTTTTGTGAATCGGGCAAGAGCAACACAGAAGTTTACATTGTTCTACTTGTCATCCTATCAATCTCCATTGGAGGAGTTGCTTTGCTCTTTTGGCAGTACAGGTGAGGCATAATCCTTTATTCAGAAAATTTTATGGTATAGAGTGCTCAGCAAGGAAAAACTGTACTCTCTTCTCAGGCAAAATTCTATAAATTAATCAATCCTTTGTAACGTTAAGAGGATAATCATAGTCCTGCTAACACTCTCTGCATGTTTTCCCCCTCTGACAAAGAGACTAATATTGAGCTCTGGATTGCAAAATAAAGTAATTTGCCATTTTGACACAATCCCCTTTCCGAAGTGCAAGACAATACTGTTAACTCTAATATTTTACCATAGACATACCCATTGAGGGACATTTTTAGGGGGAATGGAGCGCCCCCCCCCTCCCGAACCCCCACTATATGTGAAAATGAAGAGGTAGATTCCCAGTGATGGCACTGGAAATATTGACAGGGAAATGATAAAAATCTGCAGTTTGTCTGAAAGCATGTGCTTTGATTGAAATGGTAGAGAAATACGTGAGCATGGAAAAGATGTGAATGGATTTCAGGAAGTATTGGTGATGACAAAGAGTTAGTGATATTTTGGCACATTGCCAAATCCTACACAGCAGTCGTGTGCACTGAGTCCTCTGCTGTGAGATTGTGCTTGAACAGTAACCTGGCCAAAGTGAAAAATGCATTGGTGATTGAATTCTGCAAATAAGACTTGAGAGATAGCGTGTAGGAGCTTGGATAATAGTTGAGACATCTTCATACGTTTAGGGCTTGGAAAGAGGTTTAAAATGAGGGTAAGATGACGAAGATACGATGAGTAGAAGTGGGTCAGCCAGTGTGCAGGCATGGAAAGCAGCTGACACTGGAGTGTGTGGATGGTTTTGGCGGGAAGAGAGACTGTGGCGCCAGCCTCTGGCGTGAGCAGGCAGTGAACTACAATGGAGATTCATGCACCCCTGGTGGGGAAGAACAGTAGAGGCAGAAAATGTAAATAAGGGAGCTGTTTCACTGTTATTTGCTGTTATCAGAAGGACAGGATAAGTCAATAAGGATAGGTGGATAGTTTAGTTGAGAGGCATTGCTAGGGGAGGAGTTTTTAGCTGTTGCAGGTGTGAGCATGTCACCCATGATTTTTGTATCTTATACCCGGCAGATCACTCTTGTATAACATAATAACTTGCAGGTCCTCGGTGTTGTGCGATCCCAGGAATTTGGCTTTCTTGGGGTGTAACTCAGTCCTATGAGACACTTGAAGGAGATGATTGATAGAAATGGCAAACAACAATGGTTTGTCAAATTGAGCCTCCTGTCATTATGCCTTGTCAAAATTTTGAATAAATAGCAGGAACATGACTCTGAGATTCCTATCTTAATCTTATGCAAGAATGAGATTGAATGCATGGATAAGAACTCACTGAGTTGTTGTTTTTTTACCACCCTGTAAACTGTATGTAAAGCCAAACAAACCCATCAAACAGAATTTAAGTAACATACAGTGCCTTGCGAAACAGTTGGCACCCTTTGTGTTTAGGTGCATATTGTTCAGTTTTTCAAATAACAGAAACGCTAGCAAAGAAAAATGTAAAAAAAAAACTATTCTGTTACAGATGATTTCATATTTGTAGACATTGATCAAATAACAAAATATTTCGCAAAATTTCTAGTCTGACATCAGAAAATCCTGCCAGGTGAATGGTCAAGTTGCCTATTGCGTGTCACTTTTTTTTTCAGCTTGCTTTAAGCAAGTGATGTTTGCTGGAAAAATGATGTCATAATTTTGACCAATAGTATACTGCAAAGGCCAACTTGGTATTGTGGCAGTTGTTCACACACGTCAAACTGCAATCCACATGAACTCTTTCATTTCTTCATGAACTGTTGTATTTCACACTCCTGTGTACAACTGTTGATTGTTTCAATTGATATTAAATCAGTTTCAAGCTGACTCTGAATGGCTTCACATCTATTCACACTAAATTATCATGCCTTGAGCAAAAGCATTGTCCATGACATCAGTAAGGTACTATTCAATATTATGACTGGGTTGAGGGGGAGATGGGAGTTTTACCTTAGTGGGTGCTACGTGCTTCAAGGGGTCCATGTTAGGAGATAAATGGCTTAGAATGCCATGGTCACCCATGTAAAACGCTATGTCACTTTTCAGGAGAGAGTGGTGTCATACCTTCTCTGGACCAATGAAAATTGCCAGAAAAATGATGTATTTTCTACCTCAAATGTCTACAAATATGAAATCATCTGTAAAAGCCCGGAAACCAAAGGCGGTGTGATACAAGGAGGCAAAATGTGCCATCACTTTTTACAATGGGTTTTTTTTTTCACCTTTTGCCACCTGTATCAAATTTCCTCTGGTTTCCGGGCTTAATAATCCGATGATTCTTTGCAGGATTCTTTGTGATGTGTCAATTAACTTTCTCAGCCAGTGTCTACACACTTTAAGAAGTAGAACAAAATGTGCTCGGTCATGAAGCAGCGAAGCACTAGGTGCTGTCAGATTCGCAAAGCACTAAAGATTGCCAAGGAGTCGGTTAATAGTAATAATGATGGTGACGCTATTTGGTGAAATATAATTAGAATAAAAGCACCATTAATTGTAATTACTAACGAATCAAAAAGGTTCAGGTTCGAACAAACAAATAATTCAATGACCTTTTTCCTCATCATGTCCCTTCGAAAGTTCCATTACTTCCATAGATATATATGATCACAAGTCATAAATAAAACAGCCTCTGTTGTTCCCGTGCATAACGTACGATTATGACATTGTAATACACTGTACATCATGACTCACTTTATTAAACTATTAAATAGGGCTGCGCAATTAATCACTAATTTACCATTTATCAAGATATCAAGCAGTGCAATAAGTATCAATAGATTTATTTTGATAATGTTCTTTATCTTTTACAAAAGAAGTCCATCTACTTTTTTAAAATTCAGTTTCATACTGACAAATTTGCAATTCTTCGGCTAATCTCTTGTGTGGGAATTTATCCCATGATTTATCACGGATATATGACATTTATTTCATATTGCATCGTCAGCCTATTATCACCCAGCTCCACTTATACTATCGAAATAACCTCTCCTTCCCCAATAAATAATAATGATGCTCCGGTAATACTGCTACCCTATTCTGTTGCAGGAAGCGAAAGGCTTTCGAAAGCACGGCCAAGTTCATTCTGGACGTATCATCTTTGGAAAGGATAGAAAATCAAGCTCAGAGCCAATCTTCTTTGTCTGCCATGTCCCAGCATGACTTTATCAACGCGGGCAGCTCTCAGTTGGTGAAAGTTGGACAAGAGATCGCAGTTCTGAAATCGATGGGAAACAGTCCTATTCCATCCGCAGTTCTAAATGAAGATCTCAAGAAGTTATCTGCCATCAAGCACGAGAACCTGAACACTTTCTTGGGCGTTTGTCTTGATTTGCAAGATCCCTCAATCCTCACTTTGTACGCTTCCCGTGGCAGTCTCTATGACGTCCTGCATCTCGAAACAACAAAATTGTCGGCCGACGTCAAACAGTCTCTGATTATGGACATCGCTCTGGGAATGAGTCATCTACACAGCAGTAGCATTGGTAAGAGCATGTCAAAATTTAATATGATGTACAGTATACAACAGAAATTAGTATATTAACACCTCGAAATAGGTTGAAACTTGAGCTGCAGGGGTTCATATTATTATGAAATCATTTAAACAAGGGATTTTTATTATGCACAAACATCAAAGCCTTTCCCCAGCATTGAAAAAAAGTTTGATATCTCACTTGGGAAATTCGATCTAGGGCAAATGAATATAAAATAGCAGTTTGCATAAATGAGTACACACCTAGTGCAAAACAGACTGCCTTACTTAAGACTTGCCTTTTAAAGATATCAAATTTGTTCAATGCCGGGGCTGTGATGTTTACACACAAAAAATCCCCCTGGTTTTCATAATGATATGAACCTCTATAGCTCAAGCTGCCATCTATCCTGGCCCCAGCAATTTTCCGGGGAGCTTCAGACAGAAAATTTTGTAAATTAAAATTTAATCTTTGTGGCAACTTGGGCATTATTATTTTGACTGCCCCCTCCCCCCTCCAATTAAATAACACATTGTAAAGCGCACTTGAACATTCAGCTTCGAGTGGAAAGTAGCGCCATAGAAATGTCATAATAATAATTAAGTTTTTGACCTCTTACGCCTATTTATACATTTAAATTCATAATTATTTATCTGATCCACTCAAGGCCTTCTTCTGAGGTTGGTCTGGAGGACAAAAAAAACTGTAAAATCAACTATTTATTGTGTGGATCTATTAAATAAAATTGTGAGCAAGCTTTTTTTATCAAAAGGAATTCTGTTGTGTCTGTAGGTCAGAGAAGCTAAAAAGTATGTCTGTCTTGTCATAATTTTAGATATCTACCTTAAATATATGCATGCTAGAGGACCACAAGAAGTCTTGTGTTCAAAAATAACATATGGAGTCTATATATGATACAATATATACAAACATACCGAAATTCTCAGACTGTGAATATACGTTTTTGTGCGAAAAGGTTCAGCGCAATGTGCATGACAGTCTTTGGAAACGATTTCAGCCATTATCTAAACTTTTGCGTCTTACGGTAAAATCTAATGGATCAATGCATTATCTTACTGACAAAAGCAGCACCAAACATTGAAAAGAACAAGAGCTTTACTTTCCTTTTAGTTTTGCAGATGAGATCTGAAATCTTTGATTTGTTTTATTTTGAAGCACATGTTGCTTTTTTGAATTGTAGAAAACATTGAGTCTGAAAGCTTCTATTCAAATTGCATGCACACGACCACTGTGAAGACAGATTCTACAGAAACACGCGAAATTACAGTTGATAAGCATGTTAGATTGTAATCATTGTGTGAGAAAAATTGTTCCAAAGTATTGGGGCAAAGAAGTTGGTGTTTTATCCTAAAACTGAAAGAAATAACAAAGCCCATTCACTTTTGAAGGCTTAAAATTTACCAGGATATTTAAAACAAAAGGACAGGATATGTGTCAAAACTGTTATCCCCATCAATGATGAAATGTGAGTGACCTTGTCACTGAAAGTGTGGATAGCACAACTCACCCCATGGACGTTGAGCCTCAAGCAGTTAGCAGCTTCACAGGGGCACCCCATGATCCGTCATACCAATTAAATGTTATGCTGCAGGCACCCGGCTGGCTGGCAGACTGTCAGCTAGGATGTTCCCAGCTGGCAAAGTTGTCAGCTGGGATCCAAATTTTGGTGTCGAACCGATGAAATTTGCAGTCAGGTATTGAGAAATCAGATGAGGTGGCTGACTGGGAAAAAAAAGTTTTATATCAGCTGGCTGGGAGGTGCTGAATGACGCTTGGGCTGGCTGGCAACCCAGCTGGCAGCATAACAGATATTTTCTCCCAGTTGCATAAAAATATGAATCAAAGTGTCACAAAAGATTTGCAACCAGGAGCTTACACTGATGTGGCAATTATAATAACACATTGTCGTGAGGTGCGCCTGGCTTTATTGGCTAGGTTTTACTCATTGACCTGGACATTTATGTGAGAACCCAGTACCAGGAAGAACCGACAAAAGCCAAAATAACGTAATAGTTTGGAAAAGCTAGATCAACTGATATTTGATCTGCAGGCTCTCACCAAGGCTTGATAAAAAAGCATGTGAGAAGACTTTACTGGCATATTAAAATAGGTCATCAACATGCAGTTCTCTGCAAATGTGTTGTCATCTGGACTGTCGTCACAGAGGACTGGCGCAAAAACATAAAATGATTCTTTTAAGAAACACCAAGCTTGTTGCACTAATAATTGGAGATTATATGAACCAAACTGAATAAAAAATACTCTTAATTTTGGCTGTCATCACAATTTTTGTAAATACCTGGCTTCTTTTACGCATAGTTATTCTGACAGCCCATTGGTCGACAGGATGTGATGCTGCATTTGCAAGGGCACAATAAAATATCATGTTGCGATGCAAATCTGCAGTAAAGTTGAAGAATTTCCTTCGTACAAACTTTCAAGAAAATTTTTACATATGTAGTAACCTGTCCCTTCCCATTACAGGGTTTCATGGTCACCTGTCAAGTCGCAATTGCATTGTGGATTTCCGTTGGATTTGCAAAGTGACCGATTACGGCCTGCACAAGTCCATTGCAGCTAGCAATGCTAGAGCTTCTGATGCAGAGGGTCCAATATACAAACTTCTTTGGGTGGCACCGGAACTTCTGAAATCTGAAGATCCATTTTCAGGAACTCAAACAGGCGACGTATATTCCTTCGGGGTCATAGTTCAGGAGGTCACTCTTCAAGACGAACCTTTCGCTAATTTCCCGGATCTCGATGCAGAAGAAATTATCCAGAGGATCAAGAATGGAGATCAGACCATTATGCCCACCGTGCCTGATTGTAAGTATAGACAGGGGTGCCGTAACAGGGGTGAAAGGGGGGACAATTGCCCCTGCTGCCCTTGTCCAAGAAAACATAATTCTGCCTTATATTACTAATTTTAGGCACATTTTTTTGCGTTATTTTGGTAATTTTAGATACAAATTAGTAATCATATATTCAAAATTATTATTGACTCTTTATTCGAATTTGCCCTTTTTCATCCGACTGCCCCAATGCGAAAACATGGAAAGCATGACATACTCAACCGCTTCTGAATCTAGCTGATGACTTCTGCTGTAAATATCCAGGATCATGTTGGTTAGAGTGCTGACATAGCATTTTTATTATTCGAATTGACTAACCATCCATCATGTTCATTTTGGTCCTATTTTGTCCTGTACTTACAGGTTTCTGGACTAAAAAATTTTTTCTTCAATGTCGATTATTGGCCCCAGCAGCCATTGAACTGTAACATAATCTAGGGGGTTACAAAATGCACCACTGTACACTGTAAAATTTGAATTTTGAGTTAGCTTAAATGATTGAGTGAGATGGTTGCACAATTCCTTTGAGCTATCATGGCTTGTTGTTTTGAGTTATAACAAAAAAAAAATTATCATTACTCACAACTACAAGCTATGTCAACTCAAACAAATTGTGCAACCATCTCACTCAATCATTTGAGCTGACTCAAAATTTCAAATTTTACAGTGTATATAAATCAATTCTTCCTAACCATATCATATTTTATTTGACTGCTTTCAGCATTTGACGAAACCAAGGGGCTGATTGAAAGCCTTTGCAATTGGAATCATCTGGAGCGACCAACCTTCAAAGAAATTATCCGCACCTTGCAAAATAATTCCCAGGGTCGTGGGTGGCCCTCAAGTCTGGTTGACAAAATGATCTCAAGATTGGAAGTTCACACTCAAAATTTGGAGACCGTTGTAGATGCCAGGTAAATTAATCAAATCCATTTCACATTGAATGTTGAATAATATTATAGTGTACTTTTGAAAAAATGTATTATGTTTCCAGATCTCTGATTTGTATGACAAGTGTGCCATTTATAGCTGCTCTGATTTGTATATTTTATAAGGCTGTCAGTGCTTGTTAGTCACAGAGTCCTCAAGTGTTGACTTCATAATGTAGTTAAAGTAAATATTATTTTCACTATTGGTATCAGCTAAGTTAAGTTTGTGTGCAGATTGTTTACTTGCCTCAGTAGCCTATGGCACAATGAGATCAAGGACGTGAATAAAATTCTAGTTTTTATTTCATGCGTTGTTAATTCCTTTGACATGTATTCATTCCTTTGTCATTCCCCAGGTCTCAAGAGCTACATGAAGAGAAAATCAAAGCAGAGACCCTCTTGGAGGAATTATTGCCAAAATCTATTATTGACGATTTCATAATTGGAAAGGAAATCCTGCCAGAAACCTTCGAAAATGTCACAATATTCTTTTCGGATATTGTTTCCTTCACAAAAATATCTGCAGCAGGAACGCCGATGGATGTAGTATGGATGCTGAACCTCATGTATACCCTGTTCGATGACATCAGTGCCAAGTTCGATGTTTACAAGATAGCTACAATAGGCGATGCCTACTTTGTTGCGAGTGGGGTCCCCATACTCAATGGCAATCGACATGCTCGTGAAATCGTCACCATGGCACTTGCGCTCCTGAAGGAATCGGGAACCTTTGTGATACCGCACTTGCCTATGGAAAGACTGAAGATAAGAATAGGCATCCACACTGGTTCCTGTGTTGCTGGGGTCGTAGGCGTGAAGACTCCTCGCTATCTCCTCTTCGGGGCTACGGTTGACATTGCTTCCAAGATGGAGGCTGCTGGAGAGGCAATGAAAGTTCACATCAGCAGCACAACCGCCCCTCTTCTCTCTGAATGCTCCGACGTCAAAGTTGTTGAGCGTGAACTCGATGCTCCGATAAAAGGACTAGAGCACCTTCAGACCTTCTGGGCCATGACTCAAGAATAGGTATTAGGTATAGCTGGCTTCTAAGAGAGGAAGAGCATTAAATTCAGTGAGTTTTTGATGCTGGTTGAGATTCACTTAATTCTGAATCAGATGATGATTATAAATGTGAATATTTTTATATTGTATTACACTAAAAATTAGTGAATAGTATATATTATCATTTGGTCGGCCCCTTATGGTATGAATCATGTGGCTTGTACAAATTATAATGTTCATGAATATTATATGTCAATAATCCAAAGTGCTCAAAATTATATCTGTGTACATGGGTGATCACAAGAACAAATATGTATATGACGTTTAATATTGCCTTATCAAAACTTGCCAACTTGAAGTGAATCATATATAGATTTGTAGGAGCTTCATTTTCTGTTGTTATTTTGTAAATTAATTATTGTAATAAACGAGTCTGTCTGCATCAATTTGTCTTTTCTTTTACTCCATTTAGCCAGTCTGCTCGCAGACTCTAAACGAATAGCACAGCTGGAGAGTCTGCCAGAAATCGGATGACCTCCAGCTGACACATTTATCAATATTCAAGTAGGTCAGGTCATGTCCAGGTAGGGGTGCCTCATCACTTGTGCTCATACGCACAGCTGAGCTGCCAGTAATAAGATGTAAACAAATTGTAATCAACAATGTTAAACAATCAATGAGTGCACATGCACTTACTGTCAGCCTTTCACTGCGGCCAAACTGCAGTGACACAGACAACACTAATTGATTGTTTATGGTTTTCTACACAGAAACTAATTGAAACAACAAACAGACAACAATGAAACACTCAAGCATTCACTTAATTGCTTCTTTTTTTAAAGAGACCTGAAACCGTCATCTATTACCTGTCAGGAGGAGAGTTAATCTTTCTGTTACAACCTCAGAAAATTGTGTAATGCTGTGGTCAGGGTAAGCTTAATAGTCCGGGCAGCCTGTGGATGGACCCAGGACAAATTGCAACAGTAACTTGTTATAGTGCGTTTGAAAGCCCTTGATGTACTGAATGACATATCAAAAGTTTACCAAAATCAATTGAGTGGAACAGGTTCAAATCGGTCATCAAAATATCTTAATTAATTTTGCGGATTTTCACCAAAATTTCAAGTCCGAGCAAGTATGGCATCACATATCAGGACTTACACAAGGCAAAAATTGATATATGAATATGAAATTTTGCACACATATAGTCAATTATATGACAAATGTTATGATGCAAGTTCATGAAAATGTATAGGGTGGAATTGGTTCAAATAGCAATCAAACCTTTATAATAAGTATTTTGCACATTTCATCGAGATCACAAACAAGCACAGCTTAGCATTCAAGGTCTTAGATATTTCCATAACATTCATATCATCATAAAACTTAGTAAAGGTATAGACAAATATACATTGCAAAGCATATAAAAAATTTACTTATGTATGTCAAGTGAAACAGGTTCTAATAAACCAACTAATATCATTAAGAAAATTCTTACGAATGTTCATCAAAAGCCAAGGTTTTAGCAAGTACAACATCAAATTCCAAGCAATAAACAGTTAAAAAATTGTTGGAACACTGTGAAACTGGTTGTATTTACAGATAAACATAATTGGAATTCTGTTGTTGACAGTCTTGTTAACTATAGCTATCAGTAATCTAAGGGTTCAAAATAACAATCAGAATGTTGGTGTAATTGTCAAGAAATCTCATAGATAACACTATGGACAAGCACATTCTAGGCTCTGGAATATCCTAATACTAATGAAACAGCTTGAAAATATGTGGAGATAAAGACATATACATAGTAAACATAACAGGTAAAAATTTTGTTGCACCTATATTACAAATTCAATATCAAAATTTGTGGTATCACACATTTTCTCAGACAGAAGATCAAGATATGTTAAAATTTCAGCCCATGGAAATCAAGCAATGTTTAACGAAAGCGTGTAGTGATGCACACACACAGACAAAAACATAATAATCTTGAATATATTAGTTAAAAGAAATGGTATAGTTATGTGCAGTCATATCAATTTACAAAGCTTTTCAACCAAATAACAATTTACTTTCTCAGTTTCTGAATCTATGGAATATTGTCGTCGCACTCTGAATCTGTCTCGAAATCGGTAAGAACTGCCATATTGGTGCACACTCCTTTGCATTCTGAACATGCCATGGTGCAGTCCAATCCATGCTTTCTGCAAGAACACCACAATGTAGTGCAAGGTGCATCGTACCACTTCCAGCAATTGATGTGGAGCAGGCTGGAGGTCTGTCATGATCGGAACATACTTTCCGTCATTGATCTTCCAACCTCAGGCTGAAGGAGACACACCATTTGCAGCGTTTTCCATGCCTGTTCATAAACCCTCAGGCTATGAAATTTTGTAGCAGCAGGTGTTGGTGGCAAATGAGCTTGGTTGCACTGGAATGGTACTGGTGGATGCCTTGGCGCAAAAGCGCTGAAATCTTAGGTCATTCAGGCTTTCCCCAGGTTTTCCGTTGTATAGGCACGCCATTGCTATTTCCCTTGCCTTTACAATGTCGTTTTGGCAGGTCCCTTGTTTCATAACTAATTCAGCCTGCATGGTCTTGAAATAGCTTGCTGGTCTTTAATTTGCTGATAGCCACTTTCTTTCCCAGTCCAAACACCCCGGAGGTTGTGTCACAACCCAAGACTGCATGAAGAAAAAGGATGTTGTAAGAGATCTAGTTGCTCCAAGCAAACTTTTCCCGGATGGTATGTTCCAACATTTTGTGACTTTCTTGACATTTTTCTTTGGTTCAGGCAAGTTTGGGTCTACATGGACAGGTTCTTCGTTAATGGCTACAGTTGCCTTGACTGCATCAATGGTGACAACTTGATCCTTTTTACGGAAGGTTTATCCTGCCACTGTACTACCTTCTATTGATGTGGGGATCGGATTTCCAACACTCATTACGTCATGAACATTTACAAAGGACGGTGAAGTCACACCAGTGGCAATATTTCTCAGGGAAGGTTCGTCATTGAAGGGATTTCTTTCTGAAAGATATCTCAATATTTCTTGTGTGTCCTTCATATCCCTTACTACCTTTGATTTGGTGGTGGCTTTGTGTTGTTCACTAGTTGTGAAGTATATCCCAGTTAGTTGCTGCATGGAACAATTCACTTCCGCACAGACTGGCATTGAAACTGTCCACAAGAGCCTCTGTGTGTCATCAAAACCTCGTCCTCTTGTCAGCCCACCAGTTGCTTTCAAACTACGTATTAGGCATTGTTCAATGACCAAATCAGGTGACAGTCCAGCCCAATAACGATCCGAACGACGTATGACATATAGTCCTTCCTGGAAGTGCTGGTAAACGTCGGGATGCCCTTCAGGAAGTTTAAACATTTTCTGCAGATACATATTATGGACACACTTTAGATAGAGCCTATGTCCTGATGCTGCAAAGGAGGGCAA
This sequence comes from Platynereis dumerilii, assembly GCA_026936325.1. NCBI lineage: Eukaryota > Metazoa > Annelida > Polychaeta > Phyllodocida > Nereididae > Platynereis > Platynereis dumerilii. The sequence goes on along the minus strand of JAPTHN010000001.1, from coordinate 87,742,235 downwards.
CATATCATAAAGACTTTGCAGATGAAGCGCCCAGTCACCCACACGCTCTCCTTTTATGAATTTTCGAAGAAGGTCCATCATCTACATGTACTATAGCCACAATTTTGATGTTTTGGATGAGAGACTTTTCTGCTCATGCTCCAACATTTGCATGATGACTTTCAATGTTTCATTTTGCTCAACAGAGTCAGGCATGACTTCCCTTGAAAGAACTTGACATGCAAGATCACGGAGTTCCTCGATTTGATCTGAAGAAACTTTGGCTGCAGCACTGGTAAAATCCATTGTTGAATCAGGCTCATTTGTCAGACCCTGCTCAATTCCGTTGATGGGAAGATTTAAATCAAGCAGTTTTGCTGCCATTAAAGAGTGAAGGGCAGCATCCACAATGAAATGACCTCTGATGGCTCGAGCGACTGCTTTCCCAGACAAGATGTGTTCAACTGTGTTACCAGCATAAATGACCTCAAGCAAATTTCGATGCCCGAGCCTTTCATTAGATGGCATATGCTGCCTAGAAAGCTCATTTGAGCATGGAATCCACCCAATCTGACAACCACTGAATGTACATCTGTGTTGTCTGGGTGGCTCTCAACTATCACATAAGCCTTCAACCAGAGTGGCTGATCAAAAGTGATCACAGGAGTACATTGATACTTCTTGGCTTGGTTGCACACAAAACTGAGAGTGGAATGTATGCATGTGGGGTCATTTGGGTCCATATCAATAATCGGCAAGAATTCCAAAATAGAAGCAGCTGGATGTTCTCCTCTGTGAATCATTTGCATAAATCCAGACCAAAGAAGTCTTGATACTTCAAGCATTGGTGATATTTTCCAAAGGAAGTCCAGATTTGTATGGGAATACTGCGTCTTTGGATCAGTGAGATGTTCATAGCATGTTACTGAGAGTACATCTGTGTTTTTGACCAAGTTCTTTATGCTAAACTGTCAAACAGAATTAATGTCTTCAGATATCAATCCTCCTGATATTGAAGTCTCTCTTTATTCCTGGGGTGAAGGCAGCTATCATACCCATTCCATGAAATGTGTTACAAATTGCTACTGGGTTAATCAGATTTATGATCTGCATTATTTTCCAATATACTATGTTTTTCCCTTTAATATTTGCAAGTTAGAAAAAATTTTTTAGTTGTTTGACACATGGAATTTGATGTCATTCTTTGGGCGTCGATGAAAAGTGGATAAATTCATAGGGATTTTTTAATTGTTCATTTGAACTGGTTTCACTTGATATATATCAGTAAAGTTTTGCTATGTGATTAACTGTATATTTGTCTATACCTGTGCAAAATTTCATGTTGATTTAACAATTCTGGAACTGGCTAAGGCCTGAAATGTCAAGCCCTTCTTGCTCGTCACACGTCATCTCGATGAAATATACAAAGTAATATTATAATTATTTAATTGTCATTTGAACCCATTCCACTGAATATATTTCCATGAATTTATGTCAAAGCATTTGCAATATCAGTGACTATATTTGTGCAAAATTTCATTTTCTTATACCAATTATTTCATTGTCTCAGACCTGATATGTGATGTCATTCATGCTCGTAGCTGAAATATTGGTGAAAATCCGCAAAAATTATAATCACTTTTCGATGGTCGATTTCAACCTGTTCCACTCAATTGATTTTGGTAAACTTTTGATATGTCATTCAGTACATCAAGGGCTTTCAAACGCACTATAACAAGTTACTGTTGCAATTTGTCCTGGGTAGGCCCTATATTTTTGACAGGCTGCCTGGACTATAACAAGTTAACACTGAGAAGTGGCTGTGCTCATGGCTGTCTGCCTGGCTGCCGAACAGGGACTACTCACAATTCCCTGGCCAGTAGGGCTCTACCCTGTCAGCGTGCCTCGGCGGTCCGGCGTCGGCCCGGCGTCGGTCCGATGTCAGCAGCATCGGACCGGCTTTGGGCCGACGTTGGGCCGACGTTGGGCCGCCGAGGCACGCTGATAGGGTATATCGTTGCCGACATTCAATACGATACGTATCATCAATACACTTGATCGATACACGATTCGTACCGTCGGTCCGCAAATTCGGGCCCGATCCGCATTTTAGAGAAATCCGCAACTGAAAACGATTTTTTGGCCCGGAAAGTTGATCTCGCATCAGAGCGGACGTCAACATGACGGTCATCTGGAGTTCAGTTCATGATTTTGTGGATATTTTCTGTTAAAACTCGGCAATAAAACGACTTTTTTAGATGGATGTTGCATTATTACACCGAACCGAAAGTGCTGCTTTGAAAACCGGTTCGGGAACCGGCCAGACTGTACCGGTACGGCCTGTATTTATCGAACCGGTGTAGACCCCTACTGGCCAGGAAAAGCATGATTCTGCCAAAAAAAAAGTTCCTCAGCAAGTACCACTTTGCAGCAATAACACAATTCTAAGCATACACTGGCCGATTAAAATTTATTTAGTATTCAATTCTATACATAATTCAACAGACCAAATAGTTACTGCACAACACTGGAGAAAAGCAACAGTTGCTGCATCTGATATCTGTTAAGGCTCATACACCAAGGTGTGTTCGATTGTAGTTTCTGTTATGGATTCAAGAGGGAACAAAGATAGCGAATTTTGTGAACCTATTGAGCTCTAAGTTTAGAGTGCCATTTAGCCATTGATTTATATTTTGTCAAACCTCAAGGAAAGGTTCCTACACCCAGCAGAATAGAAGCAACCTCAAATAAAAGCTGTCCTCAATACAGCTAGGAAAAGTTGAAATTGTGTACATGTTAAGCCATAAATGAAAGCCGCTTGAATGACAATGACAATTACAATTTTTATTTAATGTCAGTTCGAGGTACAAAATACATTAGTTCGTGACTAGTGTCCATAACCTTATAATAGAGAAAGGAGGTGGGGGGGGCGGGGCTCAATTCAAGTTAATGTGGTACACAGAAGTTAGAATTTGAAAATGAACCATATTTTATGCTACAGGGTGTCTAAAAAGGGCAGTCAACACAATTTGATTTGTTTACAGTTTATTTTGTGCCAAGTAGCAATATTCAAGAAAACATGATATTTGTATGTGAACAGTATTATCAAAACAGTCAAATTACCCTTCATTCGCACCCCTTGCCGTGGTAACCTTCTGCACATGAGACCAAAATGATGCGAAAGCATGTTTGTTGCACTCCAACAATATTTTGCCCCATGCAGACATGATGGAGGCCTTTAACTTTACTGCGAGGGTTGGGATAACTTGCTGGATTCTGCCTTCAAAGTTTCCCATACTGAGTAATTCACTGGGTCGAGGCACAAATCGCATGCCACAATTTTTTTTTGCACCATTTTTCATTTTTTGGGCCATAACCAACTTTCTATACCACTGGCAAGTTGGGCATTTGTCAGAGGCAACGTTTCCCGGGCTCTGGGGCCATGGATTAACTTGATTTTAGAGCTTCAGCTGCTTAACACTGAATAAAGGTATTTTATTTGACTTAAACAACGAACTATTGCATTCCAGAGAAGCTGAACGCAAGCCACTACATTTGGAGAGTCAAGTTTGTGAAATTCCTGCCGTGAAACTATGCTAAACAAGCTATAACACTCAAATTATGGTTGGCGATTTTGTATCGATTTTTGCAGCTTGTAGTACCGGTTTTTGTATCAAAACCTTGGTACCGGTTGTGTCGGTGTATCGTAAACTGGTTCTCAACACTAGTAACAATTCATCTTTTTTTTCTTTGCAGATCTCAAGGGGAAAAAAGTGAAACAACCCCCTCCCCCACAAATAAAAAATAATCCCTTTCCTCCAAATGCAACACCTGATGTGTCAAATAACACCTTATTTATGATAGCCATTTGGCTGGGGTGAGCGTGTGGGTTCTTGGCAAGTGGCTTTACATCAAATTGGTTGGTAGTAAATCAATCTTGCTCGGTTGACTGCAAGTTGCAACTAATCAATTGGTTGGTCCCATTTCAACACATAAAATTGGTTTTGTGCTTTCTGCTGGCTGTGAACTCGTTTTGACAGAAGAACCAAGGCTGGCGTTTGATTGAAAATGTCATTTTATTAAATGACGAAAAGAAAATGAACAATAGAACAATTACAATAAACAAGTAAACGCCAAAACATGGTGACAGACAGTCCAAAGGTGGGGGACAAACCGCCACAATATAATACAGAACATAGCAAACTTGTAGTACAGGGACCTGTGACAACAAACAGAGCACAAGTAGGCAGAGAGGAAAATATCAGAGGAACAATAGGCACAATGACTGTCAATGTGAAAAAAGGCGATAAGGAGCGGGAGGGTGGGTGAAAGTTTTTAAGTCCACAGAAACACATGTCTTGATCCTGTTGTTGGCTCCAATCAAAACTGAAGAGGGAGCCACCAACACACAAATTTATTTCTGTACCAGAAATACCGTTTTGTGCTTTCTGCTGGCTGTGAACTCGTTTGGACAGAAGAACCAAGGCTGGCGTTTGATTGAAAATGTCATTTTATTAAATGACGAAAAGAAAATGAACAATAGAACAATTACAATAAACAAGTAAACGCCAAAACATGGTGACAGACAGTCCAAAGGTGGGGGACAAACCGCCACCGTTCCTGAACAGCCAGCAACCTGGAGAGAAAAAAGGGAGTGAGGTGAGAGAAGAAAGGGAGGGGACCCCAGGAAACCTTGGAGGTTTTTAAGTCCACAGAAACACATGTCATGATCCTGTTGTTGGCTCCAATCAAAACTGAAGAGGGAGCCACCAACACACAAATTTATTTCTGTACCAGAAATACCGTTATTTTCAACCAATATATAAGTAAATTCAGCCAATCGGTTTATAGAGTGTAAGCCCATACACAAATCACTTTGATGGTCTGGTTTCTGATTTTCAAAAATTATACTGTCTTAAGCACAGAATGACATGTATGTGACTATATACATTAGGATGGGCTGAAAAAAACTTTTTTTGGAATTTCAATATGCCAGTGGTATAGAAAGTTGGTTATGGCCCAAAAAATGAAAATTGGTGCAAAAAAAATTGTCACTTAATTGTGGCATGCAATTTGTGCTGGGCCACTCCGGCTTTTATGCAAATGCATATTTTCAGCCATTTTGCACTCTATTTTAGACCATTGTTTTTGCATAAGTCAGCTTCCTGGGTTCCAGAAGGCTCAATTGATACTTAAATCATCCTTGAAGGCCATTTTGGATATGACACACCATAAACAGGTTACTTATATTTCAGATATAGCCATCTCTGGGTAAATGTTGGGAATCAGAATTTGGCTTTTCTTGCTAAAAATTGCCAGAAAAAATTGAAAATATCGGAATTGACCACACAAAAAATGATTCCAAGTGAATTGCAATTACCCCGAGTCCATACCAGAAAACACAAGATATCTAACTTTAGCAAGAAGCGTTTATTTTTCATATGCTTTGCGGTGTTTAACAACCATCACAAATGTAGAAGGAACATAAGTTATTGATACAACACCAATCTTAGAAGGCAAAGGTTGGCCCTCAACTGGGAAGAATGAGAACCTTTGAAGCAAAGATGTCACCATCAAGAAAACCTCCATCCTGGCCAAGGCTTCTCCCAAGCAGACGCGTTTACCTGTAACAGAGAAATCTATTTTTAAAAATCCTTTTGAAAATGTAGGTTTTTGAAGCCAGTAACACAATGTATATTGTTTATTGACTTCATATCTGTTCAACATGCACAATTACAGCACCACTACCGTTTCAACAATGTTGTCAGTCCAGATGTACGAAATGCTTACCGCTCTCTTCTGACATTTTAGATTCAGCCTACATTTTACGTACATTCATTTCAAGTCAATTGGGACTTACCAACAGAAAAAGGTATCAGCTTTTCGGTGTTAGTGATCTGGTTGTTCTCGTCCAGAAATCGTTCAGGTCTGAATTCATAAGGGTCTCCCCAGGTCTTCTCATCCAAATGAATGCTCGTGGTGACCGACATGATTGTAGTGTCTTTCGGAATATCATATCCTCGAAATTTACAATCTTCTGTGACTGAATGTGGAACTCCAAGAGGTACAACACTAACAGTTCTGTGGATTTCGTTGATGAAGGCTTCCACATAAGGTAGGTTCACTTTGTCAGCCATAGAGGGCGGGCGGGTGCCAATGACATCATCGATATCCTTCTGCAAACGTTCCATGATATCCGGATGGTGCAGCAAGTAAATGAAGATCCATTTCAAAGTGTTTGTGGTAGTTTCTGCCCCAGCCCCAGTCAAGTCTCCAACACAACGTAGAAGATTTAAATCTGCAATAAAACATTTTAAATTAACTACAGAAGTATGAGGTGCAAAAGAAAATGCAGAGAGTTAAAATTATAAATAATGCAGAAGGGGATGGTCAATGCCTTGTATGTTGAGTTGGTGACATACCTTTAGACTCTTATAGAACATTTTAAAAGATAACTGGGCCTAAATTTGTTTGTCCTCGGCTGTAACATGAATCGGAAATATTGGTACAGAATGCACTTTTTGTTTTAAAATCTGGATACAGCACAATTTTCTACTATTGAAAGACAAAAAAAAACCTCTTGAAAGATCAGATAATTGAGAGATAAATAAAATTGAAAGCACCTTATTATGTGGAGTTCTTTGTGTTGTCAAAATCTTCATTATATATTGGTATTTAATCTGATAGTGTTAGATCGTTCATATGACAATATGTTCAGAAATATCTGATCAATGTTATCTGTTGGGGGAAAAAAGGAAGTTTATCATGTTTACCTGCATATCTGGTAGCTGTTCATTGACTTAAAAACATTCATCTGACTCATCCTATGACTTATTGTGCTGCAGAAATAGTGTGTTCTTTTTGCCCAGAATTTGAATCATCAATGCTTCAGATTGACGAAATGTTTAGTGTGATATTGTAGGTGCTCTTTCTTTGTCATGTGATTAACTTATAAGGTCATCTGACATATAACTATATTGCTGCCTATATGTGGCTATACATCTGCATCAAAAGGTATTGCAACACTCAACTATGATGGTATGACCGATTATAAAAATATCCAAGTATATTCAGTTACTGCATAGTGCCAAGTGAAATATTGGTATGCAAAAAGGATGGACTGCTGCACTGTGAAAATGGCACTTTGTGTGTCATCATGCTGATGATTTGTCATGATCATACCACATACTTTCAATGTTAATTTGATTTAAGGAGACTTATCCCGGTTGTTGGCGACAAGCAAACGAAAGGATTATGCATCTGATTTTACTCTAAAATCAGTCATGACAAATCAAATGGCCTTCTCTTGATCATGACTAATCAAACAGCCTCTATGTTTCCCATTTTGAAAGTAGAGAAGATGACACTTCATCAGCTATCACGAGTCACGGAGTGCAACAGTCCACTTTTTTGCATGTCAAATTTCCTGGCTGCAAGGACGTGCCATAACGAGCCCTTTCCTTTTATAATATTACATAATCACCGGAACCAACTGAACCAAATTCAGACATCATGACGAAAACAAATCATTACCATTGAGAGTTGTATCCTCGTTGCCCTTTTCATTTTCCATCTGCTTAATATACGCATCCATGAAATCAGCCGGTTCATTTGCTGCAGAAAATTCTGATTTATGTTTTGCTATCTGTTCGTTGAATTGTGAATCCATGAAGGCAAGATACTGCATCAGCTTCTTGAAGCCAAAGACATCACCAGGAAGATGTTTTAAGAATGGGAAAACATTCAGGGGTCCAGCAGTGCCACAAAGTTCAAACGATTCGTTCATTATTTTGATATAATGGATAAACACAGGATCATCATATTCAAACCTTTTCCCACAAGCTATGGAATATATCAAGTTTCCAATGGCACTTTGAGTGAGATAACTAGGATCAAATGGTTGGTCCACATATTTGTCCATTTCCTTCAAATAAGCCGAGACTTCAGTTGTTATTCTCTCTTCCATAATATTCTTCCCCAAACCAAAGTCTCTCAGAATTCGGTGGCTTAATCTTCTTTGTTCTTGCCATAATCTTCCTTGTGAAGATACCACACCTGTAATCATAATTTCGAGTAAATAACATTTACACTGCATGTGTACCAACCAAGTGAACCGATTAAGGATTTTCTTTGTTTACATTTTGCTAGTTTTCATATATACAACAAGCAGCAAATGTTGCCATATAGCCAGTATGCTGTCTTATAGTATACACAATACACATACAAAATTTGGAATCAATCAGTTAAGTTTTCTGGGAGATTAGGCAGTTTTAGTAAATTTTAGTGCATTTTTTACTAGAATCACCAAATCTTTTGATTGCTAGTACATATTTTTAAGCTTGAAATTTCACATCAATATTTCTGATACATAAATACAGCATACTGGCTATGTTATATATTGTAATTACATAGGTTTCTGGTCTAAATTTTAGATTTTATGATTAACTTGGTCGCTTCTCATAGAGCAAACGGTACACAGTGTTTAGCTTAAAGGGGTTAATATTATCTTATGAGCATGGTAATAATCTTCAAGACAAATTGAGTCATTTGTCTTTCCGGCTAAGCTTGACGTGTTTCCTGTGCTTGACAATCCGCTCTCAGTTCACCACACTTATATATGAAGGCAAATCATCACCAAGCAAAATTGGACCATTAGCTTTAAGAGATTTAAGCCGCTCCACCATAGTTCTTAGCCCTGCCAATAACTATGTGGAGGATTAGTCCCAGCTACACTAATTTTGTGATTATCTGTAATCAGTTGTTAGTTACGTATGGTTAATTAAAAAGCACAGACAGATACAGTGTAGAAGTGTTATAGGATACTTTGGATGGACCACTGGGCACTGGCCACACTCAATATTGATTTAAATAACATTACTTAACACATTTTATGTTTATGGATATTTTTGGCAGATTTTTCAATTACAATAACAAAACTGTTCTCACCCAATCCTTTGGTGATATTTTCCACAAAGAACAAATCCTGAGGCCTGCCACTGAATACAGCACCATGTTTTGTGAATGCTTCTTTAGTTGCCTCAAAACTGTTCAGCACTATGCTCCTCTTTGATCCAATGTAGATTGTGTAGACATCTCCATACTTCCTTCCCAGGTCCTTGAACCTCTCTCTGATGTCTCCTGTCAGGTATGGCAAGGAACCCAGCAATGGCCATTGGAATGGACCTGGAGGCAGGTTCTTTGATCTATCTCTGTTGTAGAAGAGGTAAAACACAAGATATGTAGCGAGAAAAACTAAGGCTGTTGTGACAAACATGTTATAGTGTTCCTTTTCACAGTACATGTACACAGAAATTGACTAGTAAGACATTATTCCATTTGCCCAATGTGTACTCTGAAGCCTTCTTATCATGTTCTGTTAACTGTGCCAAGCAGCTTAGTAAGTAGGTCACACAATATGTCCTGCATTTCAGACATTGGTCATACAACCCAATAATACAGTGTATAGATACCCATTAACTTGAACCAATACATTAATGCACCATTCTTATAAGAATCAATATTTGTATTATCCTAATGTGATTGAGACAATCACCACATGTGAAGCTTCTTGAATAAGTCTTTCTCACTTTGCAGTTCTCAATTTATACCTAAACTACTCCAAATGGAGGAGGACATATTCAAAGTTATATCATGGCCAAATAATTGATATCCTTCATGTAATGGACCTGGAGGGAGGTTCTTTGATCTATCTCTGTTGTAGAAGAGGTAAAACACAAGATATATAACTAGAAACACTAAGGCTGTTGTGACAAACATGTTATAGTGTTCATGACTACATATTTTGCTACAAATTAATTAATGGTTTAACTCCTATATTTTTTTACGTCTCTTGAATATCTTTGCAGCTGTTAATCATAACTACAACACCAGACATGCAACTTGCGCCTGCCCGCTGTGAGACACAAATTCGCAAGAAATGGCATCAGGTACAGGTTTCCGAAACTTTATAATAATATGCCTGATCTCTTCAAGCAAAAAAAAGTTTACATATAGTTTTCTAGGTTTTAAATCTTATATTAAAAATTACTTGTTCGAAAGTTATGCAAGTACATGTACGGATCCTTATTGTTATGTCTGTGGTTAATTTTTCACAGTTTCTTCTAAATTGGATGGTCTCCTTTTCTAGCGGTCAACCATAAATATTTATGTTCTATTGAAGCGTTTTCATTTTATCTTTCTTTCAAAATTTTCTAATAATACCAGCCTCTGTACCAATGAATTACGAATGAGGTAAAAAAACAGGGCCTCCTCGACAGCGGCATAATTTTGCCTTTGAGGAGGTCCTGTAGCTTGTTTTTATACAATATTGATATTTTTATAAATGATGTTTGATATGAGCTACAAATAAAAGATCTGAATCTGAATCATGTATCTTCGCCCAAGACCTACAGGATACAGGAAGGCATACCAATTCAACAATGACAGAGCCTTTTCACTCCAGCCAATTTTCCCCTTCAATAATATTTGTGATAATATAGTTACATTGCTGAAAAATACTTAAATGCAAAACAAAAGAAACGCTTGTAGTATAATAGTCAAAATATGCAAATCCGCGATCCAGGATCGCCAAATACATAATTATGTAGTTGATGTGGATTCGATGTCATATATTATATAGACAGTGAATGGTGAGGAGACCAATACTGAGTTTTATTGGTAGAGGTAATATCGGTCGAGGTCCAATGTTACCTGCTAAGCCAATAAAACTCATAAACTAGAATCGCAAGCGATGATAATATGACCGCCGGCGCTGCTGGACGCCTTTTGCTGATCAAGTGCAATCAAGTGTGACTGTGTCGATCCATAAAAGATGAATAACAATTTGTGTTTTGAGTGCAGCTTGTTTGGACCTGGCTTAAAAAAGCTCAGTCGTATAATAATAATAATAAATAGATATATATTCGTTGTTGTCCATGGCGCAGTGGGGCCTCTATTTGACGGGGGTTTATTCGAGGGGCGTATATGTGTACATCCATTGTGCATGCCTGTGTACGGCCATCGTCAAGTGTACGCCCATCTGTAGCTCGTCTGGCATGCCCATCTGTGTGTTCACGCCAATTTGTGTGTACACACCCATCTGTGTACGCACCCATTTGCGTGGGCATGTCCACCTGAATGCCTATCTGTGTGGGCACGCCCACCTGTACACCCATCTATGTGTACGCCCACCTGTAGGCCTATGCCCATCTCTCGAGTGTATGCCCATCTGTGTTGGTACCCTCATCTGTGAGTGCATGCCTTCTTAGTGTGCACGCCCCCCTTTACACCTAGCTGGGAGTACGACCGTCTGTGTGAGTATGCCAATTTGTGTGTGCACAGCCACCTTCGTGTGCACGCCCATTGATATGGCCATCTGTGTGCGCATGCCCATATGTACAGCCATCTGCATGTATACGCCCATATCAGCACGCCCGTCAGTGTGTGTAAGCCCATCTGTGCGTGCACGCCCATCTGTGTGTGCATGCCCATTTGTATGTGCATGGCCATCTGTATGCCCATCCCAGTGTGGATGCCCATGTGTGTGTGGACGCCCATGTGTGTCTGCAGGGCCACCTGTGTGTACACACACATCTGTCAGTGCAGGCCCACCTGTACGCCTAGCTGTGTGGGTATGCCCACCTGTACACTCATCTGTGTGTACGCCCATGTGTATGCCCATCTGTGTGTGTATGCCCATCGGTCAGTGTATGCCCATGGGTGTGCGTACGCCCATGGGTGTGTGTAAACCCATGGGTGTGTGTACTCCCATGGGTGAGTGTACGCCCATGGGTGTGTGTGGACCCAGGGGTGTGTAAAACCATTGGCACAGTATATATACACCTTTTGATATATATATATATATGAACACCCTTTATAAACTCGCCCATGTCAGTAAACTAACATGAAAAGTAAGCCAACCGACCTGCCGCCTGACCTGTAATGTAATGTAGTGCTTTAATGCAGTGCTGTAACGTAGCGCTGTAATGCAGTGCTGTAATGCAGTGCTGTAATATAGTGCTGTAATACAGTGCTGTAATATAGTGCTGTAATACAGTGCTGTAATGCAGTGTTGTAGTGCAGTGCTTTAATGCAGAATACAGAAAGAAGTCCAATAACACGTTGCTGTAATGCAGCACAATGATTCATTGTTGTAATTATGTTGTAAAGTAATGCAGTGAGGCAGTGATGTAATGCAGTACAATAATGCAGTGTAATGCAGTGCTGTAATGCATTGCTGTAATGCAGTGCTGTAATAGAGTGATGCAAAGCATGCAGTAATGCAGTGCAGTTATGCAGTGCAGTTATGCAGTGCAGTTATGCAGTGTTGTAAGCAGTGCTGTGATGTGGTCTGTAATGCAGTGCAGTTATGCAGTGCAAAAAAGCACTGTTGAAATACAGTGCAGTAATGAAGTGTTGTGCTGCAGTGCTGTAATGCATTGCAGTAATGAGGTTCTGTGATGCAGTGCAGTAACACAGAGCTGCAATGCAGACTGCAGTGTTGTAATGCAAGGCAGTGATGCAGTGCAGTTATGTGTCCACGGGGGCATGGCCCCGTGTCCGCGGGGGCATGTCCCCGTGTCCGCGGGGGCATGTCCCCGGGGGTATGTCCCCGGGGGTATGTCCCCATGTCCCCGGGGGTATGTCCCCATGTATGTCCGCGGGGGCATGCCCCCATGTCCCCGGGGGCATGTCCCCATGTCCCCGGGCCATGTCCCCATGTCCCCGGGGGCATGTCCCCATGTCCCCGGGGGCATGTCCCCATGTCCCCGGGGGCATGTCCCCATGTCCCCGGGCATGTCCCCATGTCCCCGGGGGCATGTCCCCATGTCCCCGGGGGCATGTCCCCATGTCCCCGGGGGCATGTCTCCATGTCCCCGGGGGCATGTCCCCATGTCCCCGGGGGCATGTCCCCATGTCCGGGGGGCATGTCCCCATGTCCGCGGGGGTATGTCCCCATGTCCGCAGGGGGTTTAGTAGATATTAAATGGTTGCCCCCTTATTCTTAGTAATAATGGTCGCCCACTCTTTAGTATATATTAAATGGTCGCCCCCTTATCCTATCTATCTATCTATCTATCTATCTATCTATCTATCTATATCTATCAGCATTGCTTAGTAGATATTAAAAGGTTGCCCCCTTGGTTCATACATTCTTAGTAATAATGGTCGCCCCCTCCTTAGTAGATATTAAATGGTCGCCCCTTATCCTATCTATCTATCTATGTATCTATCTATCTATCTATATCTATCATCATTGCTTAGTAGATATTAAATGGTTGCCCCCTTGGTTCATTCATGCATGTACTTTTGTTATCTTAGCACCTTAGTAGATATTAAATGGTTGCCCCCTTATTCTTAGGAGATATTAAATGGTCGCCCCCTTATCCTTAGTAGATACCTTATCTATCTATCTATCTATCTATCTATCTATCTTCATCATTGATTGCCATCATTGATTGCCATCATTGATTGCCATCATTGATTGCCATCATTGATTGCCATCATTGACTGCCATCATTGACTGCCATCATTGACTGCCATCATTGATTACCTTTGTCTACGACTCCGCCACATAAATCCTCCGACACCCTCCGACACATGAAATCCCGCCATGTGACCGCATAAAAACAGAGATCAGCCTAAAGGCGATCAATAAGAGTTTGGCTGCTTTTGAGACATCCCCCAGCAGTCAAGCGGTCCAAGCAGGTCTAATCTGGCACAGTGCCAAAAATCACGAAAACAACATTCAGATAGCCAAAATAACAATAAGGTGGGGTGTTTCACTGAAAAATCATGAATCTCAGAAAGGTATGAAAGACCCCTTGGATCATTCTGGTTTTCAGGGGTTGAGTAAAGAATGTAAAGTTATGTTTATATAGCAACTTTCATGATTGTACATTGAGTGTAACTTGTTCTATCCATCCCCAAAAATGTGAGTTAAATGGTACAATACGGGGGTAAAAGCAAAATGACCGCGCCAGCGCTGGCGGCGGTCATAATTATATGTCTATGTATCATAATTTGATATAGCTAATTCCAAGATTGTGATGAGGAGTAGGGGAGAGCGGTGCGCAGTGAAGCACATAGAAAAATGTTGGTAGTCAAAAGTGAAACAAATTTAGGCCAACATGTTTCTCCCATATGCTTGGAAAAAGGAAATACATACATATATAAGTTACAAACAATTTGTGTAAAAGGTTAAAAATGAGATATCACAGAAAGAAAATATTTTTTTAATTAGCACCAGATCAAAAAGCTTTAAGTAACAATGCAACCAATCGTAGATGATGAAGTTGATCATATTTTCCAGTAGTTTCAGGTTAATGTTCCCAACTACTACAGGTTGGAAGCTACATTGTGCTAAGTCGATGCTTGTCATTCGTCTCACTTAGATAGCAGGTGGGGCACAGTGAGACCCTCTAGGCCTGCTGAATTGCCCTATCAATGGATATTATGAAAACTGATATACTCCACTAAGAGCTTCTAAGAAAAGTTGGCTAGGTAAGCTTTTAGTTCCTTTTTTTGTGCAAGTATATGGCAAATTCATATCAGGCGACATAATGTATTATGTGCTATGTAGAAGAATCACAATTTCAGTATACCAAACCATTGACAACTCACAACTGATACGTGGTTGCTGGAAATCTCAAGAGGGGACAGATGCTCAGAAATATATAATAACTGCATAATTCAAGTATCCTTCCCAGGTGTTGTTGTATAACAACTGGAAATAACCACGCATCAATTTGGCAATTTGCTGAAGGGCATGAATAGAGACTAAATTCAAAATTTATAACTTAAATGAAGTAAACAGTAAATCAATAATTAGGCCAGATGATCATATTTTTCCACAGTCCCTGTCCAGAAATGACCAATGACAAGACTCTTCCTGGTCAGTATATAAGCAGGACAATCCATCTAAGCTTCACAACAATTTTGACAACCGCAACGATGAGGAAGACTAGCTGGCTCTCTGGGGCCCTTTGTTTGGCCCTGACCATGACTCTGTCACAAGCTCGACTGGTAAGTTTGAATACATATATTTCAGAACATTTTGCAATTTGAATTTTGTTCTAAAACTGTTGAAAGCTTTGAATTATTTGATAAAAATCAAACTTTCATGTATTTTTTTTCTTCTCTATGTTCGGTTGGACAGGAAGTTGGTAAGTCACCTTTGACAGCACTTTTTTGATATTCTGATGAAAAACTACAAAAACTTCTGTGCTTTCATGTTAATGCAAAATTGAACTTTCTGCTTCATGATGAATGTCTCTGTTTCAGAAAATCTGGTTGGAAGCAGCATCACCTTGAGAGACGAAAACAATCCCGACCTTGGACTAATGGGTTTTAAAGGCAAAAATACTCAACCAAAAGTGGGACAAATATTTGGAAAATTTAAAGTAAGCATAAATTACATCATGTCCCTGTCATGCCAAAAATCTAGTTTTGCAATTCCGTTGTTAA
Source organism: Platynereis dumerilii (assembly GCA_026936325.1). Taxonomy (NCBI): domain Eukaryota; kingdom Metazoa; phylum Annelida; class Polychaeta; order Phyllodocida; family Nereididae; genus Platynereis; species Platynereis dumerilii. The sequence goes on along the minus strand of JAPTHN010000001.1, from coordinate 87,726,791 downwards.
CTGTTGAACTTTTATATAATTTAAGGTTGCACCATGCACAGTGAAGGGCAAGGATGGTATTCAGTTGATCACAGGGAAAGACAAAATGCTGGTTAGAGTTGGAGGACAGCTTTTTATTCAGAAAGTCTCCTTTGATAATGAAAACACCTGTTTCCAAGTTGTTAGTTCTGATAAGAAAACATTCAGGCTGAAACCCATCACTAAAGATAACCGTTTTATCTTCATCAACAATAATAAAAAACTAAAATTGAAAAACAAGAAGAATATTGGAAAGAAGGGATACTTCTTTGCTAATGGTAAGTATATCTCTGGCTAATGTGACATTTCTGTTGTTTTAATTAAATCAATGAAGTGATGATGAATTTAAACCTGCAATTTCAGTATATGAGGAGCAAAACATCTTGCAAGTGTTCAAGGGTAAGAAATTCACGGGGAAAACTAAGTATCTAACTGAAGGAGTTGCTAACATCAAGAACAAGGATCTGAAAGAGAAGGACATCAATTCAGTTATCATTTATGGTGAGTCTATGTATTTCTGTTTTTGTTCTTCTTTGAACAATTTGAGAGCTTAACTCAATGGCTTACGAACTCAATGATGATATGAACATTGTTCTTCAGGTTCAAAATCCTGGCATCTGTTCAGCAAGGTGGACTTCAAAGGACAACTTACTGTTCTTGCACCGGGATCTTATGACAAGTCTTTCATTGCGCCATTAAAGACAAAGTCTTTCAAAGGTGAGTTATTTTTGTTCTGCGGAAGCATTGAAGGAACCGTGAAACACTTGCATGAATTGTAGTCAAAATACTAAAGGGCTAAAAAGTTTTTAATTTCTTGTCAATTCAGTGACTGGGACTTACAACAATATGGAACTATTCTCAAAGGAATCATTCAAAGGAGAAAGCCTTGAGCTTGCATCATCCCGCAGTGACCTGACTTTCGAGAATATCACTTCTGAGGTGAAGTCATTGATGGTGGTGGGCCCAGAGGCTTGGGATGTTTTCTCAGAGGTCAGCTACAAGGGACAGACAGTCAGACTGGAACCAGGAAAATACAAGAAGTCTGTCAACCAAGTGTCCTTCAATATTGCTTCAGCAAGACGTGAGTTAATGTGCTAAAGATTATTTGGGATTTTCGCTCACGAAGAGCTAATTGTCAACCAGTCATTAAAACTATTTCAAACACAGTGCTGTAACAATAACTATAACAATCATAGGCTAAATGTAAATATATAAGCCTTTGGGATTTTTTGACATATTAGTTACTGCAGGCTCATACTTGAGTAATAGCCCCCTGAATGTTTGTTGCAGGTGTAAATCCCTATGAGAACTTGTGTGACAAAGCACCAGGTAAAACGAATGTCAAGGTCAGCGATGGATCTAAGATCAACATCAAAACAGTCCACAAGGATGGAGCAGTTTGGTTGAAATTTGGTGAGTCAGATTGAATGTGTTGCTTGATTTGGATGTTGCAATGATGAGAAAAAACATTATCCAACAATTGAATCTTGTGTTTCATCTACAAATCTTCAATTGCAGCCAAGAAAGGAAACTGGAACTTTGAAAATGAGAAAAAGAAGAACTTGAAGTTGAACCTCCTGAAGAAAAGTGATTTGGAAATATTGAAGCAAATGGGCATCACCGATTTTATTGTGGACAGTGACATTCAGATGGTTGTCAAAACGAAAAAGGTACTGTTGCTGTGATAAAATTACTGATAATCAATAGATAATACAGTGACAGTAAAATAATAATTCAGCTTTCCTGCCTTGTGTGTGGCTGTTCTGACATTGTGTATATTTTCTTTTTAGGACAGCTATCATCCATCCAGCATTGATGTCCTTCGCCTTGGAGCATCTGAATCTGAAACCTTTAAATTTGTTAAGAAATCCAATGATGCAACAACATTGACCTTCTCCAATGATCACATGACCATCAAATGCAGTGGAACAGATGGCGACACCTTGTGTGGGGATGAAGAAACGCTTTTCCCAATGGCCAACCAGGACACTGGTGCGATGGCCTTGCTAGGAGTGAACCTTCAGGTGGGTGTGCATTTGATTTTGCCAGCGGAATTCTGTTGTCTGGATCTTTTTGTAAAAAAAAATCTATGTTACATTTTGTTTCTTCCAGCCCCGTGGAGTAGGTGCCTTTGCTAATGGAAAATGGAGAAGGAATGCCTATACCTTCAAGGGATCCAAATACATTCTATACGCCAAAGTAACTGAATGTCCAATGAACTCCCTGGGTAAAGATTTACATTTTTAGTCTCAGTAGCTAATGAGTAATTGTGGCCTGATCCCTGCCTCTGAAATTGTCTTTGCTTTGAAGTGCACAAACACAGAAATTCTCTTGTTTCAGCTGGTACCAATATCCCAGAATACATGGAGAATGACATGTACACCCGCAATGTGACTGGCTGCACCTGCTCCTTTGATATTAGTAGGAAGGACTGTGCCTGCTGCGCTGACAATGGCTGCCCATGTGGAGGAGCTTACAAGTTCCAGTGTGTCCGATGTGGATTTGAAGATAAATTGTGTGGAAGGCGTAAGTCAAATTGAAAGTTATATAAAGTAGATTTGCAAATAGAAGTTCTGCATCCTGTGCTTAGCAGCAACGTCTTTATTTCAGCCTCCGTTCTGGACAACCAGTATGAATTTGAAGTGACTGATGTAACTCTGTCTGACACTGGTATGCACTATGTGATACCTGAAATTTGTGTCACATCCTGCAAAATTAGTGTTGATGCTCTGGCTTCATCTGGAACTAAGGTTGGAGCATACATGAGTGACTCTGTCTTCAACAGGAGGCTATCATGCATTGTGTAAGTACTAAATAAGATTTTTTTAATGCAAATTATACCTTTATAACTTGTTTATCTGTCCGGATAAGTTTCCTTTCAAAAAGCCTTGCTGTAATACTTCTTGGAAAATGATTGCAGAGAAACTGAGGGAACAAACACAAATCTGACAGTCACATCTTATGCTGAGTCAGAGACAGGAGTTCCTGTGGATGCAGTTCATCTTTATGGCTATGGAGGATCAGGCTTCATGAACTCACTGACCTTAACTGTAAATGATGAAAAATGTCCAGGTACGGTCATGATCAATCCCTGAAATGATAAAAATTTTAATGGGTATTTTTGAAGTTGCAAATATAGTTGCATCTTCTATGATTTTGACACAATTTCATAACATAAACACTGTCTTTTTTTTCTTTGTTGACATGCTCTTTGATTCTAATTTCATTGTTTTTTGTTTTGTTTTTTTCAGAAAAAGTTGATGACCGAGTGATGGGCTGTTTCGTCATGGACACTTCTCTCATTGAACACCCATTCAGCAGTAGTCACATGACCCAGCAGATGTGCCTCAACTACTGCCAAGGCATCCATTACAAGTTTGCTCACCTCTATGTATGTTACAATTTGAATTAATCATTAACTTGATTTATGAGCAGTTTGCTTATGACATCTCTATTAAATGATAATATCTATCTTCAGAAATCAGACTTCTGTGGCTGTACAAATACGATGCTTCCGCATGGTCTTGGCCTTGGCTGTGACATGTCTTGCAGTGGAGATGCTCATCATGCTTGTGGAGGTCACTTTGATGCACTCACCTTTGAAATGGATGTTTGTAAGTCATGGAAATATACACTTGCCTATAAAAATATTTATTGGTTATTCAGATCAATATTATTTAAAGGATAATGGTGTTGAAAATGCCTGGTGATAATTTTTGGCTGAATGTTTAGGCTATGATTAATGAATTTGACAAAAATAAAAGTGCATTTAAATAAATTTCAAGGAATGAAAGAAAATATGTTACATTTCAGCTGACGCAGGAGGCTACTTTGCTGCACCAAATGGATGCGCCTCAGTAGGAGCAGTGACTGCTAATACCAGAATGGCTGCAAAAGTCAAAGGATCAGAATGCAAAAGTTTGACAGGGAAAGGTTCTGGCAACAGACTCACAAACTGCTTCATGGAATGGTGTAGGGCCCCAGTTGTGACTCCTAATGGCTTATATGTGTCCAGACCTGGATCTTGCGGAAGTCGATTTGTCAGCAAAGTCAACATCCGCACAACTGGATATGAATGTCTGGCTTTTGGTGGAAGTCCAAGGTTTGCCCCACACAAAAGTGGCAACTGTGAGCTGGACTTCTGCCGAGCTGATACAAAGAAAGATATTGTGAGTAACTGATATTCTGGCTTGCCAGATTCTGAAATTGAATTGTGAACTATAGCAATTACTGACTGTTTCCAGACTTTCCATGAAATTTGTGTTCAATTATTTGAAACTGAAAGATATAGTAAGACATTGAAATGACTCCTGAATCGACTAGTAAACTGCATGGAATAATTTCTGACCTCCCAATTAATTTTCTTATTTTTAGGTATTTGAAGCTGTTCATGTTGGAGGATGCAAAGGCAACACCAAGGTCGGAAAAGGTTCCCTCAGGACATTGGGGTCAGCATGTGAAGCCATGGGTGGAGGCATGAAAAAATTCAAGCCCAGCAAAATGGTTGACTGCACCTTTGATTGGTGTGTCAAAGAATTTAAAGGTATGATCATGGCTTTCATATATCAGGGGCAGATCCAGAAAATGTCGGACTGGGGGTTTATGAATGAAAATGTACTAAGAATATCCGTATTTTTTTTTACATTAAAATGTACAGGCCAAAGGGTGGGGTTTTAACCCCCCCCCCCGGATCCGCTACTGCATGTTCCTTGTTGTTGTTGGGTATCAGTCATATAACACTCATTTTTAATTTGTCAATATCTGTTCATTGTCAGAATCCATGGAAGACAATGTGTACACCTATCCCCATGAAGTGGCTGTGCCAGAAGGAAGTACAACAAAACTCCATCTTCCTTCAGCAATGTGTGTCTCACAGATTGAAGCCACTGTGGCAAATGTGGATGAGGCCAATGTGGCTGGAAAAGTGTCTTTCTTTTATGAGGGTCTTCAAGTTTCAAAGTGAGTTTTAGAGAAATAATAATACTGACAAGCGGTGCCACAGGTTTTCAAAGTTAACACATTTTCTGAAATAGTGACTAATCAAAAGTTTCTCGTAACACTTGGTAAACCATTAAGAAGTTTCCATTTTTCAAAAACAGGGATGTTCCAGCAGGAGGAAGTGGCCTTGTTCTTGGTTACACAACAGACCCCAGTGGAACTTTCACTGATACCATCTCTATTTCTTCGGAGGGAGCTTCATTTACAATCAATGAATTCAGGATCATCATTGATCGCCAGGGCTGTGTGGACCATGATGGTGAGTCAGTGCGAGAGAAACATTTATTTTACATGTTTCATTGAATAGTTTAAAGTGGGTGACGACAATGAAAAGCAGATTTATGATAACTGAACACAGAGTCCGCGAAAAGTGCCGGTTTGCCGGTCAAAACCGGCAAAAATAGCGTGTGACCGGCAGAAATAGAGTGGTTACCTGCCCAAATGTCCGATGGGTTTGCTGGAGAATCAATGAGCTGATTCAGCAACCATTGCAATCAGTGCTGGCCTTTGAAATCGCCAGTGCAATTGAAAACATCAGTGACTCAAATTGGGAGTCGGAGGTGTCAAATGGATTGCAATTATGCACAAAAACAGTCAATACCTCTGCAAATTGCAATTATCAATGTTCAACATTAGCTGACATTCAACTATTCAAGATTTGAGGCCCTACAAGGATGGCTGACATTCTGACGGGTTTTCTGTAGTAATGCAATGTGCACATCACAAAATGATAGACAGCTTTGGACCAATACTAATGAACCTTGAAATAAATGTTAAATGTATAATCAATACCAAATTAGCCCTAACTGGTACAATTATAGAAATATAACTATATTCAGTACAATTTTTTTCAAAAGACTTTTGACTTGCTTGACAGCTATGAGTCAGTACTTAGGCTTAATTTGTATTGTTAGACATTTGGAGTAACATTATAGTTACGTTTCTGAAGCCTTCAGAAGGTATATATTTAAAAAATCAGGAAAACTGGTTGAAATTAGGTTAATTAAACTTGAATTCGGGCAGACAGGATTTCATTTGGGCAGGTAAACTTCCAGATCTACCTGCCCAAATGTCCTGTATGACAAAAGCACTTTTCGCGGACTCTGACTGAACAGAATATGATTATTAGAATAACAAAAATTATGAACTGAAGCGTAAAGATCATGTTATTCACATTATGATTTATATTCTTTTTTGCAGATGCAATTGTCTTGTATGATGGACAACTGTTTAATGGCAAAAGAATTGTCATCCGTGAAGACACTTCAGATCTGGATGAGTTTGTCAATAAAGCATCTTCCTTCAAGATTCTTGGTATGCATTGTGTAATAATAAAAACATTTTTTATGAAAATTAAAATTTTGAATAGTACTTACCTGATATTTCAAAAACAATTTCAGGTGACAGTCTTTGGCAATTGCATGAGTCAATCAACTACCACGGAAAGAGTGCTGTATTGTCCAATGGGGAATTCCCCTCAACAGACGTCCTTCCTTTTGGAGACAACAGCTTGGAATCAGTGAGAAGAGTACCCAGTCGCGACCAGTCCAGACAGGATATCTCAAACTATTATGGGCATGGTTGGTATTGATTACAAATATTTCTGCTTCAATTTTTATCAATAAATTACATATGTTATACAACTTCTGTAAAACACCACTAAATTGATAACCTGTATTATTTTTTAATAGTATGCTTTGAACGCAAGACCAACATGAATGCCATGTATGGCCTAATGAACCAGATTGATGGAAAGAAAAATATGGATTACGGCATTGTACATGGTGATGCTGTCGCTTGTGAAACAAAGTGCAGAGAAGACATCAACTGTGCTGCATGGACTCTCACTACTGACAAGTTCCCAGGTAGGGTTTATTGAATCTGTACTCAAACTGCTGCAAATATATTTTAAGGATGATTTATGTGTGATGTAATAGACACTAACAAATAAATTGCAAATAGTTGCTAAGGCATATTTTCTTTCATTCTCAGAATACCCAGGCCACTGTTTTGGACGTGGTTTCTTTGATGATGTTGGAGCCAATGAGGAAGAGACAGTTAGTGGTCATGTTGCTGACTGCTCTAAAGGTATGACAATGTTATCTGTGTCTCAAATTTGTCATTGTTTTCACTTCTTATACATTTAAAATGCATTTTGACATATTAATTTTGTTGTCATTAAACTTTATTTCTTCAATTGCTGGTAGTATGGCTAGACATGTAAGTTATTGATTGGACATTTCAGTAGGCTAATGTTCTTACTGTTAAACTTTGTGATGTGACCTTTTCCAAATATTTTTCTGTTCTGCAAATTGCAGAGGATATGTTGTTGGTCTATTCCAAGCCGTACTTCGAGGGCAATCTGACTGTGGTCATTCAAAATGAGTTCAACATCACAAAGTACAGGCCGGCTTCTCTCAGAATCACAGGTTTGTTCAACATCTGAAATAGTGATTATAAAGGATGATATTGTTGTCTTGGTTGAATAGAGATGAATCAATTGACATCATGCGTAATCCGTAAATCTTATCTGTGGCTCTTACAGGAAGAGATGTCTGGATTCTGGTGACTGAGTCAGCAACTGCCATAAACAAGATGCACCTGGCACCTGGCGAATATCCAATGATGGACTTCCTGGTAGATCCAAGTCTGACTATGACAGAGTTGAAGAAACAGAACCCATCAATTCAGATGTATGAACAGACCTCAACTGCTGGCTTGGCTGAACTCTACCCTGTAGTCTCCAACCAGATTGAACAAAGTGAGTAATATCTATGTTTGAAAAGGCAAAGATGTTATTTGCACCTCAGACGATGACTCTAACTACGTCTTTCTCTTTCATTTTTTCAGTATTCCCTGGCTCAACCAATACCAGTAAGTGTGGTCTTTATTTGGAATTAAAAAAGAAATAGAAAGTTTTTTGTATTTCAGAAGCATAAAGTTGATATAATTTTTCTTTAGGGAGTCAGATGATTACACTATTGACATAAATCATTGTTTGAACAGCTTTGCTTCCTGTTGCAATCACATTTTATAACATTGATATAAAATTAATATAATTTTATGACTTTATCACATGAATCTTTAGCCATAATGAGGAATGGAGCCTTTTTTCTATAAATGAATTTTCAAACCAAAAATAATACTTTTCAATCCTTTGTCAATATAGCATGCAAGAATGCCCAAAAGGCAGAGGTAGCTTTTGTCACCGACAGCTCAGCCTCCATTGGAACTGACAATTACCAGAAAGTCCTCAACTTCATGGAGCATATTGTGGACTCCTTCAGAGTGGGCATTGATGCTGTCAGGGTTGCTACATTACTCTATGACAAGTACTTACATTATGACCTCGAGCTTGGCCAATACAACACCAAGGTGAGTTTTATAGTCCATTCCAGAATCAATGACTATTCTCATGAAGATTTGCCTCCCTTTGCATATCTTTTTTACCTCCTTTTATGCATATTTTCTAATTTTCAGGCAAGTGTTAAAGCTGCCATTGACAACCTGAAATACTACTCTGGAAATACATACACCCACAAAGCTCTGAAGAAAACTTACACAGACATCTTGAATGACAACAACTGTCGTGAACATGTTTCTAGGTATGAGATTTAAAACATGTAGATTCATATGTAGTAATAAAATATGCTTGAAAGTAACCGAAAGACAAATGATAATCCCATGTGAAACTGAATTTAATGCTGAAGTCTAAATGTGTTTATTTCACAGAGTGGCAATTGTTATTACTGATGGAGAATCTGCATGGCCCGAGGAAACTGTAATTGAGGCAAAGAAAGCCAGAGAGGAAGGCATCAATGTTATTGCTGTTGGTGTAAATAATGCCGTTTATGAAGAACTGGTAGCCATTGCTGGTGACCAGTCACAAGTGTTCCATGTGGATTCCTTTGACCAACTGGATGAACTCGTTGATGGAATCACAACAGCTACTTGCACCGGTATGTCCAAGTGAGACTGCTTTCGAAAGTTTGTTTTTGAATTTATGTGTTTACTGACGGTTTTATTCCTTATATTTTCAGCCGTCCTTCACAAAGAAACCATTGAAAGTGAGTATAAAATAATTCATGAAATTGATGTGCCATGCTGTAGTTTTAAGTATTCATAACTTGTTACAGAATTTATTTCATTGTATTCACTTGAATGTTTTTGTAACTTCAGATATCACTGAACATGAGGCCATCACTAATCCTGGAAATGACGAGAAGTATTTTAAAACTGAGCACTTTGAGTTTATCCACAAAGCCTACCCTCTTGGAATGGAATCTGGTGAGTACATTTCCATCAAACATAAGCTTTGATAAAAGGTCCAATCTTTGTTGAAACCAACTAAATGATTTTTCTCTTTCTTTAAATAGGAGTCATCTATGATCAGCAGATCTCATGCTCTTCTGAACTGAAACTTGCTCCTGCAAGTGGCTGTCGTTTGAACCATGAAGGAGGCTGGCAAGCTGCTGTCCAGTCAAGCAGTTTTATTGAGGCAAGCACTGATAAGTTGTCCAGGAACTTAATTATTTATGTTTGCATATAGTAACAGGCTGTCTGAACTCAAATTTATTATGTTCTCTGCAGGTTGACTTTGGCAAAATCTTACCTGTGCATGGCATTGGAACTCAAGGAAACTCATTGATTGAAGGTTGGGTGACCAAGTACAAGGTGGCAATCAGTGTAGATGGAATCAACTTCAATGTCCTTAAGGCCAACTCTACTGCCTTGGTAAATATTAGATAGATCTGCATTTAACATAATACCTTCTGGCTTTTGTTTTGAACACTTCAAATATCTGATTTTGTTTTCCTCTTTCTAGATATTCACAGGAAACACTGACCAGGACACAGTTGTCCATCACTGTCTGCATCGTATCTTTGGGGAAGTAATTTACGCAAGAGTAATCCGCATTATCGTCATTGAGTGGCATATTACCTTAACGATGAGAGTGGAATTCTATGGATTCAGAAGTAAGTTCAATCAATTCAGTGCCTTACACTGATGAAGTTAGCAGGCCTCCTGTGTTTGAGTATAAGTTGTAGATACTTCCACTGCAGAAAACAATGAGGATGACATTTATCTATTTCTCCAGATCCCGATGACACTGGCCTCCTTGAGGTTCTTGAACAAGATGTATGGACCCGCAACACAACAGGCTGCCCTTGCTACTTTGACCACACCAGATTTGACTGTGCTTGCTGTGAGGATGGAGGCTGTCAGTGTGGAATGGCCAATCGCCACCAGTGTGTACAGTGCGGCTACCCCCACAACTGTGGAACTCGTAAGTATTCTTAAGCAATGTTAAGATCTATTTAGGATTTTACTGATTGAGAGATTATCTTTGCCAAATTAATCACCGTTGAAGTCCATCGTCTATTTTAAAGACCTGTCAGTTTTTTGCCCAAACACACGTCCTCCATTATAAGCATCTGATTCCATTGCATTACAGCAAGCATCAGACACCCTGAGACCAACGTTGATGGCTGGACCATGAGCATGAATGGATGTCCCTGTGAATACAATCCATTCCTCAACAACTGTGCCTGCTGCCAGAGCTTTGGCTGCCAATGTGGAGAGAAAAACAAGAACCAGTGTGTCAACTGTGGTCATCCAGAACACTGTGGTCTCAAGGAGCATATATTCGGACCCAACTCTTACTGCTACGAGAAACTGTGTCCCAAGAGCAATGCTGATTGAACAAATTTGACAACCCGTGCTCTGAACATCATTGTATCAGGCCAATGAATTTGATGAGGTGGATTATGAAATGTTTGGGTGAATTCATAAATAAAAAACAAATATTACTATTTTTCAAAATAAAATTGTTACTTTGGTTTATCCCTTTTGAGACAACTATAAAACATAATCATAATCATTACAATTGTAGACAAAAAAGATTCCCTTCAGGCATAACTAACTTTGAAACTTGGGAAGCATTGTATTGTTTCCAACAAATTGGAGCAAAGGACAACAAGGATAGGCATATCAAAAATACATTTTACGACATTCAAAATCAAGCCATGAGGAAGAGACAGTTAGTGGTCATGTTGCTGACTGCTAAAGTGAAGATCTTGAGTCACAATGCGCGTAACATTGGATTTTGATGTCCATCTTTCTAATGGCACCCTGCTATCTTCACGTAAACAAAAACATACGACATCTCACATCTATCAATTAACCACTCCCTTTTTCTGGAATATATGTTTCATTTTGCAATATCACATAAGGGTCAATTTTTCAAATTTTACAAAACAGCGAAGACCTAAATAAAGAAATATTTTTGTATCTAGAATTGGTTTCATTTAAAATTTCTAAAACATGCCTTACACTGGCCTACAGTGCACCAAAAAAAGGTATCTTATTTCCAAAAAAGGCATTTCCTTTGACAATTATTGCTGTTTCATCCCGTCATTATTCATTAGATGTACCCTGAACATGTCTGGCTATAGCTGTTTTATGAATTTATGCCTTGATACATATATTTTTTCATTATTTTTATTTTGGCCTGGAAACAAAAACAATTATTTTTATTTTGTCAATATTTCAAAAGGTAAAGAATATCCATGAATCACAGGCACTAAAGAACAACTCTGTCATATAGGTGACATGTGTAACGCATTTCATCCATGTACATGCAATAGTGGCCAAGTTTTGGCCAATAAATGAAAAAAAAAATGTTTAAACATTTTTCTAAATATTTCAAAAGGTAGGTATAAGATATCCATCAATCAGACCATCAAAAGTCACAACTGGACCATATAGCCAATATGAGTACCAAAATTTCATTGAGGGGGTCTGGAAACGAAAAAAATAATTTTCTCATTATTTCAAAAAGTATGGAATATCCATCAATCAGACCATCAAAAGGCACAACTGGACCGTATAGGCTATATGTGTACCAAATTTCATCCATGTTCATGCAATAGGGCCTGATTGCTGGCCCAGAAACTATCTATCCGGCAGACGGACAACATTTTACCAAAGTGATTACAATACCTTCTTCGAACGAAAGGTAAAAATACATACCTCCTTGATATGGACATGGAATTTTCATAAAATTGTCCAATAAGAGTATCTATTAGGCCAATAATTAAACATAGCCCAAAGAGACTGATTGCCCCCGTTGCCATCGATGTGCAATAGGCTATAGGACAAGAGGGGAATTCGAATGCTTCTGAAGTCAATTTGATTCAGATGGCATTCCAATCATCTTGATTGCAATCCAGACTCTTGTGGCTTTCTTTGATAACTGAGGTGCAATTGTAACAAAATGGCAAAATGTCAAAGACCATATCAATTACTTCTTAAATAGGCCTATGCACAAAATACTACTGTATTCATGTAAATGCCCTGCAACATTTTGTAAATTCAGGCGTAATGGCTTAATTGTTATGTTAAAGAAATAACACAAGCTCAGTTTAACAAATACATAAAATGTCGTTATACCGGAATGTCAAACTCAGTTATGAATTTTAATTTTGATTTGATTTGATTTATTCAACAAATTCATCAGTGCATACAACAAATGTGCGACATACTATGAAACAACCATAAATGGCTTAATGAAATGGAATCGTAGTATATACAGTGATGAAACTGTTAGGATGGCCCACGAAAGCTTCATAGCTTATTTTCAGCGGGGTCCTGAGAAATGATACACAAGAAGGCAGCATGAGTTGTGTGATTAATGGTTGATTAGGGTAAATTGTGCATGTTTATACAGGTGCGTTTAAGTGATTATTTGACTCCAGAGTATCACAGTCCGTAGTTTAAGCCATGGTGTACAAGATGTTGTTTAACAGAAAATTTAAAGCTGTTATTGTCTGATTTGGCTTTGATGTCATTAGATAAAGCATTCCATGATTTTATGGAATTATAAGAGAATGAAGTAAGTCTTTCATATATAGGGCCTCATAAGCTCAATTGTATGGAACAGTGTGCCAGAGGAACTTAAAAACTGTGAGAGTAGGCCTATATTGATGTATTTCAATACAAAGGCGAAGATGTACAATGCGTGCTGTTTTTATGTTTTAATTCTTTTATGCAAATTATCTTTACATACACATTTTTATTGTTTTTAACTGTCATGGGCAACCTGAAAAAAAGAACGGTTCCAACAAGAGTGTACTATACTCTTGTCATTTGAACATGATGTAAAATATATTCCAAATAAAATACAGTGTATATTTTAGTTTGCCTATTGTAAATACTTCATTCTCTTTCATCAAGTAATGACTAATGTACGGGCCAGAGAGGATCGAGTAGGCCCATCTTATTTTATTTTTGCCAATTTTACAAAAACTCGTGTGGCCATCAAAATAATTCACTGGCATATATATCCATATCAAGGCATAAAATCATAAAACAACTGTAGCCAGAGATGTCAAGAGATATAGATCTACAGTGGTCCCTGTGTTATAAGACCGCCCCTTCTGCAGTCTTGAAGTGGTCTCTCATGGTGGTGCGGTCTCTCGACGAGATGCGAAATGCACTAAAAATACTGCTTAGAGCGGGAGGAAGGCGGTCACATAAGGCAAGTCGGTCTTACAACAGGGGTTCTTATAATGCAGGTACCACTGTATTGAGAGCATGAAAACAGCGATAATTATCAGAAAATTCCTTTTTGGTAATCAGTGGTAATTAAAGGCAAAAGCAGAGGCTGTTACATTACTCCCATAACTTTTTTTCGAATTCTACGGCGAATCTTTGAAAATTTTAATCGGTACCTTTTCTATATACAAAATATGTCATTTACTCGGTCTTTGTGGTTTAGAAAAAAAGATGTGAGATGCAGCATGCAGTTGTTTTAGATAGCAGGGCGCCATTAGGCTTAAGATCCTCACAATATTATACAAATACTGCACGATGAGTGCAATATCGGAAAATTCATATTGAAGGAAATGCAATTATATTTTCATATTGCACGTTAATAAGTGCCGCATTTGTTTTATAACATGACCACTATGCTTCAAACATAATGTTCCATTCTACAACAGCAGAAACGGACATAGTGCTTTTTGCATTTAAATATGAATAAATCTACCTAAGAAAACTTCTTTAGGCCTATAGGCCCACTATATTTAAAGACCTATTAGATACTTTGGAAATATTTTTTTATGAAAAGAAATTGGGAATATAATGCGTGAAAAAATAATGGAAAAATTGTAGGAGGAAAGAATACTTTAGCTAAAAAAAATTTCGGGAAAAAAAAATTCGGAATTTTTTTTTTACAGATGATTTCATCTTTGTAGACAGTGATCAAATAACAATTATTTTTGGTCTGATATCAGAAAAGAAAAGGGAGGTACTACAAATATTTGTGAAACCAAAGGGGGGTATCACTTTTGACAGAAAGTTCCATCAGAACTGCCACCACCCCCCCCAGTCATAAATTCTGAATGATCCCTCAGGACAGGAGGATGATCCAGTGAAGTGGCCAACATTGGTAAGAAAATCTTGGTGGGAATCAAACCAGAGACCCAGCGATTGGTAGCCCATTGTCAGGTCGTCTGAGCAGAGCCCTCCTCTGAGAAAATGTTACATGCATGCATTTGTTTTCTGTAAAAAAAAACATTATGTGGATCATCTTATCCCAATCATCTGTAGGGATGCACTGATATCCGGCAAGGTATCCGGTATCCGGCGGGATATTGGAATTTGCAGGATATCCGGTATTCGGCAGAATAAGGGTGTCAGAACCGGATATCTGGGATGCTCAAAAATAAGTGAAAAGCCTAAAAAACTTTCACAAAAAAATAAAAGACGGTTACAAGAACAGAGTCAAAGACATGATGTAGCCATCTCCAAAATTTAAATTCAGTTACAGAACGTAACAAAAACATCCATCAGAGGAACAGTCTCCAAGCGGACATGATATGTATCGGCTCTCAGAAAATTTTTCCTTTAAATCAACTGAGAAATTGGCGCGAATGCTCAAAAACTTCCTATTTCCTATGTTTATTATTCGGTTCCAACTATCCGGTTCCTATCTGGTATTCGCCAGTTGATGTTGCCGGATTATCCGGTATCCGGCTATTTTCACTATCCGTGTATCACTAATCATCTGAATGCGAATAACTCCTTGGCATATTTACCTTGGTGGACCAGTAAAATCAGATGATGAGAAATTGAATTAATCTATCTACGCTGTTATGTATATATGTATCTCGAATAACCATTTCAGTCATGGGTAATGTTGTCTTTGGCCACATATATGCAATGCTTTCAATGTAATTTTTGTCTGAAGGAGATCGTTTTTTGGCTGCATTGTCATATTTGACTCAAAATCAATAAAACAAGGTAACCAGAGAATTAGATTTTGAAAATTATTGAAATACATTTATTATTTATGATTTCACCCAAACAACATTTTATAATACACCTTATCAAAATTCATCGGCCTGATACAATGATGTTCAGAGCACAGGTTGTCAAATTTGTTCAATCAGCATTGCTCTTGGGACACAGTTTCTCGTAGCAGTAAGAGTTGGGTCCGAATATATGCTCCTTGAGACCACAGTGTTCTGGATGACCACAGTTGACACACTGGTTCTTGTTTTTCTCTCCACATTGGCAGCCAAAGCTCTGGCAGCAGGCACAGTTGTTGAGGAATGGATTGTATTCACAGGGACATCCATTCATGCTCATGGTCCAGCCATCAACGTTGGTCTCGGGGTGTCTAATGCTTGCTGTAATGCAATGGAATCAGATGCTTATAAAGGAGAATGTGTGTTTTGGCCAAAAACTGACAGATCTTTAAAATAGATGATGGACATCAATGGTTTCAGATAATCATCTATATTTCTCAATCAGTTAAATCATAGTTAATAAAATCTAAGACAGCCACGCAAAAGAATACTTACGAGTTCCACAGTTGTGGGGGTAGCCGCACTGTACACACTGGTGGCGATTGGCCATTCCACACTGACAGCCTCCATCCTCACAGCAAGCACAGTCAAATCTGGTGTGGTCAAAGTAGCATGGGCAGCCTGTTGTGTTGCGGGTCCATACATCTTGTTCAAGAACCTCAAGGAGGCCAGTGTCATCGGGGTCTGAAGAAATAGATAAATGGAATCCTCATCATTTTATGCAGTGGAAGTATCTAACTTATACTCAAACACAGGAGGCCTGCTGACTTCATCAGTGTAAGGCACTGAATTGATTGAACTTACTTCTGAATCCATAGAATTCCACTCTCATCGTTAAGGTAATATGCCACTCAATGACGATAATGCGGATTACTCTTGCGTAAATTACTTCTCCAAAGATACGATGCAGACAGTGATGGACAACTGTGTCCTGGTCAGTGTTTCCTGTGAATATCTAGAAAGAGGAAAACAAAATCAGATATTTGAAGTGTTCAAAACAAAAGCCAGAAGGTATTATGTTAAATGCAGATCTGTCTAATATTTACCAAGGCAGTAGAGTTGGCCTTAAGGACATTGAAGTTGATTCCATCCACACTGATCGCCACTTTGTACTTGGTCACCCAACCTTCAATCAATGAGTTTCCTTGAGTTCCAATGCCATGCACAGGTAAGATTTTGCCAAAGTCAACCTGCAGAGAACATAATAAATTTGAGTTCAGACAGCCTGTTACTATGCAAACATAAATAATGAAGTTCCTGGACTACTTTTCAGTACTTGCCTCAATAAAACTGCTTGACTGGACAGCAGCTTGCCAGCCTCCTTCATGGTTCAAACGACAGCCACTTGCAGGAGCAAGTTTCAGTTCAGAAGAGCATGAGATCTGCTGATCATAGATGACTCCTATTTAAAGAAAGAGAAAAATCATTTAGTTGGTTTCAACAAAGATTGGACCTTTTATCAAAGATTATGTTTGATGAAAAGGTATTCACCAGATTCCATTCCAAGAGGGTAGGCTTTGTGAATAAACTCAAAGTGCTCAGTTTTAAAATACTTCTCGTCATTTCCAGGATTAGTGATGGCCTCATGTTCAGTGATATCTGAAGTTACAAAAACATTCAAGTGAATACAATGAAATTAATTCTGTAATAAGTTATGAATACTTAAATCTACAGCATGGCACATCAATTTTGAATTGTTTATACTCACTTTCAATTGTTTCTTTGTGAAGGACGGCTGAAAATACAAGAATAAAACCATCAGTAAACACATAAATTCAAAAACAAACTTTCGAAAGCAATCTCACTTGGACATACCAGTGCAAGTAGCTGTCGTAATTCCATCAACGAGTTCATCCAGTTGGTCAAAAGAATCCACATGGAACACTTGTGACTGGTCACCAGCAATGGCTACTAGTTCTTCATAAACGGCATTATTTACACCAACAGCAATAACATTGATGCCTTCCTCTCTGGCTTTCTTTGCCTCAATTACAGTTTCCTCGGGCCATGCAGATTCTCCATCAGTAATAACAATTGCCACCCTGCAAAACATACACATGGCAATGTGAGCAATCTTTCGCTTGTATGGTGTGGACAACATGTGACATATATATCACATATATTATGGGTAGACACTACTGAAATTTCATACCTGGAAACATGTTCGCGACAGTTGGTGTCATTCAAGATATCCATGTAAGTTTTCTTCAGAGCTTTGTGGGTGTATGTATTTCCAGAGTAGTATTTCAGGTTGTCAATTGCAGCTTTAACACTTGCCTGAAGAAATGAAGGAGGGTTAATGTTAATGGAAGTTGGAAGATACATAAGAGCAGTCAGTATTTTCACTATCAAATCTTTGGTTCAGTTTCAACCCACCTTGGTGTTGTATTGGCCAAGTTCGAGATCATAATGTAAGTACTTGTCATAGAGTAATGTAGCAACCCTGACAGCATCAATGCCAACTCTGAAGGAGTCCACAATATGCTCCATGAAGTTGAGGACTTTCTGGTAATTGTCAGTTCCAATGGAGGCTGAGCTGTCGGTGACAAAAGCTACCTCTGCCTTTTGGGCATTCTTGCATGCTATATTAACAAAGCAGTAAAAAAATATTATTTTTTGGCTTGAAAATTTATCTCAAGACAAACGGGTCCATCCTGAAATTCACGTCATGTCCATGGTTTCATGTAATAATTTAAAAGTACAAAAATCATTTCATATCACAGTTACAAAATGTGAGTAAAAGCAAGAGCATTTGAATAATTGGAAGTAAAACTATTCAAACAATAATTTATTTGAATAGTGTTACAGTGCCTTTTTTAATTCATTTATTAACTGGCTCTCAGACAGAAAAATTCTTAGTCATAATACCAACTTTTTGCTTCTGAAATACAAAAAACTTCCTATTTCTTTCTAAATTCCAAATAAAGAGCATACTTACTGGTATTGGTTGAGCCAGGGAATACTGAAAGAAAAAAGAAAGACCAAGTTAGAGTCATACCTTGAGATGAAAATAACATCTTCGCCTTTTTATACATAGATATTACTCACTTTCTTCAATTTGGTTGGATATAACTGGGTAAAGTTCAGCCAAGCCAGCAGTTGAGGTCTGTTCATACATCTGAATTGATGGGTTCTGTTTCTTCAACTCAGTCATAGTCAGACTTGGATCTACCAGGAAGTCCATCATTGGATATTCGCCAGGTGCCAGGTGCATCTTGTTTATGGCAGTTGCTGACTCAGTCACCAGAATCCAGACATCTCTTCCTGTAAGAGCCACAGATAAGATTTACGGATTACGCATGATGTCAATTGATTCATCTCTATTCAACCAAGACAACAATATCATCCTTTATAATCACTATTTCAGATGTTGAACAAACCTGTGATTCTGAGAGAAGCCGGCCTGTACTTTGTGATGTTAAACTCATTTTGAATGACCACAGTCAGGTTGCCCTCGAAGTATGGCTTGGAATAAACCAACAACATATCCTCTGCAATTTCAAGAACAAAAAAATATTTGAAAAAGGTCACATCACAAAGTTAGACAGTAAGAACATTTGCCTACTGAAATGTCCCAGCAATCAATAACTGACAAGGCTAGCCATACTACCAGCCATTGAAGAAATAAAGTTTGATGAAAACAAAATTAATTTATCTGAATTAGATTTAAATGTATAAGAAAAACAAAATAGCAACAAATTTGAGATACAGATTCAATAGTCATACCCTTAGAGCAGTCAGCAACATGACCACTAACTGTCTCTTCCTCATTGGCTCCAACATCATCAAAGAAACCACGTCCAAAACAGTGGCCTGGGTATTCTGAGAAATAAAATATGCCTTTGCAACAATTTGTCATTTGTTTGACAACGCCTATTACATTACACATACATCATCCTAAAAATATATTCGCAGCAGTTTGAGTACAGATTCAATAAACCCTACCTGGGAACTTATCAGTCGTGAGAGTCCATGCAGCGCAGTTGATGTCTTCTCTACACTTTGTTTCACAAGCGACAGCATCACCATGTACAATGCCGTAATCCATATTTTTCTTTCCATCAATCTGGTTCATTAGGCCATACATGGCATTCATGTTGGTCTTGCGTTCAAAGCAAACTGTATAGAAAATAATACAGGTTACCACTTTAGAGGTGTTTCACAGAATTGCTAAGTTGTACAACTTATGTAATTTATCGATAAAAATTGGAGCAGAAATATTTGTAATACCAACCATGCCCATAATAGTTTGAGATGTCCTGTCTGGACTGGTCACGGCTGGGTACTCTTCTCACCGACTCCAAACTGTTGTCTCCAAAAGGAAGGACGTCTGTTGAGGGGAATTCCCCTTTGGACAACACAGCACTCTTTCCGTGATAGTTGATTGACTCATGCAATTGCCACAGACTGTCACCTGAAATTGTTTTTTGAAATATTAGATACTCTTCAATATATTTAATTTTCACAGAATGTTTTTCATTTTAGAAAATACATACCAAGAATCTTGAAGGAAGATGCTTTATTAACAAACTCATCCAGATCTGATGTATCTTCACGGATGACAATTCTTTTGCCATTAAACAATTGGCCATCATACAATACAATTGCATCTGCAAAAAGGAACATGCTGCGAATTAGATTTTTTAAGATCATCACTTAAAAAATATTTACAAAGAAATATATCGTGTCTTCTGTCTTAAATGAACATTTGAATCCCTTTGACCCACCATCATGGTCCACACAGCCCTGGCGATCAATGATGATCCTGAATTCATTGATAGTGAATGAAGCTCCCTCAGAAGAAATAGAGATGGTATCAGTGAAAGTTCCACTGGGGTCTGTTGTGTAACCAAGAACAAGGCCACTTCCTCCTGCTGGAACATCCCTGTTTTTGAAAAATGGAAATTTCTTAATTGTTTACCAAGTGTTACGAGAAACTTTTGATATGTCACTAACAATTTCAGAAAAGGTGTTAACTATGAAAAGCACCACTTGTCAGTATTATTATTTCTCTAAAACTCACTTTGAAACTTGAAGACCCTCATAAAAGAAAGACACTTTTCCAGCCACATTGGCCTCATCCACATTTGCCACAGTGGCTTCAATCTGCGAGACACACATTGCTGAAGGAAGATGCAGTTTTGTTGTACTTCCTTCTGGCACAGCCACTTCATGGGGATAAGTGTACACATTGTCTTCCATGGATTCTGGTTGTGAATAAAGAAGATTGCCAGTTTAAGAGCAAATGTATCAACGACACTCAACATCTGGCCAACAAGAAGCAACATAATGTGACAGTAAATACCATACCTTTAAATTCTTTGACACACCAATCAAAGGTGCAATCAACCATTTTGTTTGCCTTAAATTTTTTCATGCCTCCACCCATAGCCTGGCAGGCTGAACCTAAGGTTCTAAGAGAACCTTTTCCAACTTTGGTGTTGCCTTTGCATCCTCCAACATGGACAGCTTCAAATACCTAAAATAAGAAAATTAATCTGGAGGTCAGATATTATTCCAGTTTAATGGTCAATTCAGGAATCTGTAATGCCATCATTTCAAATACTTACGATGTCTTTCTTTGTATCAGCTCGGCAGAAGTCCAGCTCACAGTTGCCACTTTTGTGTGGGGCAAACCTTGGGCTTCCACCAAAAGCCAGACATTCATATCCAGTTGTGCGGATGTTGACTTTGCTGACAAATCGACTTCCGCAAGATCCAGGTCTGGACACATATAAGCCATTAGGAGTCACAACTGGGGCCCTACACCATTCCATGAAGCAGTTTGTGAGTCTGTTGCCAGAACCTTTCCCTGTCAAACTTTTGCATTCTGATCCTTTGACTTTTGCAGCCATTCTGGTATTAGCAGTCACTGCTCCTACTGAGGCGCATCCATTTGGTGCAGCAAAGTAGCCTCCTGCGTCAGCTGAAAGGAAACATTTTCTCATTTACAATTTGCAATTTCTGTACATTTGTTTTTCTGGCTGTCATTTTCATCAAGAATAATTCTCAAGACCTAATTTTTTACCAGTTACTCTCACCACACATTCAGGGGGAGCCAAATGCTACATACTATCCTTTGAAAAAAACTGATCTGAATAACTAACATTGGTCGTAAAATGCAAATGTTCTTTTCACATAACTTACAAACATCCATTTCAAATGTGAGTGCATCAAAGTGACCTCCACAAGCATGATGAGCATCTCCACTGCAAGACATGTCACAGCCAAGGCCAAGACCATGGGGAAGCATCGTGTTGGTACAGCCACAGAAGTCTGATTTCTGAAGATAGATATTATCATTTAATAGAGATGTCATAAGCAAACTGCTCATAAATCAAGTTAATGATTAATTCAAATTGTAACATACATAGAGGTGAGCAAACTTGTAATGGATGCCTTGGCAGTAGTTGAGGCACATCTGCTGGGTCATGTGACTACTGCTGAATGGGTGTTCAATGAGAGAAGTGTCCATGACGAAACAGCCCATCACTCGGTCATCAACTTTTTCTGTTGAAATAATTAAATTGGAATTTCAGAACACAATATTATCAATGATTATAAATGGCAATATTGCTGTGATTATTATCAAGCCAGTTTGTCCATATACAAACATAAGATACTTTGTTAATAACTTATATTTTTCCAGAAATATGTAACCCATCTAAACTGTTGACATTGATGCCTACCTGGACATTTTTCATCATTTACAGTTAAGGTCAGTGAGTTCATGAAGCCAGATCCTCCGTAAGCATAAAGATGAACTGCATCCACAGGAACTCCTGTCTCTGACTCAGCATAAGATGTTACTGTCAAGTTTGTGTTTGTGTCCTCTGTTTCACTGCAATGATTATCCAAGATTCAGATTTTGAAGGAAGAGCGAAACCAGACCTCTCAAAATGGAATATTGTCCTAATAAATCACAAGACCAGCTATTTCATTATCTTACAATTATGAGTATGTAATTTATTTGTAAATTGTTAATGATTACATTTTTGCAAAATTCTCAAAATCCTAAGCCAACAGAGTACTTACACAACACATGATAGCCTCCTGTTAAAGACAGAGTCACTCATGTATGCTCCAACCTTAGTTCCAGATGAAGCCAAAGCATCAACGCTAATTTTGCAGGATGTGACACAAATTTCAGGTATTACATAGTGCATACCAGTGTCAGACAGAGTTACATCAGTCACTTCAAATTCATACTGGTTCTCCAGAACAGAGGCTGAAATAAAGATGTTGCTGCTAAACACAGGATGCAGAACTTTAATTTGCAAATTTACTTGATGCAACTTTCAATTTGACTTACGCCTTCCACACAATTTATCTTCAAATCCACATCGGACACACTGGAACTTGTAAGCTCCTCCACATGGGCAGCCATTGTCAGCACAACAGGCACAGTCCTTCCTGCTAATATCAAAGGAGCAGGTGCAGCCAGTTACATTGCGGGTGTACATGTCATTTTCCATGTATTCTGGGATATTGGTACCAGCTGAAACAAGAGAATATCTGTGTTTGTGTACTTCAAAGCAAAGACAATTTCAGAGGCAGGGATCAGGGCAAAATTACCCATTAGCTACTGAGACTAAAAATGTAAATCTTTACCAAGGGAGTTCATTGGACATTCAGTTACTTTGGCATAAAGAATGTATTTAGATCCCTTGAAGGTATATGCATTCCTTCTCCATTTTCCATTTGCAAAGGCGCCTACTCCACGGGGCTGGAAGAAATGAGAACGATATTTAGATATGTTTTACATAAAGATCTAACAATAGAATCTCATTGACAAAATCAAATGCACACCCACCTGAAGGTTCACTCCTAGCAAGGCCATCGCACCAGTGTCCTGGTTGGCCATTGGGAAAAGTGTATCTTCATCCCCACACAAGGTGTCACCATCTGTTCCACTGCACTTGATGGTCATGTGATCATTGGAGAAAGTCAATGTTGTTGCATCATTGGTTTTCTTAACAAATTTTAATGTTTCAGATTCAGATGCTCCAAGGCGAAGGACATCAATGCTGGAAGGATGGTAGCTATCCTGAAAAGAAGATATACACAATGTCAGAACAGCCACACACAAGGCAGGAAAGCTGAATTATTATTTTACTGTCACTGTATTATCTATCCTATATCAGTAATTTATTGCTAGAGCTGTACCTTTTTCGTTTTGACAACCATCTGAATGTCACTGTCCACTAGAAAATCAGTGATGCCCATTTGCTTCAATATTTCCAAATCACTTTTCTTCAGGAGGTTCAACTTCAAGTTCTTCTTTTTCTCATTTTCAAAGTTCCAGTTTCCTTTCTTGGCTGCAATTGAAGATTTGTAGATGAAATACATGTGTTTGATTGCTGTTTAATATGAGGTCTCATCATTGCAACATCCAAATCAAGCAACACATTCAATCTGACTCACCAAATTTCAACCAAACTGCTCCATCCTTGTGGACTGTTTTGATGTTGATCTTAGATCCATCGCTGACCTTGACATTCGTTTTACCTGGTGCTTTGTCACACAAGTTCTCATAGGGATTTACACCTGCAACAATCATTCAGGGGCTATTACTCAAGTCAGTAACTAATATGTCAAAACATCCCAAAGGCTTATACATTTACATTCAGCCTATAATTGTCATAGTAACTGTTACAGCATCGTGTTTGAAATAGTTTTAATGACTGGTTGACAATTAGCCCTTCCTGAGCGAAAATCTGAAATAATCTTTAGCACATTAACTCACGTCTTGCTGAAGCAATATTGAAGGACACTTGGTTGACAGACTTCTTGTATTTGCCTGGTTCCAGTCTGACTGTCTGTCCCTTGTAGCTGACCTCTGAGAAAACATCCCAAGCCTCTGGGCCCACCACCATCAATGACTTCACCTCAGAAGTGATATTCTCGAAAGTCAGGTCACTGCGGGATGATGCTAGCTCAAGGCTTTCTCCTTTGAATGACTCCTTTGTGAATAGTTCCATATTGTTGTAGGTCCCAGTCACTGAATTGACAAGAAATTAAAAACTTTTTAGCCCTTTAGTATTTTGACTGCAATTCATGCAAGTGTTTCATGGTTCCTTCAATGCTTCCGAAGAACAAAAATAACTCACCTTTGAAGGACTTTGTCTTTAATGGCGCAATGAAGGACTTGTCATAAGATCCCGGTGCAAGAACGGTAAGCTGTCCTTTGAAGTCCACCTTGCTGAACAGATGCCAGGATTTTGAACCTGAAGAACAATGTTCACATCATTATTGAGTTCATGAGCCATTGAGTTAAGCTCTCAATGAAGAAACAAAAACAGAAATACGTAGACTCACCATAAATGATAACTGAATTGATGTCCTTCTCTTTCAGATCCTTGTTCTTGATGTTAGCAACTCCTTCAGTTAGATACTTAGTTTTCCCCGTGAATTTCTTACCCTTGAACACTTGCAAGATGTTTTGCTCCTCATAAACTGAAATTAAATGTGTTTATTCAACATCATTGCACTGACTGATTAAGAAAATAATAATTTCACAGTTACTGTAAATGTGTATACATGTACTAACCATTGGCGAAGAAGTATCCCTTCTTTCCAATATTCTTCTTGTTTTTCAATTTTAGTTTTTTGTTATTGTTGATGAAGATGAAATGGTTCTTTTTTGTGATGGGTTTCAACCTGAATGTTTTCTTATCGGAATCAGCAACTTCAAAACAAGTATTCTCATTGTCAAAGGAGAGTTTGCGAATAAAAAGCTGCCCTCCAACTCTGACCAGCATTTTATCTTTCTCTGTGACCAGTTGAATGCCATCTTGTCCCTTCACTGAGCATGGTACAACCTTGAATGAAATACAAGTTTTTTTCAATTACTTGCTGAAATGCAAAGCTTGATTCATTAAGATATTTATGATTGGGGATTAATTAATATTCTCACTTTAAATTTTCCAAATATGTGTCCCACTTTGGCTTGGGTATTCTTCCCTTTGAACCCCAGAAGTCCAAGGTCAGGATTGTTTTCGTCTCCCAAGCTGATGGTGTTCCCAACAAGATTTTCTGAAATGGAGAGATCCGATGTGAGGCAGAATATTTCAGGATGAGTAATCATTATCTTTTATTTCCTGTAAATATCTAAAAAAGAAAAAGAAAAAAAAAAGAAGATATTCTGAAGTGTAACTTACCTGCTGCCTGTCCATCCGAACATAGAAAAGAAAAGAGAACACATATAACATTTTGGGAGAACTATTTATAGGGAAGCTTTCATCAACTATAATTCAAGGTTTTCAACAGATTTAATATGACATTCAAAAGACGAAAACTTTGTAAATATATATATTCAAACTTACCAGTCGAGCTTGTGCCAGAGTCATGGCCAGGGCCAAACAAAGGGCTCCAGGGAGCCAGCTAGTCTTCCTCATCATTGTGGATGTCGAATTGTAGTGAAGATTGGAAGCATGGTCCTGCTTTTATACTGACCAGACGAGCTGGTTTGTGTTCATTTTTGGATGGGGCTATGGTGAAATTTTGGCATGTTTCCGCATATGTTAATCACTATCTTATTCATTTGATAATTGATTTAGTTTCTCTTCGTACCCTCAGTAAAAAGCCCAAAAATATTGCATCACCATTTCCAGTTGGTATTCAAACATCTGTTAAAGAGACTTGAAAATTAGATAAATATAGGTTTTATACAATATTTGTTAATTGTAACATTTGTTCGCTCTTGAGTACCCTTATGAACCAGGTGCAATGTGCAACATGTATGCATATGGTTGAAAATAATAACTTGAATTGACAGAAAGCAGGATTGAGTGCAAAAGACGCTTGTATCATTTTGAATTAAAACGTTCTGGTGAGAATCACTTCCTTTTTAAACATGGCCAACCTAGCTTTTAGGCCTATAGTAGAATAACTATAATGTTTTGTTTGTCACAACTTTCTCAAAATGCAATAATTCCACTTTCAGGTGACGTTATTGCTTCATCACTGAGAACAGAGATCCCATGCAGGCAAAGAACTTACACATGAAGTCCAAGGACGGATTCAAGCAAATTGTGATTGGATGAGAAGCCTAGTATGTCATATTTTCAAGGCATTTAACTGGATAATAACAGCTTTGCGAGACTTTTCATTGGTTGTGTAATTACCTATGTCATGCTTGATCATCTTCATGGATACGCACAAAGGCTATTTCAACCAATTATGCAAGATTTCATATATATCTGAAGGCAGTTCAGTTCTTTTGGCTTCTGCTGTGACGTCACTTCTGCTGTATAAGCTGTACACGGTGTGTCATTGGTTTATGCAAAGTTGTATGCCTTTTTGCGATATCTTCCAACAAATAAGACTATTTTGATAGTGTTTGAATGAGTTACGTTGTATTCCAGCTTAAAGTCCGTAGTGTGCCATCAATCTTGCTTAGCAAATGCTTAGGAAAAATGCCTTTAATTACTAAATGATAGATGACTCTAAAACATTAACTTTTTATATCCACAAATTGCAGTGTTTTGTGAAACTCATTTGAAACCTTGAGTTGTAATTGAAATTGATGGTTATACACTGTGTGCTAACCAAGTGACCTAATTAAGGATTTGTTTGTTTACATTGTGTTAGTTCTCATACATAGAGCAAACAACAAACTTTGCCATATGGCCAGTATGCTGTCTTATAGTACAAGTGATACGCATGCATATGAAATTTGGAATCAATCAGTCAAGTTTTCTGAGAGATTAGGCAGTTTTAGTAAATTTTAGCGGATTGTTTTACTTGAATCACCAAATCTTTTGATTGCTAAATATCATGAGCGGAAGTACCAGTCATTGATAGACATAGTATATTGTAGATCGATTTAATCCATCCATATACTAGCATATGACAAGTCCAAGAAATGCCCTGGACATCTGCGTTTTGATATATTTGTCACAGATTCTATCAAATTTGACAGTTGACTATGAAAAACATTTTCTCAAAATTCACAGTTATTGTTGGGTGTTATTAGTTCTATAAGTTGCAGATTCTTATATATTTTTATCTCATGTCTAACTGCTGAATGCACAAATAGTAACAAACAATGTATAACAATTTGTGATCACTGCTATGGTTGTATTCTAATTGGAATTTGTCATGTGACTTTGACATAAGCTCCCACCAGTTTTTTAAAATATGCAAATACTATAAAAGAAAAAATACTTTGCATGCCAGAACATTATCAAAATAAGTGTGATGTACAAGGTCAAATATTGCATTTGCACCATATCTGTGTGTTATTTGCAAAATGGCTCTGCTACTGCAATCTCAGAATTCAAATTGCATACGCTTGTATGGTCTATAGAGTATTATTGGTATACATGCGCGTGTAAATATCTAACGCTTGCAATTTCACACCAGGAAGTCTAATACATAAGTCCAGGGGGCAAGATTGAACATATGGCCAATGGTATTGAGGATATGACAATACTACAATACTGCACCATGGGGAAAATAATGAAAGGGCACATTTTTACATCTGGGTGGGTGGGTATTTGTAACTTAACTAAGAAATTAAGGGGAAGGGATTACGAAATGGTAATTTTCTCACAGGATGATGTTGCACATGAATGAATGAATGAATATTTATTTACAACTTATGCAGGTACAAAACATGACAAAAAATATTTTCAAACATGACAAAAGTAAATACAAGTTATAAGTTGATGGAAGATCACCCGAGTAAATAATTACTATACTCAAATGGGGGGTGAGCTTCCGGTTAAAATACATATATATAAAACATTTAATAATTAAACATGACAATCTCACTGTATAAATATATTGTTATAATAATTAAATGATATTTCTAAACAGATTAAAATATTAATATATCTAATGACCACATCTTGCTCATGCATTAGCCGCGGTTGCTGCCTATGTCTAGAGACAAGAGTGGTCAAATAACAACATTCAAATTAATAACAATAATATATATTACAAAATACACTTCTTTGAGAAAAAAAAAAAATATATATATATATACAAAATATAGAATTTGGCTGTGACAACTTCTTGCTTGGTCCCTAGCCGCGGTTGCATAACAGGAAAGGTGGTAAGCAGAGCTGCAAAGGCTAGCCTTGAATACAAAAAAATAATATGCTGCACCAATTTTTCTACCAATTTACAGTATGAACCTAGAGAAATGGAATCAGCATCGATTGTCTACTAAAACATAGGCTGCGCGGCAGCATACCCTCGGCTACTCAGCAGCTATTCTCCAGACAGTGGGATACATTGAGGCAGGACCCCACTGGGTACTCTAATATCCTCATGAACATGAAATTCCCGTTGAAAAACTTTCATTGAATGGCCAAGAGCTGTGAGCAAAATAATATAAATGTTTCCTGTCTGCCATTTTATATTGGCGGGAATTCAAAATCCACATGCAATCAGCTTGCAGGATGGGTCCCCCCCCCCCAAAAAAGAGGGGAAACCGTTAAAACTTGGGCAAGGAGTCAAAAAGTGTGGCACAAGATCAAATGAACTGAAAATCAATGGTTAGCAATTAGCAAGACATTACATTTTACTGTAGAAGTGGTATAATTTGGTATAATCTGGATAATGAAATTCAGGCAAGTATTTCACTATGCCTATTGGTGGCCTTTGGCAAAATCTGTGCCTTTTTGTGAACGAACAATTTGAGAAATAAAATTTAAAAATAAATGAAGTCAAGAAGATGACTGGTTTCGGTGACAATATTAAGAACAATATTATCCGGCATGGATTACCCACAGTAATTCGTCCCCTCTACCACTACCATTTTAGAAAGTTGGTTTTTTATCAAACTTATTTTTGTCTGAATGTAATATACAGTGGTGACAGACAGGAAAATAAAGCAATGCAGTGCACAATAGACAGGTAATGACCATTAAAAAGACAGCTAGAAATGGACAACAATTGAGATAAAGACAGTCAGAAAACGATCAGGACATGTAGGGGACTGTTTAGATAGATAGATAGATAGATAGATAGATAGATAGATAGATAGACAGATAGATAGATAGATAGATAGATAGATAGATAGATAGATAGATAGATAGATAGATTTTTGGTAGTTTGATTAATCCAATTATCAGTTTTTCTATTAAGATGTGTCATAATTCCTGCAGAAAAGATAAAATTACTATTTTATTTAAACTGCATAAAACTGAATTGCAATAAGGGTAGCTATTGTTTGAACAAAAATTAAATATCTATCAGTTCAATAAATTTCTGTCTGTAAATCTTATATCTAATCAAACAGTGTCATTGACTTCAGTTCTACATCATCTTGATCCTGGATCCATTTTAGAATGTAGCCATGTAAATTGTTGGATGTTGTAACAATTTCAGTTAAATTACATTATCCTTGCAGACATTCCCCTTAAAGGGGTTAAGGGGGCTTCCTTAGTCCCCCTCCTCAGCTGCTTAACACCCAAATCAATGGCTATTGTCTGCTCTACCCCAATATTTTAATCACCTTATGCAATGCCATTATGTAACCTGACAAAAGAATGGAGGGTGGCATACTTCACACCTCAGAAGTGTGCCACTGTGATGAGGGGGGGGGGGGTCCAATGAAACATCACTGAAAATCAATGGTTACCAAGAGATGAAACTTGAAATGATATATCTACTAGTCAAAATGAAATCTGGATCATGTGATTCGGGCAAGTAGGCCTATGGCTGATTTTGTGCTTTTTGTAAAAAGAATAATTTGAGAAAAAAGAATAATTCCAGTTGATGATTGGATTTTGTGATACATCCATGTATAGGAATCTTGAATCATTGTAAAGCTTTAGAAATTGTACAGGATTAAAATTACTCTAATAATCTATCCATCTATGTATGCATCTATCAATCTATCTATCTATATATATATCTATCTATCTACATCTATCTATCTATCTATCTATCTATCTATCTATCTATCTTTCTATCAATCTCTATCTTTCTATCTATCTATCTATATATCTATCTATCTATCCATCTATCCATCTATCTATCCATCTATCTATCTATCTATCCATCCATCTATCTAGTCTATCTAGTCTTAGCTATTCTTATCATAAATTACAAATATGGAATATGGGTCTAAAAACATAAATTATAGATAAGATGTCTCCAACCAAAACCATTGTAAATAGTAAAACTAAAACAAGGTTTATGCCAGTATATATATATATCTTTTAAGACTAAGCAAGTTGCTAGTTAATACAAAGGTTAAATGCTGGTCAAACTTTGGAGAATAACAATAGCTGTAAAGAAAAACAAAACAAGAGAAACAAGTCCCAACTCTGCTCTGTGTACAGCCTGTATGGGCTACAAAAAGTCATATCTCAGCTTCTAGTTGGCCTAAATCTTTTATTAAAATTGGAAATTTCTTTATTTGTTCAATAAAAGACTACAAAGTTGGTGTCAATGCAGTTTGGACATATTTCTAAGAAAAAAGAAAATTTGTTAAAAAGTTGAGGGTGCTGTGCACTGCTTTTGTCCTCCTTTGTTCCTAGCTTTGGTCACTGGACAGGATTAGTGACACAATGTTACATAACATGAATGGCTGGAGGGGAGGGGTACAATGAAGCACAGACATAGTGTCTCCAGGCTGATTCACAAAAAAAACTGGACCCCTTCCAATGATGACACTTTTACCCCTAAACAATATTTCTTTAAAATGCTAAAAATACAATTGGAGTGAGTTTTAAAATGAATTAAAAGACAGATTTATCCAATAATGTCTTGAAATGTAAAATTACACACTGAAATTTGCAGAAATTGGGTTTGCATGCCAAGTAATTTTCTTTGGTAACCCTCTATATATACATAGCGGTCTTATTGCCAGTCTGTCTTATATGTTTTCCATTAAAGACCAAAATTAAAGTAAGCTGACAGTACTTCATATGTTAAAATGTACATAACTGATGTTAGATTTAAACCATTAAGTTACAAATGAGAGTTTAAGATTTCTTGTCAAAGGATTAGCAGGGAAGACAATTACCCTGTGACATAACATTACATAATCAAGACTTCTCCAGTGCTCCATTCAACAAAAGCCAATCTGTCTGATTCAATCACATTTAATTTTCATGCAAACAACTAAATAAAAGGGGCTGACATTTATTCATCTTCTAAAAATTTACATCACTGAGTTTAGATAATAATAAGTGGGAGTTTTAAAAAGATTTAGTGTCAACATTATAAAATATTAACACACAAATGCATGTTTTTGAATATACTTAATTAATGCTTTGAAAGTCCACATAATTATATATAAAATTTATATATTTCTTCTTGATAATATTTCATGAGGAGATGTAGAAAAAGTAAAATTTAGACATTATTGTGGCAAATTTGATTGACCAGGGCCAATATTTACTGATATATGATTATCTGAAAATCCTTGATATTTATCTAATTTTGTTAATATTGACCTATGCTGCGAATAAAAGTTTTCATATTGTTCAAAATCAGCATGATGATGATGTGAAACATGTCAGGTTTATTTTGACAAAAAAATGTCAACGACTGGTATGACATCAGAAGAAAATGGAGAGTAAATAGACATTTCAATTATTTTTTGCCTTTTTTCAATCATACATTTCAATGGAAAAAATTGCAACAACTCATGCAATGGCTGTGAATATTAGTCAATAGTGTGTCTAACTACAATAAGACCTAAAGTTAACTAACTTACCCATTACCATTTGGCTTTTCATGCAGAAATGTTGGAAAATTGGCATTTTTTCGTATTTTTGGGTTTTTATAAAAATTCATAGGACCAACATTCCAACTGATTAGAGATGTTTAAAGAGGCATAAGTTAGACACCTAAGTGGAAAATTTCATAGATTTAACTTCAAAATTGACTGAATTATACAAGTTTAAAATAATAGTATTTTTTCATATTTTTGGTAAATTGTCGTCCATTCAACTTTCGAAGAGCATTTAGACCCACAAAAAACACATCTTGGGTATTTAATACATACAATATGCCAATTTCAGTGTCAAAAGTACTGCAGTTTTTTAGCCCTGTCACAGAAACAAAAAAAAAACAATTTTTTACATTTTTCAATGATTGTGAGAAAAGTATTAATGTCATGGGGATTAGACCTATGAAAGGCTCAACTGGGATAAAAGATACCATATTTACCCAAAAATGATGAATATGCATGCCATAGTTTTGGCTTGACACCCAATACACAAAAAAAATATTTTTCCTATTTTTCAATAATTGTGAGAAAAGTATTAATCTCATGTGGATTAAACCCCTAAAAGGCACAACTAGGATAAAAGATATAATAATGTCCCAAAAATAAAAAGTATACATTCCATAGTTTTGGCATTACTCCCAATACACAAGTGGGACGCCCGTTATCCGGACGCCCGCCCGTCCGCCCGCCCGCCGGACGGACAAATTTTCCCAAAGTAACTACAATACCCGTCGGCAATGTATACATTGCCGAGGGTAAAAAACCAAAACCTTAAAGTACAGTGAGCAGTATGCCATAATGCAAAAACAACTTGAAGAAGAGGTAGATCTCTTTAACAATCAGCTGATTGTGTTGAATTTAAAGAATGGTGTGAAAACCCCAATGGTTCATAAAGACTTTATCCATTCCAGAGGTAAAGGAAGGGCAACACCAAGATATGGTGAATTAGCCGATGGTTGCCATCCAAGCCTAGAGCTAAGGGAAAAGTTCAAGAAGTCTATTATGACGACCCTGAAAAAAAATAAGATGCTCCAAAGAGCCTAAGTGGCATGTGGTCTCATAGACCAAATTAGAGAGTAAATAGATTTAAGTAAAAATGTAGTCTTTCTTAATTATGAGATAATTTAGAATTGTTCTGTTTCTTTGTCCGTTGGGACCTTCTCACACTATTATTTCTCTAAAGTATTGGACTATATTTATTACAGAATTAAGTAGATTCTGAAAATTATTGAAAAATGGGTTGTTTCTTCATGTACTATTTAGTGTTCTGTCAAGGATAATTTGTCGACATTGGGTTGCGGTCAGTCCAGACTCACCTGTTAAGTTAATAGAATCCGCGGCAGTAGTACTGTATACATGAAGTAATTTTTGATTTTAACAAAAATTAGCATTTTGTGTCTAGCGGTCGGTCTAGACTCTAGTACGCAGGTGCTAACAAAAAACATTTTGAAAAAAAAAGTGCCTTTCGTTTCCCAGTTATATTGTTCCATTGATTTACAGTTATACTGACAAGCACACTGAATTTAGTTTTATTAAATTATTATTAACATATAGCGGATCATTTTTTTGTGACATTATCAGTGACCAGCACACCACCCAAAATCATCCGGCGCATGCAACGAAAGCTTCAGCTACGTCGTGAATGGTCACAACCATACGGTTTACGACCTAACAAGTCTACAGGTCATGAATACAGGATACCGGCTATGTTGTAATGTAATTTAATTGGTTTCTACTCAAAAATTTAAGATTTTATGATAAATTAGGTCGCGTCGCATAGAGCAAATGGTACACAGTGTTGAGCTTCATCATTATCATTTTCATTTCAAGATATTGTTCAAGTATGTTGGTGTCATCTAATCTTCTCCAGTTTAGGAGTTCTAAGGAGGAGAGCAGAAGATGAACTTGATTGGTGTATTCTGTTAGGCGGTCGCCGCCCCCAAAGTTTGGGAAACAGTGAGATTCGGGCAAAAAGGCTAAAAAATTCGGGCAGCTGATTAAATAAAAACTATTGAAAATCAATGATTTCCAGGCAATTTCATTTGAAATGGTACTAAATTTAAATCTTTAAATTCGGGCAAATGTCGCTCGCCCCCCCCCCCCAAAAAAATTGCGCGTCCGGTACGCCTATGAATGTACAGGATATTTGCTTCATGGCACATACATTATCGTAAATACCATCCAAATGAACAGTGGACTTGTCTGCTTTGATAATATAAAAGCATGGCTTATTTGTATTAATGTCTGTTCGCCAGTACAACCAATGTCAAAGAAGAAAGAATATTTTGATTTTTTGGAATTCTACTTTAAATTATTACAATACGAATGAAAGCTACCTACACTACAGGCTTGAAAATATTTAGCTCTCTGTTGCGATAGTTTGACTGACATTTCAAGCTAATGTTTCCTTTTAAACAAGATTTCTATCCTGAAAAACTCCAAAATAACATGTTTTTAAATTTTTTTACATGTATTGTATACACAGGCTATTATAATTATAGGCTATATTTTTAATTCAATATGTCACCCAGAGTGAAAAGTAATTTATTAAAGAGGGTTTGTTGAAGTAAGTCCAATTTTGGACTTATTCAGATCTTGGATTATATTTCACTAGATATCAGTAGGCCTATAAACCTTAGAAGTGACCTGATACGACTAAGATTATAATTGCTTGACACCATAAGGGCAATAATCTGTCTCTGTTCGGGACTGTCAATTGGCAGCAGAATGCTGACAGTCCCTTGAAAATCGAATAGGTTCAACAATAATTTGATCTGTTTTAGACAGATCAACAGATCAGGTCACACAACAGCTGTCCATATTACTACGCCAAACTACTTTCCCAAAGCATGGTTGTTGGCAAATATCCAGTCCTCTGTTTTGAATGAAAATGTTTGGAAATCATGAGACAAAAAGAAAGTTTTGAAACTTTAACATACACTTTGCCGGCATTATCAGGGATTAGACCCCCCAGGGGGTTAATATATTTAGTCCATTTGTACTGTATGGATACTGAATGACTAGGCAAAAAACTACACACAAAGTAAACAATCAGTTCGATTGTCACATGTTATATAAACAGAAACTGTTGTTTGATTTGACAGCTTCTCACACTTTCCTTAATGCTTATAGTTGTTGGCAACATGATGATTTGGTAACTTGTTGGCAATGGTAATTATGGTTAGCTGTTGGTGTTAAAGAGATTATGCCTGTGGTTTCTTTGTGTTTTATATTGTACTGGTTTAGCCCCCTTTTCCTATACCTTATACATTGCAAAGGGGCCTAATCCAGTACAATATTATATTGTACTGCTTTAGGCCCCTTTTCCTATACCTTATACATGGCAGACGGGCCTAAAGCAGTACAATATTATATTGTACTGGATTAGGCCCTTTTCCTATACCTTATACATGGCAGACGGGTCTAAAGCAGTACAATATAATACACAATAATAAGACCATTTTTGTATATAAATAGAACATAGAGTGAAAATATATTGAAACTCTGTATTATATTGTACTGCTTTAGGCCCCTTTTCCTATACCTTATACATTGCAGACGGGCCTAAACCAGTACAATATTATATTGTACTGGATTAGGCCCCTTTTCCTATACCTTATACATTGCAGACGGGCCTAAAGCAGTACAATATAATACAGAGTAATAAGAGTATTTATGTATATAAATATAACATAGAGTAAACATTTTAATAATATTTATATATTTTATATATATATTTCAATAATAATACTTTTTAGGGGGAGACTCCCCCCTACGATCTAAAGAGGGCGATATATTTGATGGGGTTAGAGAAAAAAATGGGGTGTAGTTTTTTTTGGGGGAAAGAGTTACAATATTTGCCATTTTTAGATATTGGCATAGGGGTCTAAACCTTTGGACCCCTTCTGTATATAAACATATATGGATACGGGCCTAAAGGTTTAGGCCCCTTATACATAACAAATCATATGTAAACGGGTCTAAAAGTTTAGACCCCTTTATTGAATGAGCCCCATTAAGTTGTGCACCACAAGGGTCTAAGGTTTAGACCCCATGGAAGCAATACAAATTGGTTTAGACACCTTTATTGAATGAACCCCATTCAGTTGTGCAACATATGGGTCTGAAGGTTTAGACCCCATTGATGAATAAAGATTGGTTTAGACCCCTTGATTGAATGAATCTCAGGTTTGCAGAAATTTATTGAATGAACCCCATTCAGTTCTAAACCAATACTTATTCATTGATGGGTCTAAACCTTCACACCCATATGTTGCACAACTGAATGAGGTTCATTCAATAAAGGTGTCTAAACCAATTTTTATTGCTTCAATGGGGTCTAAACCTTTAGACCCATATGGTGCACAACTGAATGGGTTCATTCAATAAAGGGGTCTAAACTTTTAGACCCGTTTACACATGATTTCTAATGTATAAGGGGCCTAAACCTTTAGGCCCGTATGCAGATCTGTTAATATGCCGAAGGGGTCTAAAGGTTTAGACCCCTATGCCAATATCTAAAAAAGGCAAATAGTATAACTCTTTCCCCCAAAAAAAACTATACCCCATTTTTTTCTCTAACCCCATCAAATATATCGCCCTCTTAAGATCGTAGGGGGGAGTCTCCCCCCAAAAAGTATTATTATTCAAAAATATATATATAAAAAATATATGAATATTATTAAAATGTTTACTCTATGTTATATTTATATACATAAATACTCTTATTACTCTGTATTATATTGTACTGCTTTAGGCCCGTCTGCAATGTATAAGGTATAGGAAAAGGGGCCTAATCCAGTACAATATAATATTGTACTGGTTTAGGCCCGTCTGCAATGTATAAGGTATAGGAAAAGGGGCCTAAAGCAGTACAATATAATACAGAGTTTCAATATATTTTTACTCTATGTTCTATTTATATACAAAAATGGTCTTATTATTGTGTATTATATTGTACTGCTTTAGGCCCGTCTGCCATGTATAAGGTATAGGAAAAGGGGCCTAATCCAGTACAATATAATATTGTACTGCTTTAGGCCCGTCTGCCATGTATAAGGTATAGGAAAAGGGGCCTAAAGCAGTACAATATAATACAGAGTAATAAGTCCATTTATGTATATAAATCCAACATACAGTAAAAATATAAATAATATTTATATATTTTTTTTATATATATTTTTGAATAATAATACTTTTTGGGGGGAGACTCCCCCTACGATCTTAAGAGGGCGATATATTTGATGGGGTTAGAGAAAAAAATGGGGTATAGTTTTTTTTGGGGGAAAGAGTTATAATATTTGCCTTTTTTAGATATTGGCATAGGGGTCTAAACCTTTAGACCCCTTCGGCATATTAACAGATCTGCATACGGGCCTAAAGGTTTAGGCCCCTTATACATTAGAAATCATGTGTAAACGGGTCTAAAAGTTTAGACCCCTTTATTGAATGAACCCATTCAGTTGTGCACCATATGGGTCTAAAGGTTTAGACCCCATTGAAGCAATAAAAATTGGTTTAGACACCTTTATTGAATGAACCTCATTCAGTTGTGCAACATATGGGTGTGAAGGTTTAGACCCATCAATGAATAAGTATTGGTTTAGAACTGAATGGGGTTCATTCAATAAATTTCTGCAAACCTGAGATTCATTCAATCAAGGGGTCTAAACCAATCTTTATTCATCAATGGGGTCTAAACCTTCAGACCCATATGTTGCACAACTGAATGGGGTTCATTCAATAAAGGTGTCTAAACCAATTTGTATTGCTTCCATGGGGTCTAAACCTTAGACCCTTGTGGTGCACAACTTAATGGGGCTCATTCAATAAAGGGGTCTAAACTTTTAGACCCGTTTACATATGATTTGTTATGTATAAGGGGCCTAAACCTTTAGGCCCGTATCCATATATGTTTATATACAGAAGGGGTCCAAAGGTTTAGACCCCTATGCCAATATCTAAAAATGGCAAATATTGTAACTCTTTCCCCCAAAAAAAACTACACCCCATTTTTTTCTCTAACCCCATCAAATATATCGCCCTCTTTAGATCGTAGGGGGGAGTCTCCCCCTAAAAAGTATTATTATTGAAATATATATATTAAATATATAAATATTATTAAAATGTTTACTCTATGTTATATTTATATACATAAATACTCTTATTACTCTGTCTTATATTGTACTGCTTTAGGCCCGTCTGCAATGTATAAGGTATAGGAAAAGGGGCCTAATCCAGTACAATACAATATTGTACTGGTTTAGGCCCGTCTGCAATGTATAAGGTATAGGAAAAGGGGCCTAAAGCAGTACAATATAATACAGAGTTTCAATATATTTTTACTCTATGTTCTATTTATATACAAAAATGGTCTTATTATTGTGTATTATATTGTACTGCTTTAGGCCCGTCTGCCATGTATAAGGTATAGGAAAAGGGGCCTAATCCAGTACAATATAATATTGTACTGCTTTAGGCCCGTCTGCCATGTATAAGGTATAGGAAAAGGGGCCTAAAGCAGTACAATATAATACAGAGTAATAAGTCCATTTATGTATATAAATCCAACATACAGTAAAAATATAAATAATATTTATATATTTTTTTTATATATATTTTTGAATAATAATACTTTTTGGGGGGAGACTCCCCCCTACGATCTAAAGAGGGCGATATATTTGATGGGGTTAGAGAAAAAAATGGGGTATAGTTTTTTTTGGGGGAAAGAGTTATAATATTTGCCTTTTTTAGATATTGGCATAGGGGTCTAAACCTTTAGACCCCTTCGGCATATTAACAGATCTGCATACGGGCCTAAAGGTTTAGGCCCCTTATACATTAGAAATCATGTGTAAACGGGTCTAAAAGTTTAGACCCCTTTATTGAATGAACCCATTCAGTTGTGCACCATATGGGTCTAAAGGTTTAGACCCCATTGAAGCAATAAAAATTGGTTTAGACACCTTTATTGAATGAACCTCATTCAGTTGTGCAACATATGGGTGTGAAGGTTTAGACCCATCAATGAATAAGTATTGGTTTAGAACTGAATTGGGTTCATTCAATAAATTTCTGCAAACCTGAGATTCATTCAATCAAGGGGTCTAAACCAATATTTATTCATCAATGGGGTCTAAACCTTCAGACCCATATGTTGCACAACTGAATGGGGTTCATTCAATAAAGGTGTCTAAACCAATTTGTATTGCTTCCATGGGGTCTAAACCTTAGACCCTTGTGGTGCACAACTTAATGGGGCTCATTCAATAAAGGGGTCTAAACTTTTAGACCCGTTTACATATGATTTGTTATGTATAAGGGGCCTAAACCTTTAGGCCCGTATCCATATATGTTTATATACAGAAGGGGTCCAAAGGTTTAGACCCCTATGCCAATATCTAAAAATGGCAAATATTGTTACTCTTTCCCCCAAAAAAAACTACACCCCATTTTTTTCTCTAACCCCATCAAATATATCGCCCTCTTTAGATCGTAGGGGGGAGTCTCCCCCTAAAAAGTATTATTATTGAAATTGAAATATATATATAAATATATAAATATTATTAAAATGTTTACTCTATGTTATATTTATATACATAAATACTCTTATTACTCTGTATTATATTGTACTGCTTTAGGCCCGTATACAATGTACAAGGTATAGGAAAAGGGGCCTAATCCAGTACAATATAATATTGTACTGGTTTAGGCCCGTCTGCAATGTATAAGGTATAGGGAAAGGGGGCTAAAGCAGTACAATATAATATTGTACTGGATTAGGCCCCTTTGCAATGTATAAGGTATAGGAAAAGGGGGCTAAAGCAGTACAATATAATACAGAAAAATATTTCGCCGACTATCTATATATTCTGTCTTTATGTTTCTGAGTGTCTATATATTGTACTGCTTTAGGCCCGTATGCAATGTATAAGGTATAGGAAAATGGGGCTAATCCAGTACAATATAATATTGTACTGGTTTAGGCCCGTCTCCAATGTATAAGGTATGGGAAAAGGGGCCTAAAGCAGTACAATATAATACACACAAGGAGAATGCATTCACCCAACAAAAGGCATAATCTCTTTGACACCATCAAAGCTGACCATTGCAAACAGATAACCATTGCCACCAACTAATCGTTAGCTAAGTGTGATAAGCTGTCACAATGAAACTAATTAATCAGTTTATTGTGTGTGGGCTTTTATATGGGAGGTAAATTGAATGAACCTCATTCAGTTGTATTTTACATAAGTTTAAGGGGGTCTATAAGTTTAGACCCCCGGGGGGTCTAATCCCTGATAATGCCACTTTGCCTGAGAAAGGGATGATTTTACTCATCAGAAGTTGGATGGTATTCTATCTACTTATGCCATTTAATGCATGTTAAATTGTGGTCAGAAAAGGGTCCAAAAAGAATGCATTCTCACTTATTCATGTGTCCATACAAAAACAATGTTTTTGCTTTGTGATATCAATAATGTTCAATTGTATTTATTCTGCTACTTTATGGAGATTTATTAACTAGGACAACAATATAATTCAAAATTTCATAAAAGCTGTGTTACACTCAGCAAAATGTCCTGTCCATGCCACATGTGGCCCCCTCTACACTGGCAATATATATGTGAGCTACAATGTATACATCCTCCATGATAAAAAATAGTTCCAACTTATTTTGGTATTTACAGGCTGTCTGCTTAAAATTGAAGCCAACCAAAGTCAGATTAGACACTTGCAGAGTTTTTTAAAATAAACTAGACCATCACTAAATGACGGAACTGTCCTGGTTTCTTCCACACTGTCCTGGTTTCTTCCAGAGATCGAAATTCTGTTGACCGCACACAGGAGCTCGCGAATTTTGCACCCTAGGTGGCAGCAAATAGCGGTCAACTTGTAGACAGGGCAATAATGCCATATGCTCTCAGCTTCATGGAAAAGCTTTTGCAGCACCTGTAAGATGGTCTCTGACTAGTTTCTGTCCGACTAGTTTCTGTGTATCGATCAGTTGCAAGGAGTGTAATTGCTTCTCGCCTCCAAAGTAATTTAAAAATTATCTTCCATATCATATTTCTCCAAGATATCAAATTAACAAAATGTTTACATGTTAATATTTATATTTATTTTTCAGTGTTGCACAATTTATAAGAACACAATTGGTCCCAGGTTAAAATGTAAATATCTTACAAAACACAAAATTCATAAGAAATTTATAAAATTCAGAGACAATTCATTTGTACAATGTTTTCAACTTTCCATAAATCAATGTAATATCAAAGGTAACAAAAACAACCATTGCACAAAAGTTCAAAGTACAACATTTAAGTTGACATAGCAATTTCCTAAAATAAGCTTAAAAAGTAGCCTTTCGTTGTGTGGACTGTATGGATAAAACCGCATGTGCTACGCCACATCACAGTGGCATATGCACTACCCACAATATAATATATTTCATCAAAAGAACAAGACATTACATCAAATCAATCATAATTTTCCTAAGAAATAGAGAGTTGAACGACTGATGATACGAGTTCTTTGACTGCATCCAAATTTGTGATCACGGAATCCGTTTGGATGATCCCCCAGTAACCCGATTGGCCTTCGTCGCTTGCTGAAAAGGCGACCACATTGCTGCCTCCCTTCACGATGTTGCCTGAAAAAAAATCGTTAATTAATATTTGTTCATATATTTATGTATATAGCAGTTATGAGAATTTGGTACACACAGCGAACCATGTTTAACAAGACAGCCATTCTGCAATGGATCAGTCTTCATTCATGCAGTATCTCTGAAGTCAGGTGAAGCATAGACACTTCGTTAAAATAATGCTGTTCAATTTCCATATCACAAGTACCAATGTATGTTTAGAAAACAATTTAAAGACTGAAAGTTTAGAAGTCAGGAGACACAATCTTAAGTGGTAAGACAGATTTATAAATGCAGGACTTGCACACTCCAGCTAAACTTTAGTGAAAATATCTTCTATGCACAGGACTCAAGACAATTATTTCTTTCTGAAGCATATCATTGTTACAGGAAAGAAGAATGACATCTCTAATACAAACAGTTGTCAAAACAGCTTCACTGAGATAAACTTAGATGTGTCCTTGACTCATAAGACAAAATCAGTCCAGGTTTATAACAATAAACCTAAAGATGGAAGAGTGTTACAGAAGAAGAGGAGTGAGACATAAATCTATATAATATCATTGCCTTACCTATGATGTTAGGCAGTCCATTTGTCTTGGTATTGTAGACGGCCAGGTTGCCCCTGAGGCTTGCTCCTTGGCGAAGTGCATTCCCGTTGATGCTCACCAGAGTCGGAACTTCTCCGGACAGGACCGCTGTCAGCTCGGTCTTTTTGCCGCCTTCTTGCTCAACTATCAATTTCACTTGCTCAGTGCCAGAAGTATGTTCACATTGGACCTGTCTCAACAATAGCCTATTCTGGTATCAGTAAGTGCAGTTGTGCAACATTTCAATAACAGTGAGGTTACTTTATTTAAAAAAGTTTAAATAATATTTTAAGGAACAATACCATTATCATTATCACTAACAATATATATATAGATATAAAGATTAGTGGCAACTGGAATCTACCAGAGCTGTTACGGTATTCAGTTTTGTTTTGTTTTATTTTACATGAAGAAAAAAACAAGACAGCACGGCTACGTACCTTCACTCCTAATTGCTTCGCAAGAGCTGGAGCAGACACAAGATTCAAACCGTTTGAGGAATCTGATTTCAAAGCTCCAACAAGAACAGCTGCTCCCAGATACGAGCCTGCCTTTGCCAACTTGTCACCTGTGGAGAAAAGGAGAACATTTTTATTCCAGTGAAAATCAAGCTGGAAAATGGCAACACTTAATCTTGAAGTTAAGGTAGAGTTGGGAGGCATGACAAGTCAACTTACTTGCTGAATTAAAATTGGGGAAATGTAGATTACTGATTACCTCTCAGATGGTGAAAATATTGTAGGCCTACACATGCCTTCCAATATCATGTATGCTAAACTTGCATAAAATAATAGGACTGTAACAGAAAGTTACAACTTCAAGGAATTTCAATTGAGCTACGTACCAGAAGTAACAAGTTGTACTGTGGTGTTGGAGAACTGTCCACCGGTGAGTGTCGAAGCCAGGGTTCCTAAACTGCTCCCAAGTGCTATCCAAGGTTTGGTTTCTATACTAAGAGCATTTGTCAGGGCATGAGCATTGATGGCTCCAAAGAGACTGGTGCCTTCAGCCAGGTCAACAAACTGCTGGGCAATTTCTTCTGCTACTCTGGACTGGGCCTCTACTGTACTTGCTCCCAGATGAGGAGTGCTGGTTACCAAGGGGTGTTTCACCAGCTCTAAGTTGGTAGGGGGTTCCTGAAAGGACAGTATATAATATGTTAGGAGTTACAGAAATCTACAATACTACTAGACATGCAGTTACAACTGATACACAAATAGCTACAATGCTACATCTAGAAACCATTGAAAAAGAATCTGGTCTTATAAAGCTGCAGAATGCAGACTCATAGCAGTAATAAGGAGTCCACCTTCTCAGAACTCAATGTTAATACTATATTCCAACACCAGGCTTGGCAGAATTTAATTCAACAAGGACGGACGCAGGGGGGGGATGGGGGGGATGCAACCCCCCCCCACCAGACCAAAATTTATATATTTTTACATGTTAATTTTACCCGCACGCGGTCACGTTATGTCACGAATTATGTGTTCTGCGACGCGATATCCTGATAGACCCCCCCACTGGAATTTTCTTGATCCTCCCCTGGGCAGAAAATGATGT
The DNA here is from genome assembly GCA_026936325.1 of Platynereis dumerilii. Lineage (NCBI taxonomy): Eukaryota > Metazoa > Annelida > Polychaeta > Phyllodocida > Nereididae > Platynereis > Platynereis dumerilii. The sequence continues at coordinate 87,682,907 of JAPTHN010000001.1, read as the reverse complement.
TTTATTGCACTTTTGCCCAAACGAGTAAAGGACATTTTACCTCCAAGAACACATCCAAGGCTGCTCCACCACATTTGCCAGCATTGAGCGCCCTCAACAAAGCTTCTTCATCTATGATGCCTCCTCGTGCGCAATTGATGACTCGCATTCCCTTTTTGCATTTGTTGAACACATCGTCATTCAAAAGGTCTGTGAAGAGAAAAAGAGGGGAATAAGAACATGAATACCCAGTACTCACTATAAACTGTGTAAGTTGTATGAATATATCTGCTCACATTTCTTGTCAACACAGACATTGACAGACATGTTGAACATTGGAGTTACCAGTAATTTAGGTATTGCACTAATGTTCAGAAAATGTATGAAAATCTGTATTTTAAGTATACTCACTTTTAGTCTGGGGTATAAGAGGGGTATGGACTGTGACGTAATCTGCTCGTGTCCAAAGTTGATCGATTGGCATCCATTCAACATCAAATTCTGCTGCGGCTTCAGCTGGGATGATAGGGTCAAAGCCAATGGTCTAAAATTGGAAACATTTTTACTAGTTTTAAAATATATTGTGATAGCAATTGATATTGTAGAAACAAAATCTCTTCAGAGCAAAACATCCTGAACATCACAAAGTTTCAGGCAAGCGAATACTCACAGTCATGCCAAAGGACTGCATCCTCAGCGCTACTTCTTTTCCTATCCTTCCCAGACCGATGATGGCCAAAGTTTTTCCGAATACTTCATTCCCCATGAACTTCTTGCGGTCCCATTTGCCCTCTCTCATGGAAGCTGTGCCATTTGCTATTTGTCTGGAAAATATAAAAATCACTGGTTTTGCAAGTAGTAGATCTATCATATTAAATAGTGGTAAATGACATATATATATGTCTGCTGGGTTTGGAACCCGCATCCTCAGACTGATAACAAGCACTCTTAGAGCACAGCACCGGCCATGCCGCACATGCTTTATCCGTGGAATCGAAATGATCAATACACATGTATGGTGGATGGGAAAAATAAAAGTATATATTTAATTTATTTTATTTTTCCATTAGCTGGTGGGCGTGGGGTTATTTTCAATTAATACCAGAAATATATTGCTCATAAAACTGTTTCTTTCATTTTGCCTGAAATTGCAGGTACAAAATTGTTTTAATATTCTATTCATTTTTAAAATATTCAAAGTCTTGATTTTTCTGGAAATAATGATGTTTATTTTGTAAGATATGTCAATACTTTTGTTTCCCAAAAAATATATAATATTTTGCATGGAGTGTCAATTGGAATTAAATAAGGATGAAGCTGATTGAAAATGTTGGGTACAAACTGACTGATTACAGGGAGGTGTTAAAGTGAATTGCACTTTAGGTGTAAATGGTGAGGAGCAATTCAGCATTGAATCGCAATTATTAATTGAAATGTAGCAAATACAATAAAAGATCATATGTAATACCCTGCACAGTGCATTGACAGCGCCAATACACAAGAAAATGGCGGCGCAAAATCAGCCTGACTGACCCTGTACTGGGTACTAGATGGGATTATTATAAATCGTAAAATATTGAATTTAACCTAAAAAATACATAATTGACAGAATCTACGATGTATAAATGAGTGATATTGATAAAATGAACATTTGGAATGGCCTGGTTTGGCCAGTAGGCCTCTGACTCACATCGTTTCAGGACAGAAGCATTACCGTCCTATGCATAGGATGCATGGCCGGTAAGATGCATGGCCGATAATTAAAATGGGTTTCCAGTAAAGCGCCAAGGTTTTGGTTTTAGTTTTTTACAATTTTCAATTTATCACTTCAACTGCAACAAATTTATCTTCTTCACATTCAGATCAATTGCATGTCAGAGTGAGAAGGGTGATTTCTGTGCAATATATTTTATATGCATACATGATTTTATTATATTAACCTACATCATTGATGATTTTTTAAACATTATTAGCCTATTTCTGTCCAGAATTAAGTTACCATTCGCTTGAACAAGATTATTAATCTGCTTGCTTTTTTGAAATTGAAAATTGAAGTGAAATAGAGGTCATGGAAAGTAAGCTAAGCTTTTCCCAAAAAGTGCACATGAGAATAAAATTTGATATTAAAAGTGGGTAACCAGGCCACCAAACCAGTTACTGACTCACACTGGTTATTCTTGAGTAAACAGCATGGAGTGGGGTTCTACATATTAACCTCATCTGAAGACCAACTCCTTCAAGATTTTCATTGCTGGCCCATGCAGCCATATTGCTGTAAATTTTTCAGCTGTTTCTAACATTAAAAAAAAATACCCCAAAAGCAAAAATATGTGACCAAGAATACTCTTAAATGACCAATAGGCCTATAATTATTGTCCTTGCATGGTCAAACATTTTCTTTTGTACATGTAGGTACCATACATTTTATGGATGTGCTGACTTTTAAAATGTTTTAATTGGCATGTTTTTATAAATCCTCTGCAATCTGCACATTAGATTGGGAGCATTTAATATTTAATTAACGACTTTCAGGATACAATTATATTTCACAGAAGTAGGCTTACCTGGACATACACAATAGCATTGTGCAAGTGTGTTCAGCTGCACTCAGTGTGTTCCCACCAGGTGTGCTGAAAAGAGACAATCAGGTAATTAAGCATTTTAAGTTAACCTATTGTAAAAAGAAGCTTTAATTGGACTAATTAAGACATTGAAAAGATAACTTTTGAGGAAATGCCAACTAAAGTGTCATATGAACAATTAATTATGGTGGTTAGCATCCTTGGCACCTTTGTGAAGAACTTGTGTTACATCATGTGGGCTTACTTGTAATTAGGACTATATAAAATTTAATGACAGCATGCCAGAGAATATTTTACTATCCATATTTGTTTTAGAACTAAATATTTGTTTTGTTTTATACCAAATATAAATTAGTTTTTATTAGAATCAGAAATAAAATAGTTGCGTTTTATCAGAATTCAAAATAAAATATTTTGTTGTATTATAATCAAAAATTGGTTTGTTTCGATTTTGTTACCTACAAGTTAGTAAATAATTCGGAAAAGTAAATAATTCTGCTAGACAGTAATGAGTGACTGCATATAACCATTTCTTACTTCATGACAATGACACCATGCTTGGTGGCTGCTTCACAGTCAATGTTGTCCACCCCTGTGCCTGCCCTGCCAATGATCTTCAGGTTGGTGGCTGCCTTGATGACCTCTGCAGTCACTTTGGTGGCAGATCTCACTATCAGACCATCATATTTCTGAAGTAAAGAAGAGAAACAAGTGAAATATTTCAGAAGTAGCTATGTCACCATGTTGATGATTGGTGACATCTCAGAGATTACCGAGAATCTCAGATAAGAATATCTTCATCTGTTCTCCTTTCAATAGAATGAGCTGATATATTTGATTGATTGATTGATTGATTGATTGATTGATTGATTGATTGATTGATTGATTGATTGATTGATTGATTGATTGATTGATTGATAAAGACAACAGCTATCTAACTTTTCAATTCCACATGTCAAAGATAGTCAGATTTGACAGATAGGATGGATCAAGGATAGATAGATAGATAGATAGATAGATAGATAGATAGATAGATAGATAGATAGATAGATAGATAGATAGATAGATAGATAGTGTGATTTATTCATCAAAGCACCTTTGAGGAGTTGCCATTACGAAAATGCAATGTCATAAAAACTAGTCTAAACTTAATAAGTGGTTATTCAATCTCCATTTAGGTTATATTACAGTACAGTGTACATATATATATATAATCAGGTTATCTAGTATATATTATATAGATTTGACATAGTTAAATAACCTCATGTTCAGAGTATCTTGTTTGTATAACTTTTGAATCAAACAATGCATTGATTATTTCAGGATTAATTTGCATAATTAGGGATTAATTGCCAGACTAATTAGTTATTTAATTAACTTTCGATTCATAGTGGCAGTAAGTTATTGAATGTTCCAGTATATCATGTACTAATGCTGGCATGAAGTCAACATACTGGCAAACGAGAATTAGTTTTAAGTACACTATAAATTCAAAAATATGTTATGTGTATAATGTGCATCAATTCAGTGCAGATGGCTTTTTGCAGGAATTGAAAATATTAGAGTAGTCTTTTTATTTTTTGTTTTATTAAAAGTGAACTGTTGCTGTGAATACTAGAATATCTAACAATTCCTAAGTGTTGAAAAAGAACATCTAAAAATTTCCTAAGGGCAAAATATAAATCTCTTTTTTTCTCTTAGGGCACTTTCATGATGGCTGTGCCACTGTAGGAAAACTACTTGAATGGGATTTTGATAGCAAAGGAAATTTCCTCGCATAGATGCATAAGCAGATAAATCTGAATAGTTTTCTGTGACCTGACACACAGAAATCAGCTGACCCACTCAGACCAGCCCAGGCCCAGTATATTGCTGTAGTTGAATGAACAACCAGCATGAGAAATAGTACTCCGTGTGAAACCACTGTAAATCAATTTAATCCATACTATGCACCAGAACAACATGTACATAAAATGTATCTAGAGACATATATGTACAAATTATATATAGGATATAAAAACCAATACCTGTGAAGACTGCTTAGAGGTGGATTATTCATTATTGTGAATAATCGGGACTCAAATTTAAGCTGAAAATCCATTAGGCCCTAAAAACATATTTTGACAATAACAGTTCCCTTTATACATTCACATTCAGGATGTTTTTGCAAAGATCTACAAATGCACATGGCTTAAATTCAAGGGACCAATACAGATCAACTTAAACACAATTTATATTTCACATGCTGTTTCATAAATAGGACGCTGAAAAAACTGTTCTAAAATGCCTGAAAAGGTTGTTCAACTTTTCAATGACAAAATGTGCTCTGAAGTCATGTATTCAGCATAAAGACCATTTAATATTAGTTGCAACTGTTGCATTGCAAAATCTGAGCCTTGTAAAGTCATATATTTATCCTTAACATTATCTGGATTGGATTTTTTTGTGTTAAACTAACAATCTAGGAAAGACATCCATTGCAGAATCGAATTTTATAACTAACCAGACAAAGACTGTTTTATAACAAAAAGTATAATGTTGCCTTAAGTTAAGGGTAGCCCATTTCAGATTTTATGGGAGGGTCCACATATTCATGAAGCAAACATAATCTAGTAGACTGTTATGCCCCCAGGATTGTGTCATTTACATAAGACTACTGGATTAATTACTATGTTGCATAAGTCATTATACAACAACGAAATGCATGCAATCAATGCATTTCTAGATTTCCAAAAATGCATAGTGTCATTGATTATATAAAATGTTTCATGAAAAAAGTGTACTTACCCCAATCTCTTGCAGCAATTGTTCCTTGGTGAGCTTGGTATTCTTGACCACTGAAATGCCATTATTCTGCAGAATGTCAACACATTTAGGATCTACCTCATCACTAATGAGTACATTCTTTAAAGCAAAAGCCATTTTTCTGTGGTATGTGGTCTGTACTAGTCTGTGCAGAAGTTGCAGTCCAAATGGTCTAGTTATGGACTGTGCCTCTATATATAGTCATTTAAAGCCCTGCCCATGCTCTTTCCACGTGGATGTTTAACTAGGTCAAAGGTCAGTAAAGGCCAGCCAATCAGAGAGCTCCATTGATATCTGTGTCTCCTGTCTGGCCTGTTTAACTATACATCCTATCTATCTATATTTACCAGTGCAAATGGTGCAAAAAAAGCTTTTTTTTCCATTTGAACATTTCCATGAGAGACAAGATATCTTACAGAGGAATTTTTTATCTTGGGAGAGGGGAAGTTAGCTGAAGTTATAGTTTAAAAAAAAGTTAATCAAAAAATAATAATTTCTTGCCCACTTCTGGTGAAATAATTAATTATTTCCTAGAACAGCTGAAATGAATGATTTCTCGATTCTCATGGGGCTATTTCTTAATATTCGCGCAGCGAAATTTAGCATAAAGAAAGGTTTCAAAATTCTGTGCAGTGATGGTCTCAACATCAATGGTCGACAGCAAGTGGGACCAGCTTCTTATCAATGATTTAGTTACGAATTTAACAAAACATGACATATTCATATTCAAAAGTGTCTTAAAAATTCAATATTCTATAGTAATATTCCCTGTATCAATAATACAAATATTTTAGGATGCTGCACCTTCAAAACAAATTATTTGCTCCGGCATTATGAAATAATAATTTCCCATCAAGGAAAACTCAAATTCCCCCTAAATATCTAATGGTTCCCCCTCCCTACACACACTTACACCCAGCTACCTGTCATATCCTTATATTTATGATATATATTTTAAAAGAAATTTCTTTTATGAAAACTCAATTGTGAACATTGCTTCAAAAGAGCCGCATCACTTCTTCAAATGGTGATCACCAATCAGGCATTGCTCAACACAGCCAGGAGGGTGTCCAAGCCAGGGTATAAAATAAGCGTGCAACGATCCCAAAATGTGCAGTGATCAATCTGAAATGTGCAGTGATCAATCTGAATTTGTGCAGTGATCAATTTCACTCTTTAATGCTAAATCATGGTGAACTGCATGATGCTCACAATGTATGTTCAACAAATGTAATACTTTTGCCCGCACGTTGATAATTTTGGCAATTCGTACTGCTTGATAACTCAAAGATAGTCCTGAGTCACTGGTTTGTTGTTCATTAAATTTTCCAGATACGATGTCAAGAAGAATATATTCTTGCACATGGATAGCTAAATATATAAATCTTGAAACACTGCCTCAGAGCACAGGCATTAGAATTATTCCCAACACTTCTGCATTAGGATCCAGCCATTGGTGCCATAGGCGTACGGGACGCGCGATTTTTGGGGGGGGCGAGCGACATTTGCCCGAATTTCGAGATCTAAATTTAGTACCATTTCAAATGAAATAGCCTGGAAATCACTAATTTAAAATAGTTTTTACCTAATCATCTGCCCAAATTTTTTAACCTTTTTGTCCGAATCTTACTGTTTCCCAAACTTTTGGGGGGGCGACCGCCCCCCCTGCTCCACCCTCCCATACGCCTATGATTGGTGCTCATCAAAGGTTGGTAAATCCCCTGAATCGATCACCCTGCTGTAATGTTGTACTTATCGGGTACAGCCATGCAGGGTTGTTGATTGCCCTGACTTACCTACCTTCCTTTCATTGTTTAAGGTGGTAAGCATCATGCAGGCCATAGAGCGGGAGGTCTGGCTAATGATCCAAATGCCTGTGCCTGAGAGGTGGCAGGAAATTTTCCCCAGATAATTTTATCTGATTCTGGTTCAGTAGGTGCAACTGCTTTGAAATACTCCTAATATCTATGCGTTTGAGAGTAAAACCATCCAGTTTATGAATTTTAAAATAGTCATTAGCCAACTGCGTTATTGTTTCTTATTGATCAGCTGAAGGGAAACATATCAAAGGGTTCAGCATAATATCCAAAATTAAGACCCCTCAACACAACTTCATGAGACACAAAATTGTGATTTCTCTGCATTTGTTGAAAATTTGTACTGACAGCAGATTTTAGTCTCACAAACCAAAGCCAGTTGCCTAGATGGCCACTTCATTCCAAATCAATTTAAATTGTGACAAAATTTGGCCATGTTGAGACAGACCTCTTATTGCCCCTAAAAGTGTTTGATCACTTAACACGTTAATTGCAATTTTAAATTGTTACCACACATGAAATTTTACTGAAACATTTGGTAGGCATTAAAAAAAATTAATTTCCTGATTTAGAAAGCCTTGAAAATTTACCAGAATCAAGGTTTCTCACCAGGCAGCACAAATCCCAAATACAGTACAACCATCTTAAAATGGCTCAACATAGTGATCCGTAGTGATCCAGAGCGGTCCGGATAAAGAGTGATCTGTAGTGATCTGAGATGATATAACTCTATCTGTAGTGATCTACAAATCCACTTTTAGTGAAAATCAATCATGTCAATTATTTAGGATTATAAGTCAAAGAACAGATAAAATCCATCTAACAATTGAACACAGTGATTAAGGAAACATATCCATTAGTTATTTGGTACAGAAAAGTGAATTTAATAATATTAATTTTGATTAATAGATGCAGATCACAACAGATCACTCCAGATCGATCACTCCATATCAACCAAGATCGCCATGGATCACTACAGATCGATAGATAAGTGTCGATCCAAACTGACGAGTCATTTTATGATGGTTGTACTGTAATACAATCTCAGAAAATTCAGGACAAAATTGTGAATAAACTGAAATATTCAGATTTTTCGACAACCTGTGGAATGGACGCAAATGCAATGAGGTGGATGAAAGACTGCTTTATAACACTTGAGCTACATGAAAACTTGTTTTACCTAATCTCAAGTCTCTAGGTTTTTACACTGATTGAGTTACATGCCTTCAAATATCTGGACTTATAAAATATTCACAAACATCTGAATTTTTTTAAGAGAAACTGTCCAAGATATCATTTTATAACTTGAGATTGTGCTTTCTGCAGAGAAAACTTGGTTCTGGTAAATTTTCAAGGCATTCTGAATCAGTCAAGTGGGAAAATTTTCTGAAATTTTCTGAAATGACATAGAATTACCAATACTCTTTCAATGGCTCCAGTAACATATTTTGTTATTCTTCTGAGCTTCCAAACAGTTTCATAAATAAATTTGTCTCCTCAATTTTTGATGGGACGAAGGTTGATCAATAGACTTCGTTTCAAATTATTCAACTAAAGTCCTGTCATGTTCAATTTTGGACTGGCATTTGGTTAACTACAGAAGAAAGACAGATTTTTTTTGTTTAGGCCTACTTTAGAAGTATATAGATGTAAGCAGCAGAGCTCAATCGGACACAATAAAAAAATAAGATATACAAAAGCCCATGAACAAGCTGTTTAGACACATGTGCTGATACTTCATTCCACAATTTTAGTTGACAATATTTCATTTTTCTATTGTGCGATGCTTTAACGCTGGCACTTGAGAACGCCGATTGGTCACCCTAAGTTCGCACGAGACAATATGTGCAGTGATCAAATTTTCTTATTTTATACCCTGGTCCAAGCACTGCATGCAGGGTGTGTATTCAGTTGTGTATTGCAAGAAGTCAGCTCAGCCCTCTTTCCACTTTTAGTGTATCAATCACTATCAGCAAATTGAATGTTGTTTGTTCCAGTAAGTGGTACTGCAACTTTCAATGCAAATATCGAAACGTGATGTCTTTGTCCGCTGCAACCAAATAAATTTTCCACGCAGACAATCACACCAACACCTCCACAGTGACACGTTTTCACTCTAAAAAGTCTAAAACAATTATCAGTAAAATGGTAACTGGTCTTTTTTTATAGATAAAATAACTTGTTAAGATAAATATATTTCACTCGAAATTGCTTTTATCTTAAAACGGGAATGATATTTGAATGCTAAAGCAGGGGTTGGATCACGTTTCCATATTGAGGTGGTTTTTCATTTAGAGTGGGCTGGGAAGTGAGGGCATGGAGGCATGAAGGTAAGAACTGAAGGGTGTGGGAGGGTGAGCATCTCCCTGAGGGCATAGGATCCACGGAAATATTGGGTTGTACTGTAGCTTACTGTAGCACAGGCAATAAGCATACACTCCATGTTAAAATCATCCACAACCAAATACAGTCCCTCCGCTTCTACTGCTGACTAATCGGCAGCACGGAGCAAGACAAAGTCATGAAGCCAACAGAACAAACATTTGGTTCACTGCCAAAACTATTCTTGCTTTGAATATGGATTGAATTTGTTTCGAGTGTACAATATCCTCATATCATTAATTTCAGTGACTATAGCATTTGTGTAAAACATGTTTTGCCTAAATTATTACACATGTGACTATTTGCTTCAGACCAATAGTAGGCCTACAGTAATGAGCAAGTTAGTAGCCTTCCAACATTGTCCTCAGTAATCAGACTAAATCAGTGGTATTGTTTCTGTGTGGTTAATTGTATAAAGGCTGGATTTGAGCTATATTAGACCTACATTGAGATTGTTTCCCAAATCAGGCTGTCCCTCCACCGATGCTGGAAGCTTGATATATGCAGAGGGACAGGTAGGCCTGTACAGTCTGCCTAGGTTTAGTTTAGTGAACTATACGGGATAGACCCGTTATCTAATCTAGGTACCCGAAAGACAAAAGAAGCTGGAAGCAGGAAGTGAGCATTGCAGTCAGAAATTATTGGAGAATCAAGCTAGTACGGGATGCAGCAACGAAGTCAACACTACATTGGATGATCCCTAGCTGCGAGATTGACAAGCCGCACCACCTATGGTCACCTTGTGTCGGAGACCCAAGAAAGGTAGAAGCAGCCGGGGCTAGGGCTAGGATGTTGGTAGGAAGATATGCAACTCAGTCGCAACTGGCTAGATACAAGCCAAACGAGAGCAAGATCTGCAAGCTGTGCAACTTAGAGGAGGAGGACGTGATCCACATGGTAACGAGATGTCCAGTCCTGGAAACTTACAGGAGCAGCAAGATCATGAATATTCAAAGCTACTACAGGCAGGAAGAAAAAGCCCCCCGGGGACGAATGCAGAATTGTACTCTGCTATAATGAACGGTGACAGGTACATCACAGCATCACAACCGCAACAGATACAAGGAGCAACCATCGTGAGAATTACAGACCCACAAACCAGAGTATTGGTGAATCTGCAGTGTAACCTTCTATGTGCAAAGCTCGCCAAGGAAAGAGAGATATGCCTAAATAGAACATACATGGATAACCACAAAATGCCGGACGAATTGCCTTAGCAGACATGTGTTTTTAATTGACTGTCAACCACTGTTTTTACCGCCTTTTTAACAGCTTTTAGAGGTTGTAGTGGTTTTAGTAGTTTTCAGTAGAAACTCCTGCTTAAACATTTTAAGCAGAATGGATTTTACTGTACATATTTACAGAATTATTACTCCTGAAAGGAGGTTCGTCTGAAATCAAAAGACGGGAATTCACTTGAAGAAGAAGAAGAAGAAGTCTGCCTAAATCTAATGTCTGAGAAACAATCTCTACAATCCCATATATTTTAAATGGCCAGTTTTAGATGAAATCTTATTTGACTGATTCAAGCAAAATGTTCATTTTTGTGGCTGGCCTAAGATCCAAGGCTGAGACATTTACATCGGTCAAAGAGGCCATTCATGTCTTCAACTCGGAAATGGGAAGGTCTCAGACTTATGTCCTCAAGGATTTCCATTCCAATAAAAAGAGGCCAACTTGGTCAAAATCTGAAATACATGGTGGCTGAGGCTGGCTGTGAGGGTAGTGTAGTACTGTAGCTGCTTCATGAAAATTATATATATGGGTTTAAATAGTTGAATTTCTTTGAGAATGAAATTGGCTACTTTTGGGTTCTAGTTTTTTTAGCACCCCTGCAATAGTCACTTTTGAGTAATTTCCAAGTTCAATACCTCATTTAGTGTTCTTAAGTTGTCAGCCAGACTTGGAAACTTTTCCAATCTGCCACAGAAAAAAAAGTTAACACATAAAAGTTATACAGATACAACTGAGCTCAGTGGCTGACTGTTACTAAGTGTGATAGGCTTCATCATAGAAGCCTGCAGTAAATTTAAACGGCTTCATCTATGTCATATTATATCATCATATCAGAATAGAAGATGATGCAGCTGATGGCAGTACACTTAAATTTCTTCCTGCAGCTGCATATTCTGCAATAGAAACTGCAGAATTCTGCAGAAAACTGCAGAATTCTGCAGTTCTGCAAAAAATTCTGCAGTTCTGTAGGAAACTGCAGAATTCTGCAGAAAACTGCAGAATTCTGCAGTTCTGCAAAAAATTCTGCAGTTCTGAAGGAAACTGCAGAATTCTGCAGGAAGCTGCAGAATTCTGCAGTTCTGCAATAAATTCTGCAGTTCTGTAGGAAACTGCAGAATTCTGCAGTTCTGCAGCTCCATTAATACCTATACAAGAATGAGGACCGTGAGGAAACAAATGGGATCACAAAAATGTCATTTTACAAACTGCTGTATCAAAATAAACTTCCATGGACGTTTTGCCTCTCTGCTCGGTCAATTATCATTCAGAAAAATGTTTCAGGTACCCAACAACCAGTATTGACTACACTAGTCAGTCTTTGTCCGTCGTTGTTTTTTTTTCGCCATACGACCCTTTTTTTCGGCGATCGGTCAGCTCGCAAAAATGTCATTTTTAGCTGCGTCAAGCAGCTATTACCCTAAGCATTTTGCTCAAATCTTGTTAGCACTGTCACGATCGCCCTGTCTCACCAATCTCACTCAAACTTGAAATACAGTCTCAATAGATTTTTTCCTAAAGCCCAGTCGATTTTGGTGGCCCACCGTAACAAAAAAAATTAATAAGAAAATAAATGGACTGTTGCTTTGGGGGTCAAGGGTCAAGCTATCAGAGATGCGCGCGCATCTTCTTCTTCTTCCATCAGGCACATCCCCTCTATGTTGGGAGCGCCCTCAATTGAACCGTAGAAATTGATATAACTGAAGTTTAAACAGGGGGTGTTATAGCAATTATGTTTAAGGGATCAGTTGAGGCAGCCAGAATTACATCTTATCAATTACTGAGGGGTAAATTCACTAATTGCACTTCAGAATCGCACTTGATGGTCCAATCCCAATCAAGAGCCAAGTGATTACAATAGTCAGATAATCCTTAATTGTCACACACATCCATTGACTATTGATTATAATGTGAGTATCTGTCTATTGATGATCTGTCAGACATGATTTACACATTATGTGTTTCATAATTGTTTTTTAAGTAATACTTTTGTAATACTATTTGTTTTTATCATTGTTTTCTTTTTACCTTGTTTACTTTTATTTAATTAACCTCTACCACATTATATGTGTGTGAATAAAGATATTATTATTAATAAATGGAAAGACCGACACAACAATTAACACAGAGACACACAATAATAGCAGGGACGTATCTAAGGGAGAGTCTTTGACGCAGCTTAAAGTGCTTGCACGTTATTTTATAAACTACTGACAGTGCTCTATCAAAATAAACTTCAATGGACGTTTTGCCTCTCTGCTCGGTTAATTCTCAACCAAATTTCATTCCGAAAAAAGTTTCAGATACTCTGCAACCAGGTCTATTTAATACAATAGTCAGTCTTTGTCCGTCGTTGTTTTTTTTTGCCGTACGACCCGTTTTTCGGCGATCGGTCAGCTCGCAAAAATGTCATTTCATAAACTGCTGACAGTGCTCTATCATAATGAACTTCCATGGACATTTTTCCTCTCTGCTCGGTCAATTCTCAACCAAATTTCATTCCGAAAAAAGTTTCAGGTACTCTGCAACCAGGTCTATTTAATACAGCAGTCAGTCTTTGTCCGTCGTTGTTTCTTTTTGCCGTACGGCACTTTTTTCGGCGATCTGTGTGCTCGCAAAAATGTCATTCCACAAACTGCTACCTGGTAGAACTGCAGAATTTGCTACAGAACTGCAGAATTCTGCAGCTTCCTGCAGAGTTTTTTTTGAAACTGCAGAATTCTGCAGATTTTTTTGGAACTGCAGAATTCTGCAGCTTCCTGCAGAATTCTGCAGTTTTCTGCAGAATTCTGCAGTTTTTTGCAGAACTGCATAAAACCTCCCAGGCTGCATATCTCCTACAGGATTACAGATTTTGCTGCAGAAACTTTTCAGAAATGCTGACTACCAAAACCCAGACCCCCCAAACCACAACCCCCAAATAAATGTTTCCTTGGTAGCGGCAAGCCCAATGTCAAAGAGGTCTGAACTGTACAGATGCAATACACTGGAGGAAGTAACAGAGGTTCAGAAATCATGCAGTTAGCTGCAGAATTCTGCAGCTTCCTGCAGAGTTTTTTTTGAAACTGCAGAATTCTGCAGATTTTTTTGGAACTGCAGAATTCTGCAGCTTCCTGCAGAATTCTGCAGCTTCCTGCAGAATTCTGCAGTTTCCTGCAGAATTCTGCAGTTTTTTGCAGAATTCTGCAGTTTTTGTAGAACTGCAGAATTCTGCAGTTTTCTGCAGTTTTCTGCATATTTTTGCAGTACTGCATAAAACCTCCCAGGCTGCATATCTCCTACAGGATTACAGATTTTGCTGCAGAAACTTTTCAGAAACGCTGAAATGACAGAGGACTACCAAAACCCCGACCCCCCAAACCACAACCCCCAAACCAACCCCCCTAATCAATGTTTCCTTGGTAGCGGCAAGCCCAATGTCAAAGAGGTCTAAACTGTACAGATGCAATACACTGGAGGAAGTAACAGAGGTTCAGAAATCATGCAGTTAGCTGCAGAATTCTGCAGCTTCCTGCAGAGTTTTTTTTGAAACTGCAGAATTCTGCAGATTTTTTTGGAACTGCAGAATTCTACTACCATGTAAAATATGATGGTTTTTGGATGTGTTTAAAGTCGGCAAAAAATCATGAAAATTGGTATTTAGTGTGATAAATCAGTCAACTTTAAAAATTTCTGTGGGACCAGCATTCAATTGGAAAACCATTTTATAACTTCTATTAGTTTAGGGTGTCACTGGCATTGCAAAAAATAAATCAAAAAGTTCAGGTCCAAATGTAAAATAGCTGTAAAATGTAATGACAATTTTTCAAATGGACGTTTTTTCATATTTTTTCAACTTTTTCAAACTTCTTCTTATCATAGCAGCGTAAGTATTAGAGCTATCGCCCTGGGATTTTGGATTTAATCTTTCCTAATAATGTTCTTGAAACATGGAAAGTTTGAAAGAAATCGGAGGTGGTCATGCTGGGACCGCTGGTTGATTTTGCATGGAATGACCCAATGATAGGTGAATTTTTGTCTCTCTAGTTATATCTTAATTTGGATTTTTTTTTTTTACAGTTTATGCCAAATTATTGAAGGCTTGATTACCAGTGGTAGGCCCATAGGCCTATATCAATTGTCTCCATACTATGAAGCACCAAATCCTCTAAGATTTATGAGTCTTTTCAGTTTTTGATATGGAAGCACCTCTTAGCTTGGATTGCTTCATCCAGGAGGAATCTTGAGCTTCCAAGGCTTCATCCAGCTAATTGGTTAGTTTATGTGAAAACTCACGAGGCGGCGTTAGAATCGATTGAAAGCGACCTTTGTCGCCATGGCGACGGAAGATCCACCATTTTCTTGATCCAAGATGTCAACATTGTGAATTGTTGAGTGAATTCTACTGTTTAAACATATTTCTGCTTCCGAAAATGAGTTCAGCAACTGCAGCAAGGCGAGTCTTAATATTTTCTATCGTATGACGTGACAAATTCAGTTTGACAGGTGCTATGAGGCCAGTATGCAGTGATCAAACAGACCTGAGAGTCAGAGTGTCAACAAATTCATGCATTCATGTCGAATCATGATCTTTTTAAACCATCATCATTCAATCAACATAAAAAATAATGTTGTCGTTATGTCATCGATTTCATGTCAGTTGTTATGGGTTAAAAACAAAATTGCCCCGAATTGCAGTACTACTTTTCCTGGGTCCGACATTTCATTACTGTTACATCAACTTACATGTAGGCCTAGCCCAAACAGTCAATTTTGAGTGAAATTCATAGGCTGCATTTGTGGATAATTTGCAGCCAAAATATGAAATTTTCGTTAGCCACATGGAAGATGCATTAGCCAATGCCAATGTGGCTATAATGCTAAGAGAAGCACAGGGACCTTCTGTTATCATTCATGAATAAGAGACTCCCCTCCCCCCCCTTACATGTAGGGGCCGACCAGACGATAGTTGGGTAGGCTATGGATTGTACCCCTCAGACATACCTTTTTTTTCGCTCGCGAAGTGTCGACGAACATTTTTTTCTCGCGCGAATTAGCGACAAACTTTTTTATCGCAATTTTAACTTTACAGTACCCTAGCTACCAGTGGAAGCAAACTTTTTTTTTATTTTTCATTTTCTGAACAAGCTTTTTTTCAGTGTCAAGTGGGAAACAAACTTTTTTTCCACCAAAAGTCAATAGCCTCCCCCCCCCCAAAGATCATCTGGTCGGCCCCTCATAAATACGGTAATGATTGTATCACTGACTATCAGGGGGGCACCTGTTACCCAACACCCAACAATGGTTTGTGACCCTATAGACCTACTTATGATAAGATATTTGTTTTTGCCTGAGCTGGTTATCTTTGATCTTCTGGAACGTGATTTTAACGAATGCTATAGTTTGTCACGTCAAGCAGAGGACAGACGTTTGGCAAGATATCTCAGCAACCACAAGTCCCACATGAGAAATACACATACCTGTGTATAGCTTAGCTCTATTGTAATATGAATATCTCATTTTTGTAATGCTTTGGTGCCGGTTTTGTCCGATATTTGCAAACTGATGAAAATAGCAGTCCAATTTCGCAAAATGTTGACATTTGTGATGCCACCAATCTGGGACACAATGGGCAATGACGTCACAAAAGTGCACCACAACACCACCCCAAACTCAGTTCTACTCAAATTTGTATCAGCAGATCCACCAATCTCATCGAGTTGATTTTTATGGACTGTACAAACAATGCTATATTTCTGTCTCAATACTTGACGTGACAAACTGTAGTTGTTTTTTAAAACCGGTATGTCAAAAGTTCACTGGTAGAAAAGCGCTTGACTAATTGAGTTGGCCACATTCACTACCTGGGCTACAATAAAATTATAGCAAGGATGACCTGACTCCCCATACAAAATAATCTGACTGACACAAGGTGGCAAGAAAGTGCAATTCCACAGGTTATTATTCTGAAGTTCCCTCTGGTGTGAAACGTGTAGCTATAGTAAATTTTGGAGAAGAACAGCCTTTTGATATTGGCAACATCTATCCATGCAGTGGTCTTTTGCAGTAATTTATTTTAGTTTATAAAGTTCTATGTAGGCCTATTGGATGATAAGTTATCATTTGTCATTGTGCTTCGTTGTATTTTTAGGGGGGAGGGTTGGTCTAGCGGTAGCGTGCTGGGCTGCCAATCGTTGGGTTCAGGGTTCGAATGCAGCTCTTGCCGGGTCCCCTGGGCCTATGTTGGACGGTTGTTTCAATCATCCTTCACCTCATTGCTTTGTCCTCCTCCTGTCCTAATTAGCCTGCCAAGTACAAAAATACAGGACATAAAGCCCCAATCATCCATCCATCCATCATTGTATTTTAATTTGTTTTTTTTTCTATGTGTGACATGCATCAATTTGGATCCCTAGTTTTGAAACTAATCCAATCTACTCATTATCTCAGTCGTCTGAGCCCCCTCCCCCACTGAATTTTCTCCACAAAGAATTTTTCTTTTAACAATATTTAATGATGTTGAAAATACGTAGTCAAATTTCCATCTCTCCTTTTTCTGTTGCAGCCAAGTGAGTGCTGTGACCCAGACTGGCTCTACTGCCCCAGAGGACTCCCAGGAACTACCCTCCCCAGAAGGACCCAAGGCCAGTGAGGAGGCCCTGCAGTTCATCAAGACCATTGGTGAGTAATAATTATTAGCCAATTTTATTTTATATGAGCGCAGCTCATGGCTGCCGAAGGCAGCCATAAGCAAAGCTCACTTAGTGTAAAAAGGACAGCTCATTCTGTGTGGTGCTCCTCTCTACAGTGACTGCCTGAACAGGAAGTGCCTGGAGTTACCATAAAAGTGGAGCTAGTAGTTTAGTCAGAGTTTAGTTTGGTAAATAATTAAAATACCTCAAATATCTTCCAAAATGGCTTTAACATTTCAGTCTTGTCATATAACAACCTCCAATGACATATTTCAGGGATTTAAATCAACATGTGTATCAATATTGGAAATAATTATTTCCGTTCCCCTGATGGTAAGAAGTGAAAATTAAAAGTCAACACAAAAGTTAATGACTGAAATAGCTTACCAAGTAAGAAATCATAACAACACTTAAGGCTGCATAATCTTCATTAACTATCAACAAATTATGTAACAGTCTAATAGTAAACAGTCATCTCTGAATAGCTATGGTTTTATTGATCTCAGTTAGGCAACACATAATTGATCTTTAGCTTCTCGGATTCGTCTCAAGGCACTTTTTCTAGGGTCGGTCGGTAGGACAAAAATAAAAAAGGTGAGAAAAAAAAATTTTATAATGTCAAAAAAAATGTATTATTATTTTTTTCCATCGGCAGGAAATCTAATGTGTCGGCGGGTCCGCGAAGCTAAGAATCAATTATGTGTGGCCTTATGTAACATCAACAATTTAACATAATAGATCCAAATTTAACACAGATTTGAATTACACAGCTGTCAGTGCAATCTATCTATCTATCTATCTGTCTATCTATCTATCTATCTATCTATCTATCTATCTATCTATCTATCTATCTATCTATCTATCTAATCTTATCTATAGATCTGATCTTATCTACATGTATCTATTCTATCTATCTCCCCATTTGCCCAGTCCTTTAAAAAGATAAATCAGCCTTCTGCGTGGAAAGTTGAAGTAAATGCAGTAGTTCTATGACAATGCTGCACAAATTTCATGGCAGTGCCATTTACATATTATCACCTTTTTGGAAAGTGATTGTTGTTGCAGTGATTGGGTTAACATGTTTGACATGTCCATCCCAGTCAGGAATCAGGTTTATATAATCGGAGGCGGGCAATCCTGGTGGGAAACTGGTTCGAATCTAACTTTTGTTAGGTCACCTAGGCCTATCTTGGACGTCTGTTTCAATCATCCTTCACCTCATTGCCATGTCTTCCTCCTGTCCTAATTAGCCTACCAAGTGCATAAATATAGGATGTAAAGCCACAATCATCCTCCATCCATCGGGCAATACGCAAACCTTGGGTTGAAGCAACTTGAAGAAGACACTTGGAAAAAGCAAAGAACTGACCTTGGAAAAAGTCCTTCTCCCTTTGTCAGTTTGTGTTACAGCCCTGGTTTCCTTGTCCTTGTGCAGAACAAACTTCTTTCTGTTCTTGTATTTCATTTTTGTGGCAATCCTTTGTTAAGTCCAACCTTCTTAAGCTTACAGGTATCTACAAGTTCTTCGTCACATTTTGCCCGTTTTATATAGGCTCTCGCATTTTCTTTCTTCCTTTGGCCTTAAATTTACAGTTTGTGGCAATCACATGTATTTGTCACCCAGAGAATCTACTCTGCTCTGCTGAAGTGGTATTTGTGGGATGACATTATATATTGAACTATTTGAAGAATAAACAGGAATTGGGGAGGACACAGAAATAAGAAGGATGATGGAAACTGCTGTCCAGGTCTAGGTGACCCAGCAAGAGCTAGAAAAGAAGCCGGTACCTACACTCTAAAAAGTTTCGGGACAAAACTGGTTTTTTTTTAATCAAAAATGGTTTTTTGAAAAATCCATATTGGTTTTTCAAAAAACCATTTTCCATTTCAAAAAACCGGTTTTGTCCCGAAATTTTTTAGAGTGTAGCTATATTGCAGACCCACCTCACCACTAGCTTAGAGTTACCCCAGCTTCCCTTTTGTCGCTGAAGAACATTTGAAATGATAATGTGTTATGAATGTTCTTCGGACCTTCTTACAGGCATTTGATGTGAGGACATTTTCATCAGATTTTAAGTTGTAATTGTGTGTACTATCTACACTTGAACCAGATGTTTCGAAACATGTTTGCAACCTATAACCGATGTCCTACGACTGATGTTACCTTCATGCAGAGTTTTACAGACATTTATGAAAACTTGCAAAAATGTTCCGAAATTTGACACCTTGCTGTGCTGCTGTCATTGTAATTAAATCTCCAAAAATTGATAGATAGAGATAGTGGCATATCTCTTGATGATTGATTGATTGATTTATTATTTTCAAAAAGCAAAAAACATACAATCACATTCAAAATTTTCAGCGTTATTGGCAAATTGCAATTTGATGGAGATGCACCCCAGTATAAAATACCATGACCTAAGAGCCGGATGTATCCCCTTATAAGTCTATATCCAAAATTTAGTAGTTATATTCCTACGGCTGACTTTAATATTTCCAGATGAAGATGACTACCAAGGCCTTCTATTCGAGGACCGCCTGGTGACAGTTTCTGATGCAGGGCGGGAATTGGGAGACTTTTCAGTATCTGTCCAACCCACAAAATACAGCGATGGCACAGCCTGCTTTCTTGTCCATGCCAGTAGCCAGGGTGCCATTGACAATGTCCCTTGTGGAACTTCCATAACGACTTATGTCACACCAAAGCTGGAGACTTTGGAGCAACAACATCATGAATATGTGAAGGTTAGTTTCATTTTCAAGTCCTTGCTCCTCTTCTAGTCTCTGTGGAAGCAAACAATTGAAGAAGACTTTTGACATTTTTGGCCAACATCAACTTTTTCTCTGTTTTAAAATTGATGACTGAATTGACTTTGGATTGAAAGTTGACGATTTAATATTTGCGCTTCCGCTCTGCAAAAAATTGTCTTACGAAGAAAAATACTATTCTACATGAATTGCTTTCTAGATAATATTATGGACACTGCAGCTTAGTCATTAAACATATTATTGTATACATGTATATCTGTTTGAGAAAAATGAAACTTCTTTGAGAGTTGAGTTTAAAAGGACATCCTGAATTTCAACATTCCGTAATATCCGTATATTCAGGGTGTCTACAGAAAAAAAGGACAGTCAACGCAATTTGATTTGTTTACAGTTTATTTTGTGCCAAGGATCATTATTCAAGAAAACATGATTTGTATGTGAACAGTATTATCAGAACAGTCAAATTACCCATTATTTGCACCCCTTGCTGTGGTAACTTTCTGCAGATGAGATCGAAATGATGCGAAAACATGTTTGATGCACTCCACCAACATTTTGCCCCATGCAGACATGATGGAGGCCTTTAACTTTACTGTGAGGGTTGGGATAACTTGCTGGATTCTGCCTTCAAAGTTGCCCATACCGAGTAAGTCACTGGGACCGGCTCAGAAGACAAGGGGTGGCACTCTACCTTTGCTCAGCAGACAGCAGTTTTGTTTTGAGGCACTCCTGAGTCTTTTCTTGATCTAATATGGCTGACTATCAAATCCACTCTTATGTCAGTCTTATCACCAAATTCTGAACTTATATGAGCGCAGAAAAGAAGACAAGTGACTGTCCATTTTTTCTGTAGACACCCTGTATTATAGTAAAGACTTGCTGTCCTTTGTTAGGAGTCTAATCAGGGAGGTGTAGAGATCTAATCGTCCTTACGTTGTTTTCAGCTTGAGAATCATCCTTTGGACCGAAAGACTTTCTTGGTGAAACAGGGCAGTGAATATGTTGTCAACAGGGTGGTCACTCAGGGTGAGGATGTCCAACGACAATCAAAAACCCTCAGCGGAACTGACATGGAGGGTTTCATATCAGAAGGTATGTAGAATCTGCATTGTTAAAATTGTAGAATGGTTGTAGAAAGTACTTTACTTTTTCATTGTAAAACATGACCTTCCTGATTAATTGATGAGTAAGAGAAGTGAGTGGTACCAAAACTCCTAAAGAGTCATTTGATTGTTTCCTATTTCTTTCAGGCAGCAACCTATTACTTCTTCGACTTCTTGTAAAGAAAGGTTCTCCATCGAACCTACAGTTCTTGTCATTTGACTCTGAAACCAACCTGTCTTCAACGACATATGTAAGTCTTATTCTTTCATGCCATTCTGCGTATAAAATTAATCTCAGAGACTCCTAGAGCATTGTCAATTTTTTGGAAGTGGTTTTGACATTTGCCATTTTTCTCCAGACTCCTTTAGAGGACCACAAACAGGTTATAGAGGAGACAGAGGTGGAAGTGAAGGGCATCGAGAGGACGATACACTCCACCACTGACCTGCCCACTTCATGGCAAGCTTACTTCACCAAAGACGGGTATGTTCATCAGGCTCTGCCCTTCGCAAAATTCTTTATTTTGTTCCATCAAACCTCGATTCTTTGTTGTTCTCGAGTAGAACATTTGAGAAATGTTTGATGGTCCTTTTGAGTTGAATATGGAAGAACATTTGAACTTTGAAGGCCTTTTTCATGGTTATTCTTTTCTTGTGATTTTAAACAGATTCCTTACAAGTAGAGTGCAAGTGGGAAGTCCCGTTACCATGAGATTAGTTGTACTTCCAAAACTAGATGATGACGGTAAGGGACATTAATTTTTCTTATCCATTCTGAAATTAGCTTTTGATGAGATTTCAGCACAATTTATGAAGCAATTATTCAGTTATGAAGTTTTTTTTTTTAATTTCAGATGGAGTTCCCCCTAAGCCAGTGTTTGGCAAAAGACCTTTGAATTGGGAAGAGGACATGCAATTATACTCAAAATTTGTGGACAGAAAAGTAAGTTCTATTTTTTAACAGGGACTCCATGAAAATGAAGTAATACTTGTCGTGTACGGCTATGTACCGTCTCATTATGATGATTAGTTAGACTGTGCTGAGACTAACATTAAAAAGACACATTTCATTGGCTGTTTATTCTTGCTAGCTTATAATATCTGTACAAACTCAAACTGGACAAAACAAAAGTGATATCTTGGTAAATTGTTGTGTGTCATTTCAAATTTCAACGTAAACAATTTTAGTTTAGTGCCTCGGAGTCCTTGATCATTCTTGTCATTCAATAAAAAAGAATCTGATTCAATTATTTTAGGTTGTCTGGTTCCCATTAACTCTTTGCTCTCATGTTTGATGTGCTCTTTGCACGTGAGAAACCATAGTGAGCCAAGGGGTTACCAGAGCTATGTTATCTGCAGAAGGGGTGACGCAAGCAGTGGCAGATTACCCTCTTCCTTCCAGTCTTTTACCCTTACCCCCTCAGTCTCCTGTGCTGGCTTAATCAGGCTTATGCCTCTGACGTATGTTGTACGCTTTGGAAGGTCAGGAAATAGAGTCGGGATACCATAAGATAGTCCGGCTTTCTTCTTTTTTCGCCTGACGCCATACTTCGATGATGTCATACAACAAGTTTGCTTTCATAACCATGGCGTCCAATGGTTATTATCTTGTATAAGGCTTATATGTTTATTCTGGCAACAGAAAGCTTTTTGTAACGTTCTATGGCCTGGCAAGTCAAAATACTCCACACTTGGGTTAAATGTTTTACCTGTAACATGTTCTGTAGCTCTCTTTGTTCTTTGATCCCCATCAGAATGTCATTAGTCATCTTTTTGAGATATTCCTTCACTCTATTTGCTGACCTTCCAGGAGAATTGGGGTATTTGTGACAGCGCGTCTTTCTTTCTGTCTTTCTTTTGTTCTTTCAACTGTCTTTGTTTCTATCTTTCTCTATTGTTTCATCTGTCTATCTATCTTTCTATGAAGCCATCTATTTTACAATCCATCTCTCTATCTGTTTAGTGTCTATGTATCTCTCAGTCTACTATCTCCACAAAAAAGTAGCAAAATTAAAAAGATTGGATTCTTGAATTTATTGTCTTTGCTTTGTCAATCAAAAATCATAACATTATGCTCGTAGTATTTTGTCAAATTATTCAGATTCATCCAATCCCTTTAATTTTAAAAAGTAACAAAAACCCACACGTTTTGTTGTTTGTTGTTTTTCCATGTGTGCTCCTGTCTTGTCGTATCCGCTGTATCCAGACAACCTTTTATCTCCCCTATTTCTTTGTTTAAGAGATGAAGTGAAGAAAAAGTTTTGCTTGGGAGAATGAACTCCTCCAAACTGAGCTTTTTAGATAAAATGACATGACTGTTTCTAAATGAGTATCAACAATTCTGTTCTGGATGCTCAATAAGTGAATAACAACTTTGCAGTCAGTTTCTGACTTTCTGATTGAGATTCTGTTTTAGCTACTCCAGGCAACAGCAATCTATCCTGTTATAACTGCCATAAATCATGTGGGTATAGTGTGGTATAATGCAGTTCTTGTTTGTTCTTTTGTTCGCAGGAGGAGCTGAAAGGTGACCACGCGGTCTATATGAGGAGGCACCCGGAACTGCAAGCCATGCTGGGCGACTTCATGCAGTTCTTGCTGCTGAGAAAACCTGACGATGCAGTCGCTTTTGCTGCTGAATATTTTTCCTCTTTCTCATCGAAAATGCCCGGCCAGAGCCCTTACCTGCAGTCCACTAGCCCCTCTCCCCATGCCAACTCCAGGGCCTCCCCAAAAATCAAACATCTGGCTCAGAGCCAGTGATAGACCAAATGTTGTTGCTGCTGCAGCAGACTAGAGTGCAGTACAGTAGCTAGCAATACAAATACAACAGTCAGGGCAGTTCAGCTTGTTCAGTTAGCTATAGAGCACAATACACACAACACATGGCCTAGAATTCTTATATATACACCATTTACTTGCCTGGGCAGCAGCTGTCAATAGCTCTAAACACTGCTGAATAGTCTATACATCTATTGGCCTAACTGAAGATTCTGTGCAATGACCTAAACCACACATTCTTATTATAAACAATGACTCAAGCTACTACCTCTGTGACCTTAATAACAGTTTCTTGGAGATTTGCTCTTCTGTGCCTCTAGTCCACATTGAAGCACCCACCATACTACATTGACCTGAACTGCAACAATGATTTCATAAGCGGAACAAATCCTGAAGAAGAACCATTAGCACACAAACTTCCTATATGGAGACTCAAAAAGCATGCATTTAAACATGATTGCATGGATGACCCATTTTTCCCAAGGCTATTCTAATTTCATCCCAAGAAATTTTAGCATTGTACCAAATATTTTTGTAATGTATCTTTCTGTGATACTGTTTGTGCATTGAACTCTGTCTGTTGTTAGTAACTTGTTACTGTGTAACTGACTGAGTACTGCAGCTGTTGATAAAAAGAAATTACTCGGAAAATCCCAAATGCATTAATGTGTCCCCAATGTCATAATATTGTGATTTTCCTGTCCATGATGTCTTAGCTTCTGTTTCTAAAATTTGGATGCTGCCTTTCCCATGTACTACCTATTTTTTAAACGTCACTACCTATAATTTATATAGACAGAACTTTATATATTCAATTGCCTTACTTCTTGTAATAACCTACAATGACTCTGCAGCTCATTCTTCTTACATTAAGCCTGTATTAACTCTTCACAAAGGCCTCCTTGTATTCTGACATTTTCTGAACTCTGGCTTGATTCGGTTGACTGTTAAACAGTGTGTTTCTAAGTGGACCAAATCTTGTACATTTGTTATATATATATAAATATATATTTATAGGGCAATTGACTGTTGATATGTAATTGTTTCTCCTCTTGTTGTCAAATATATTTATTTTTATGATGTCTGCTTCTGTTATTTCTGTTTAAGAATCTCTCACAAACCTGTGCTGTTGGTTTTGTGATGTGGTACCACAGAGAATTCTGATCAATTAAATGTGCAACAATTTTGAAGTTTGTTCAAGGAACAGTAATTTGAGTTTCTCTATCTCAATTGGGAATACCCTGCTTACCAATTGGCAAATGGTAAAATGCTCAGTTTCAATAGCATGTGAATTTCATCAAAATCATCTGGTGAACACCTGATGGTGTTTTGTGTTCCTTTCAATTTTGGACTCTCTGAAATCTCGATTGAGTGCTATTTATTGTGTTGCGGATACTAAAGATTATGCAGTGATCTGATTTCTATGGACTCTTTGTAGCTTTGCGTCAACCCACTTGACAGATTTTCCAAGTAATCCATGACCCACAGATGAACATATAAATTTTAGCCTTCCTAAGTCTGCGCAGCATCAAATACTCGGTTAAATGTAAGCATTGTCATGTCAAAGTTGGTGTGGATCCTAAAGCACTTTACTGATGCAAGAACCACCCAAAGTTATGATACCCAGGGTTTACACTGCTGCCAAAGATGCCCTGGCTTTAATCTTATGTCTCACTGCTCTGAATATTTGCCTTTAATCCCCAAAATTCTTCGTTGCTGAGCAGAAGATTTCTGAGAAGTCTTCAGAGAAGCATCTTCTTCTCCTTCTGTGAGATCCTTCCGTCCTGAGACAGTGTGGCGCACCACAATAGCACTCTTTTCACAATTTATGAGATGTGTCAATGTGATGATTTATTAGAGGTTATAAAATTGCTAGAGCACACGGTCCATGCATTGCATGCTTTTTGTTTTTAACTGTCTTTATTTCAAGAAACAATGGGCATGGCATGGACCCCAGTTTCCAGACCTACAGCAGTAGCTATTTATAAAGGAAAAGAGACACAAAATATGTTATTTCAACATTTTATTAACACGAGCACTGATAATATCATGAGAATATATCACAAGCATATGAAATATCACAGTCAGGAGCTGCCATTTTTAACATGGATGAAACATTCATACAGACCTTCCTATCAATGGCCTATAATCACCAATATGAGTATGAATAATGCTAACAAAGTGCTCTAATTACATTCAAATGACAGAAATTAGTAAGTAAAACAGGTTAAATTTTTTCAAGGAGTTCTGTGCCTTATAACTCAAATCATCAAATTGTTAGTTATTTACATCTACACCAAATGTATAGTCCCTTGAGAAATTCTGAGGTATAAAAAAAGCTTATATATCAGGCATAATAAATAAATTGCACACCCTCAGTCAAAATATTTCATATTTTTCTCTCACATCACCAATAATTTTGTGCCATTTGCAAAAACTGACCAGCTGTCAGTTTGATTCTTTAGACATTACAGGGCCAAAGAAGCCTATAATAGTGTACATAGCATTGTTCTATACAAACGAGACTGCTTCGAAGCAAAGATGCTACAGAGTATGTGTCTTAATTTTTGTGCCACGTATCAGCAATAACGTTATTTAATCATTTACTAACTAGTCGTATTTCCTTTGGGGCCCTCAGTTTTAAAAAAATAATAAAGCAAAAGATTAAAAGAGGGTCAATTTGAAGGAAGTGACTGTAAGTTCAAGACACAAGGTCCATTTTCAAAAGTAAAACCTCAAGATGCTTTGTAGGGCGTCCTTCCCAGAAGATCATTTGAAAGCACCGTGGAACGACTGTGCGTTTTGACATTTGAAAGACAAAACAAAACATGAATCAATTATAACTCGAAAGCGTTGATGTGTTCAGTGCATATGTGTGACCATGTTTTAAAAGCATAACTTTAAATTATACCGGGTGATGGCCATAGTGCATGAATGGCATGCCCATAATATACTGTAAAATTCGAAATTTTGAGTCAGCTCACATGATTGACTAAGATGGTTGCAAAATTTGTTTGAGTTGACATTGCTTGATATTTTCAGTTATGATTATATTTCATTATCAAATTTTACGGTGTAGTAACAAATGTAATCATTAACTACTTTTGGTCCCATTTGACTTATTTAAGAACAATGTGTGTATTCCAGTGACTATTCTACTTCCAACCATCACTGATTTTGACGCTTGCCAGTTTTATTGAAGAATTGAGGTCGTTCAGAGATTTGACTGATTTCTTTCCTCTTGATTTTGCTGGATTTTCGCGACATTTTGGACAATCGGGGCATAGTCTATTATTCGCCCAAAAGCAAACTTCTGTGTCGAGAACACAAGTGTCATGGTGGAAGGTTTCGACGCAGTCAAGGGTTGGGCAGTTTAGCATTACGTCTCTGATTGTCTCGTCGTCTGTGTTGTTGAGTTTGTGCATGAGGCGTTTGCAGGCGGGATCTCTCTGGTCGCCATTGCCTGGGAGTTGGTTGCTCGCCCCTGGATCTCTGATTGCCCTTCGGTCTCTCTTGAAGACTGCATGCTTCATGAAAGACTTGCCGCCATCTTGGAAAACACCTTTGAGCCCATTTTTCAAGCCATTTTGGAAGACATTTTCGAGGCTGTTTTTGAAGCCACTTTTCCCACTGTTCTTGGCACCATTTTTGGCGCCATTTTGGAAGACGTTTTTGAGTCCATTCTTGACGCCGTTTTTCAAGGCATCTTTAATGCTATTTTGAAAGCCACCTTTAGCACCATTTTTTATGCCATTTTGGAAGGCACTTTTCATTCCATTTTGAAAGGCAGTTTGAAGGCCATCTTTCAAGCCATTTTGGATCTTTCCCAAAAAATTTCCAAACAGCCTCTTTTCTTCAGGGTCATGGGACTTGCTCTGTAGAAAAGGCAAAATGTTCATGGCTCTGGATCTGCAAAGTAACAGAAATGCTTGTATCAGTAAGAGTAACAATCCTTGTGTTTTGATAACAGTAAGCAACTGGTGGCAACACAACTTTCTGTTAAGATAGCTGGAACTTTTTCCCAAGCCACCCATTTAGCTTGACAGCTACAGTATTTTTACTCTGAGAACAAGAAATATGGTGAATTATTACTCAGTGAGCATGATCAGAAACTATGATAAAATGTGAACCATAGGCTGAACTCAGAGAGGTCGTTTTCGGAAAGATTAGCAGGTGTAACATGGGTAATTTTGATGACTCGCGTTTGTTTCTGAACATGCTAAAATTTAGAATGGAACCAGAGCAGGAGTGCTTTTCCCGAGTAGGAACCAGTTTGTAAAGTGGTACAAAACGCGTGTTAGAAAACTAATTCTTGTGAGCTGCGTTACAAAAATCGCTCATGCAACCTTTCCGAAAACACCCTCAGATTGAGAACTGTGAGGTTTAGGCAGCTGGCGGGATAACCTTTTTCCCAGTCTAACAATGACTACCATCCTGTTTGAGTTCCCCCGTGGCCTAATTGGTAAGTGCGCTTGTCAACTGGCTTTGAGGGTGTGGGTTCAAATCTCACCCCGGGAACTCACTTTAGTCCGAGCCCATGGGACATTAAATGGAGGCGGATTGTATCCAGTGTTCTATGCTTGGGCAACTGAAACACCATGGGCATCCCTGAATTAATATGGTATGTGCCAGACTCACAGTCTTCTCATCTCTTCATCATACGGCGATCACCTGCCTCAATATAGCCCACTAAGGTACTGCAGAGGCGTAAACACAAACAAACAACTACCATCCTGTTTCAACATCACAATCTAAACACTTCATCAAATCAGCTAATCACATCAAATGGTTCTTACTCTGAGTATCGAAGGTCAGTAGAGCATTGGTAACAGCCTTTGCAGACTTCTCCATCAGATTCCAGTTGCTTCCAGTTGTCCTTGGAACACTTCGACAAAGTTACCAAGTTATCCAGAAGGCAGGTCTCAGGACAAGCAGTCAAAGCTGAACCTGGAAAATAAAAATCCACATTATATTGCAAGATCAGTTTCTGAGCATGCATTGCCATGGAAACTAGCAATTTCTTATGGAGAACTACAAGAATGATCTTCAAAATTAAGGTTAGGAATTGCTAATTTTGTGTTTTGTTTGTCAAAAGTTGCCTGATAGAGATGTCACAAGTTCATGTTATAGTCATTTTCATGGTGATGTAATAAAAATCAATAGACAACATATTACTGTGTGGACATTCCATTAGAAATATGACATAAAAATTATAGTAATTTAAGTCAAATGGAAAATATTCAATAATTCTATATTTTTAAAAGACCTGTAATTGTTGTCCTAATTGTAAAGTGTATACATATGGTACAAACTTCCAAGGTAGACTGATAAGATATTTGGAGTTTTAGACCTTGTTTTAAACCATTTCCATACACTTACCACATAAGGTCATCAAAATGACAATTATCAAAACCATTGTTGAGTCCATGGTTTTTTTCCTGAATTGGTATTTTTACCTAGAAAAGAAACCAAAAAGAAAAATTAAGCACTTTTAGTAACCTTAACATTGACATTGCCTAGGAAAGTATTGTAGAAAAACTGAGATTATTTGGCCCTTATATTAGCATTTTGTCATCACATGAGGTGGATATGATGCAAGAAAGAATAAATTATGAAGAGAAATAGTAATTTTTAGTTTAAATTATGCCCTTGACATTGACTTTGGTACATTGTTGTACTTGGGTACAATGTCAAATGAAACAGTAAATTATTGAGAAAAAGAACCTTAAAGAATTATTGTCATGTTGTGTCTGACAGAGTGTAAAAAGTTGTACGAGTTTAAATTATATGTGGAATTTGAAATTGGCAAGCTTACAAAGTCTGTTGACATTTCACTGTGACAAGGCCACAATATTTTGATACATCATAACATTTTGTTCCTTGATCTCAGACCGTGTCATAGAGTGAAACGTCATTGCAGAGCAACGTCATGAGCTGGCACCTGTATTGGCTGATGATCATACATTTAAGGCCATCAGGTGCAATTTGGTGGGTGAATTACACAACCAGAAATTGTCATCATCCTATTTTGTTTTTTCTTTATAATTCTGACCTGCTTGACACTTCAGTCTACTCTTCAGAAACTGACAGATGTCAGTTAATTCCAAAAGACTTTTTCTCTCAGAATGTCTATCAAGATGGTGGTAAGCCATTGGTGCAGAAGAAGACGACTTTATCAATAGACTTTTATTAGAATGCCTCCATAGGCTACATGTCATGTGGAGTTCATAGAGACTATTATGTTTGCTTAAAAAAGAAAGCTCCTCTTGGTCCATTAATCATAAAATGTGCCCACCTGGAAAACATTCTTCAAGGATACGTTTGGAGCAGAATAACTGTCCAGTCAGCTGAACGATTAAACTTATTTTCTGGTGAATTTGTGAGAAGGGCTAATTTTCCCTAAATATACTCAGAACTTCTGACGTTTGATCGGGTACTCCTGCTGTATAGGGCACAATGATTGAGGTCCTCAAAGTCCTTTGGCTCAATAGCATTGCCAATTCAATATGCTTGGTCTCATATTTTGCATCCCAACATCTATCCAGGGCCTTTTCAATAATGCAAGCCAGCTATTACATACCAATGGTACTACAATATGACAGGAACTAGGAAAAATCATATATAATTTATGGTTACTGAAATCACCAGTATAATCAATTAACCATCAGAGTAGGGACAGTTGGAGACCATCTTGGAGGGCTTACAAATTGTGAAAGGACATCAAAGGATTAACATAAAAGTGGGTTATCACAGTGGCAGAGGAGGATATGGCATTGCCAAGAGAATTCTTGCACGTAAAAGACTGCCCCTGGGTCCCCAATTGTACTGGATATCTCTCCCCTGGAGCCCTTGACAGACCAGAATACCTGTTCCCTGCCAAATTACTATACGCTAAATGCTGAACCAACACTGTCCACACACTCCCTGGGAGACCACACACTGTGAAATTGGGCTGCAGTTTGAACATATTAATTATTTTACTCTGGGACTTTTTGTGTGAAGTTTTATAGTTTGGATGTAAACTACAACTGACTTCGGATATCTGAGCAAAGTTTAATATTTAAATATCAGTAATTTTCTGTGTATTCTGAATTGATTTGGCTCATTTTCTCTTTTCCAACTGCATTTTGTGTTTTTTTATCCAATTTCCATTGAGATGGACATGTGCATCTCATCCGTTAAATGAGAAAAAAAATGTTGTTAGTCAATGATAAGGCTAAACACTGCAATTTTCCATTTAATTCTTGCGGAACCTACTTATTTGGTATATGAAATAACTTTGCATGACATTTCCAGTCCCTACAGGTTTTGTAGATGGGGCCACCTGTGGAAGTGGCATGGTTGGAGCCAAAAACCAATGTGCAGAATGATGCCCCACAGTATAGGTTGTTGGTAGCTTTACTGGAAATTATTTGACAGTGCATTTGTCCAGATCCTGTCCCCATTCTATCTGAGTGACACTTTCGCCCTCAAGCCCTTAACCTAAATTATCAAATAATTCCTTTGATCCATGTGTCCTCCTGTCCTATTCAAAAGCTGAGGGTCACCACACTGGATTAGTGGATGTAGCCCCATGCCAGTGAAGCAGGCTAATACCTTGTCACACTTGCATAACAATGTTCAGCAAAGCTTTTTTCCCAATGATGCATAGGGTAAATATTAAAAATAGAATAAAAAAATAGAAACTTAACGTGGAAATATTCCATTTGTTGTTGAAAATAAACAAGTTTCCATCTACGCATTATAAAAAAATTCCCCAAACAACAGGAAGCTTTCAAAAACTTGAAAAATAAAAAGTCCCAGCTTCAAATGCTGCTTTTTGGTCTGTTACGGGACCGGGTATGATTCATTTTATTTATTATCTATATGTAATGCCGAAAGCCAATAGCTTAATGTCAAAGAATTAATTAAGTGCCAATCGACTCGAGAAATTCCCAAGCAACATGAAGAAAAAATTGATGAAAAGTATAATATTAGTTATAATGAAAATCTTGTATTTCTGGAAGCAAACATTTTTTTTCTGAAGATATTGTGACTGCTCTATTGGGCTTTCATATGTGTATAGAGTAGGTCGGGGCATGCAGCCCCCCTTAACTTCAAGGCGCGATTTGACCTACTTTGTAGTGTCGATTATTTGAATGCTTATGCTGTCAGGAAGGGATCACTTGCCTCTACTAATAACTAGTGAAACAAATGTCTACCAATTTTAATAATGGAGGACCAGCCATTTTTGTAAAAAATTAAAATGGCCTTCTTGCCCCGCCCATCGGGCAAGAAGCCCCCCTATGATAATCCTATGGCTATTTTTTTTGTGAGCGCATTCCACTTGAAAGTTATTTCTTGGGGTTCTTCTAGCATTTTTTAAGGCATTCTATTCACTTTTTCTGAATTTCTGAATTTTTCTGTTCATACATTTATTTTTTAATATTTTTCACCCTTTTTCAATTTCGGCCAAATTTTTTTCTATTTCAATTAGCTATTCTACCAAGATTTAAGGTAAAGTACATATTATTAAATGGTTCCTGAAGCAGCTTTGAGGCCCCAGTGAAGGGGGCTTCATGCCCCATGCCATGCGGGGCCTCTCGCCCCAAAACCACTTATTTTAATTTGAACCCTATATTTTGAACTAAAATGAAAAAAGCGTGGTCCAAATCATATTTATGTGATGGTCATAAAGTGAAGCAGTACACATATCCATTATACCTTTAAAAATTTCCAATGTTATTTCTGACAACCCCTTTCAAAAAATGTATCAAAGTTACAAAAACCGCACATGTTTTTTTGTTTCTTTAATTTCTAATATGGTTTGGTGCTTTTTGCCCTCAAGATTTGTGACGTCACCTAAAAAGCCTCTAGCTGCAATGCTATCAATAAGAAAACGCACCAAAAATGTAAGTTTAGATATAAACCTGGGGGGGCCTCTCACCTAACCC
Organism: Platynereis dumerilii; assembly: GCA_026936325.1. NCBI lineage: Eukaryota > Metazoa > Annelida > Polychaeta > Phyllodocida > Nereididae > Platynereis > Platynereis dumerilii. The sequence goes on along the minus strand of JAPTHN010000001.1, from coordinate 87,649,852 downwards.
GGGCTTCTTGCCCCGACCTACTCTAAGTCAGTAATGTCAATATACCCGAGTGATAGGTGGACTGGGGCACGTTGGTCCGCGTTTTTACTTTTTGCCTCTCAATCAAAAACCTCTCTAAATATTTGAAAAATCTCTTTACTAACTAACTTCTGAACATCTACAATACCCTTATGCCAAGTCAAGTCGTCGATCTACCTTCTATAGTTGTGGAGAAAAATAAATTTGAAAATCGTTTTTTGAGGTCCAACATGCCCCGGACCTAGCTGGGGCACGTTTGACCGCCATGTGGGACAGGTTGGACCACGGATAAAAGTCCAGGAAAGTGGAAGTGAGCGAACACCACATTTTATTCTCACAGATCACAGCACGCACTTGTGTGTCATTGCAGAATGATTATATTGGAATATTTACTCAGATAATTTTAATAAATCTTGTTTCAGCTAGAAAGGCTGGCAGATTAGCCAACTGAATTGATTTTATTCTCATATTGTACAGGAATGACTTAGGTGCTATATTAATGTTAAAAATTACAAAGCTGGCATTTTGCAGATTATTTTTTGTCAGTCAATCCAGTTTACAATCATGGTCCCTCGTGCTCCGGCCATGCTGGTCCAACCCGCTCCATCCCAACCTCTTTTGAAAATATGCATGCCTCGCTAACAAGGTTGAATGTGAACTCAGGAAACTTATATCTAACTTTGCTTAAGTAGTGATTCTTTCAATTTATGAGACTTGTCTGACTGGATCCCCCATATTTTAAGAAGGGTAACCTAGCCATCGAGACTTGGGGGGAAAAAGTCACTTTTTATGCCGAAAATCAGGAAACCTGAAATAGAATTTAAACTTTTCCTCAAATGCTCATGAACTATTTTGACCAAAAGGCATACCACTAAAGGTCTCTTCATTGGAGATTTGGATTTGGGGATGGTCCAATGTGCCCCAAGGTCCAACGTGCCCCTGTCTCCCCTACCATATGACACTTTTAAAAAAGAGAAATCACATTTACTGAAATTCGTCAATTTTTAGACGGTTGATTAAACTTCTGCCAAAATGATAATCAAGTCTACTCAGTGTTTATTCACATGTGTACAATTGGATGTGATAAACAAACAGGTGATATCTTGAAGTATATTTTGTTTGTCTCACATTATTGAAAACTGTCTGGAAATTCTAATGTTACTTTGACATTCGGCAGGATTGAGTAGTGAGCAACACCTTTCCACTCAGGGAAATAGACTCAGGCCAGACTGTAAAGAATAACATATTTTCATAATCCATGGGAAAATTTTAAATCAAAAAATTTTGATTGGATGACCAGTAATCAGTCACTTTTGAGACATTCCCATGGGAGGAGTTATCTCTGAACAAAAGAACCTATTTGGTTAGGGGAGACAATTGGGCAGTCACAGACTCTCAAAGACCAGCCTCTTCTGATTTCTAATTACCATACTCACCAACTAACTTGCATGTGATTGGTCTAGGGCAGGGCCATTCTCAAAAGTGTGATAAGGTCTTTTTTTAGAAGGTGCATCTTTCCTGATAGTATGCTTATTCTGCTTATTTATGTTGTGGCATTACCAATAAGACATCTGCCTATTATGAAGACGATGTGATCAACACAACCTCGTGTCACACATGCAACTGAGTGCATGCCATTCCGGAAGTACCCAAAGTCAGCACACACGCATTAGGTCATTTAGGCCACTGCATGCGGAGTGCATTTCCTGGTCATCAGGGCAGGTGGTGACTCTAGGTGGTGACACAGGACTTACTGGTGACATGATGGTGAATCTTGTGACATGATCAAGACATGATCAAGGCATTTGTCTCCACATGTTCATGCCCTGCACTTGTACATGCTCAGGTCATTTTGACATGCTTATACCATACACGAAAAGGTCAAACTGGAGAAAAAAAATTCTATTGTCTGGATTAGACAACCACTTTGACCGGACGCATTTTAGACAATCATTGTCTGATTCATTTTTCAGTGCAGTTTGGTCACATGGTGGTCGCATCCCTGCGTCATAAGACCATCCCATTTTCAGTCATTAAAGTGGTCTCTCTTGGGATGCAGTGTCTCTTCGGGTGCAAAATGTCAGATTGAACAGCACTAACTGTGATGAGACTGGCAGAATTCATGGTCATGAGTAAATTCAGTTCTTTCATGTTTTTAAAACCCCCAACTTTGGGCCTCCCTATCTGGTATTAATAATTATGATATATATTTAAAGACTATTTATAACATGTGACCAAGGAGGCTCAAATGTGTCAGTTACAACTTTCAGGGCAGTTGTTCCACCCCAGGGGCAGTTGCCTGTCAGTTGCTGCATGTGAATTCTGGCAGAGTGCACTGCCTCTGGCAGCTCAATGATGTTGCCTTTTATGCATGTATATAGAGTACAATCTGTTAATAAATTTTAAGAGCAAAATGTACTTAACAGTTTATTACAGTAAAAGGCAGTTGCACTTTTAAGGTAAATTGTTCTTTGCAGCGAAAGTCAAAAGCATTGATTCAAGCTAAACTGAGGTGGCTCAGGATATCACGTTTCAGGCCTTCTGATTGGATCCTAATAACCTAACACACCTAATGATTGGGTATGAGATGAGAATGCCAAATACCATGCTCATGCATCTAATTCTGGCAGTGAACTCTGCCAGAATTCACGTGCAGCAACTGACAGGCAACTGCCCCTGGGGGGGAACAACTGCCCCTAAATTTGAAACTGACACATTTAAGCCTCCTTGGTCATACGTTATAATTTGTTTTAAAAATATCATAAGTATTAATACCAGAAACTGAGTCCCAAAGTTGGGGGTTAATCAGAAAGAACTGAATTCACTCATGTGTGATCATGAATTCTGCCAGTCTCTTCACAACTAGCCCTGTTCAGCAACAAAGGGACTTGGGTCAGTCTGCCTCACCCTGAAGAGGAATCTATGCTTCTCACTTTTACTGTATATCGATTCTGATGAGTTAAAGCCCACCGTATAAAATTTGGTCATTTCTGGTCGTCTTGGTCATTTTTGGTCAGTGCTATCAGTGCAACCAAGAGACACTCGTGACACTGGAAGTGCATTTGGTCAAATTCGATTTGACATGCTGGGCATTGTGCAACACCTGTGTGCATCACATGCATTCCTGACCTGCCCTCATCCTCTGTCAAGCTGACCCAACTCTTTCATGTACAGGTATCTCAGGCTAATTAGTGTTGGTTAATCAAACACAAGAAGGTGAACTTACAACCATGAACTCACTAAACCAACCATGAACTCTCTCGACCCACAAGACAAATAGAAGTCCTTGCACTAAAATGTTTGCACCGACCACAAGCAAAGTCACTCCAGGTTAATCCCCACAAGTTCGACCTGTTGATTTTTGAAAGGTCAAACAAAAAAGAAAAGGCTGATCAAACTTAAAAAGGGAGAGAAATCAAAAAAAATTTTAAAGTCTTGTTAGAAGTTAATTTTGGCTTTAAATCATAAAACAATACTTAGACTCATCTACCAACTATTGTGTCACTTTATTCTGGAACTTCTGGACATATCAAGATGTTTTCTATTCAATTTATCAGTCATTCTATTTCACTATCCTCATACTGTCCATTCTGTCTTTAGTCAATGTAATGTTGGCTTGGTGAAATGCAAACTGTATGGAATGTCAATTTATGATTTTGAGTCTTTGGAAGCAAGTTGAATTAAAAGTAAAAACTATTAAAAAAATATGGGCGCTGTTAGAGTATTTAATAATGTAATGTAAGACTTCGAGCTGTTTGCGGATTAGCGGCCCCTTATCACATTTGTTGAGAATGGCCATGTCCTAGACCAATCAGGTGCAAGTGAGTTGCTGAGTATGGTAATTAGAAAACAGAAGAGGCTGGTCTTTGAGACTCAATGACTGCCCAGTTGTTTCCCCTAAACCAGTAGGTTCTTTTGTTCAGAGATAACTCCTCCCGCGGGAATGTCTCAAAAGTGTCTGATTACTGGCCATCCAATCAAAACGTGTTGATTTCAAATTTTCCCATGGATTATGAAAATATGTTATTCTTTACAGTCTTGCCTGAGTCTATTTCCCTGAGTGTGGTTAATCAGTTCATTCAGTGCTTATCATATCATGCAGCTGTGACAATAAACAAACTAATTAAATGACTTAAGGTACTACATGAAATTAGAAGATTAGGAGGCCAACAGAAAACTGTCGATGATGTGCCAAAGCCAGTTTGCAAATTGAAAGTAAGAAAATAATTTTTTCCAGTGGACCGCCAATCCGCAAAGAGCTATAATAGAAGCCCAAATGAACCTCTTAAAGTGTCATTTTCAAAATAAGAGGCGTAATTTTACAATGCATCTATTGTTGATCAGTTCCGTAATCTGGTTTCCTCTTTTATATGATTAAGACATAAATGCATGTACATGATTAAAATTTCAATCCCTACCTGTCATGACAAGTGTTATAAATCTTTGAAAATAAACATTTCACGAAAATAATGCTCAGAACATTTTTCAAATCAGCTATTTTAAAGTTTTCCTAATTTCCCCCAAAATAAATTAACTTAATATGAAATTAGATTAATACAAAGTGACTTACCAGTGTAGCGTATGGATACCAGTGCTGGGTGATTTTGAGGTCTGTAGTGGATTTCTGGCCCTTTATGTTGGCAGAAGCCCTTGCCTGGCCCTGGCCACCTCTGCCTGCCAATATAACAAGTCCAGTGGCCCAGGTAGCTCAGTGCATAGGTTAGAACTGCCAGGTCATCAGGTGGACCTGTGGATACCATCCATTTCGCCAGCTGTGTCAAATACCGAGCCCTCACGATATGTTATATGTTATATGTATATGATTTTGTGGTACAGGGAGACTGGTTTATATAGGTATCCTTGCTTGCCACAATCATGTAAGAACATTACATTTATTAGTCAATCACGTGTAAAAACCTACACTACAGTTAATGGAGCCCACAGGGATGATCTCAGGAGATGGAAACCCACTTGGCGACTTCATATTTAATTCAATCAATGACCGCTTATTTTCCACGAGAAAGGGGAAATGTAAATTTTATAGGTGGGCAATGATTCCATATCTGACAATGTGTACACGTTTAAAGATGAAAAGAAGAGAAGAAATTTATCATCCTGTCTGCATCAAATATTGATGTTGCGTAAGGTTCTCGTGCATGTACCACTGGTTTAATAAAAAAGATCTCCATATATATGGGCTATAATGGCCATGTGATGAATCAACTTCAAGATTTCCCAAATAAAAAGTTGTTAAGCAATTTAAATATGATTAATCTAGTATATATAATGTATATTATATATTAGCTTGTTTTCACATCGATCTAGAACCCCTCTGACACATTTTTGAAAGATTATCTTAATATCCGCTTATGAAGATCAACGACAAATTGTTCTCTGAGACAGAAATCAAACCCATGACTAGTCTTATACAAGGCAAAGATGTCAGAACTCAAGGATAAGTGTCTTCATAACCAATTTGACGGCAGAGCTGGTTTCATCAGTCGAGGACTTGAGGAACTGTCACTTTGAACTGCAATTTGTTCAGAAAAATCAGGAAAACAATCTGAGAAAAAAATCTAGGTTTTGCCAGCAGTCAATAAGAAACACATATAGAAATGTGTGGATTTGCTATTGTTATGAGTTATTACTTTTCCATTTCTAGACTTCTAGTGCCCTTGACTCGGGCATATCCTATTGGCATTTCCCACTGTACTTGCTCATGAAAGTTCTGCAACATCCATCACCAAAGGTTGCACCTCAGCTTCCGAATTAATGGACTCTTCAGTGTTGCAAACTGGTTGGCATCAGTGAGATGAACGTTCTGAAATATTTATGAAGTACATGGCTCATGATGGCTGCTATGTTTGCCTGAAGTAGTGCAAATTTATGCACAGACGCCTCTAATAAGTGTTGTGAAAAACAAGCAGAATCATTTGCAATGGGCAAACTCAGCAGTGTGATAGACAGCTGGCCCGGGAAGAGGATAGATCCCAGGAAGATATGTGCTGTCAATATGTCATTTTAGCTATTTTATGGGATTTTCTTTTTACAGATTCTTTCAAGTGCAGAAATTGTACTTGAAACTTCAAGAGTCACACTCTTGTAATGAAATGCATTCATAGACATAGTGCACATGAAATTTGCCAGAATTTCAAGATCTAGATTTAACACCATTTTAAATGAAGTCACATGGAAACCATCGATTTTCAGTTTTGCCCGAATCTTAGTGTTTCCAAAACTTCTTTTTTTTTTTTTCTTTTTTTTTTGGGGGTGGGGGGTTGGCAACATTTCAGGACTTAGGCCTATCTCAATTAATTATTGGTACAATACCTAGGTAATCGTGCTCATTTGGTTTTTTACAGTGTTGACTCAATTTCTATAATCAACTGTGTGAAAAACTAGCAGAAGCATGTGCAGTGGGCCTACTCAGCAGTGTGATAAACACCTGCAACTACTGAGACCTACAAATGCACATCCTCAGGGAGAGGGTATCCCATAAAGATATGAGCTGTCCAATATCCATATGCCATTATTGCTGTTTTATGAGGTTTGAAAGTTCTTTCATGTTTTGCTGCTGCAAAGAAAACCAAAGATCATTTGAGTGCAGAAAGTGTTTATAACACTCCAAATACTCACAGTGCAGAAATGAAGTGCAATATATTTCCGAACTTATCAAGTATTGGTACATCACCAAGACCTCTGATCATGCCTGTATGCTCTTAATTTGTCAACAGTCATCAGGTCCTCCGGTACATTTTTTTTTTCAAATTCTCATAATCTCATTGCAAGTATAACATTCACATGCAGCTGGTTGCAGTTCTGAGTCGGCACTAGTTGCAGCATCAAAGAGTATGAAACTTATCACAATGCACAGCTTGGCGCGACTTGGGTCCCTTTTAAAAGTTTTGAAATTTATTTTTATAAGTTATGGATGATTTAAAGTTTTGAAAATCACATGGGTTGGTATTTAAGCTAATCTCCCTTCTGTCTGTTTGCATGCATGTGGTTCTGAACATGCAGTCATATTCTAGTCTGACCAGAGCTGACCATAGTGACCAGCCATGCCTATGTCAATCATGAACAGAAGTGGAGCTATAAGGGGATCTGCAGCCTGCATCCTGCAGTGATTAAACTGGCAGCTATCTTGCTGCAACCTGCAGAGCTGTAGTGCCTGCACCTGGGTGGTATCAAGGGCAATGTTTTAATAGCTTACTAGCTCATTGTTGCCTATTGCTGTTTGTAGAGGTGTGAAGATATAAAGTGAGTTGTACTCAAGGTTATTCACAGATGACAGAAACCAAGAAATTTAGTAATGATAGTACATGTATTTTTGACACTTGCAGAAATATAGTGTCCCTCAAAGAAATTCTACCAGAGAATGTTGTGCATTGGCCTGGCATTAGTGAACTTCTTGAACGATGCTTTGCTGCAAGTGTCGATTGGTTTAGAAACTTTAGCCCCCCATGCAATAATTCTTACATTTATTCTCAGAGGATTAGCCCATAATAAAACGAAATGTCCAAAAAGGAAGAGGAAACTACATAACGTTAAAGGTCGAGGAAAAGGAAGACTGGCATAACAGACAGTGATGACATGACAAAGGTCGAAGGGAACGAAGATATTATATTTAGATGTTAAGAAAAATTGTTTTAAACTTTTTACCAACCTTTACACCAGGAATTCATATTTTGCATTTTAATCCTTTCTGATAAAAAGACATTCTACATGTAGGCCTAAATTCGTAAATTTCTATTAATAAGTCATGTGGAGTCGAAAACAGATTTACCTTTTCTTCAATTTGCTTTGCTAAAAAAACTGTGTTTTTTGTTGTTGTTATTATCCAATTATCTTTTCACAAGAAAAGGCTGACCAGTGCACCACCTCAATGGTGCATGGCCTCAATTAAGGTCATCACAGTTTTAGATCACAGTTTTAGAAAGCGGATTAACTGCTCCAAGAAAACGAGCATTTAGATTTAAGGTTCAGTTGCCACAAAGCATTTAAGGTCTTTCGTACATATATCACACTGAAAGATGAAAGAAATGAAGAAGCATTGATTAGGGAGGTAAGTGTGCAGATATTATAGGGTTTGCGTTACTTGTAACGGGAATAATCACTTGCTGATAATTAAATTGTTATTAAACCTTTTATGCTTAAAATAAAGGTATAATTGTGCATTTGTTTTTACCGGAATACCCTAGAAAGATATAACTGAAGACTTGCTATAAAACTAACCCATTTTAGATTTAATAAATAATATATGAACCAATAGTGGACTGCTTGGTTGATGCATGTGTGTTTTTGTGTCCAACAAAAAGTATAGGCCTATCATCCAAAATTCAAGTAAAATTGTCATGACATGATGTGGGCCTGTGCATGTACAGCAAAAGTCAACTTACTTGTACATTTTAAAATCACAGTTGAGCTGGACTTAGCCTTCAGCTCAGCTGCTCAAGGCTTTGGAATTGGGTAGTAACTGAATTCACTCCAACTCCCGACTCCTTTGGCTTTCTGAAAACGACTCCGACTCCTCTTAGGTCTCCTGAATTACGACTCCGACTCCCGACTCCCCTTATCGGCATCATTGCACACCTATTTTGTACGATCAACACTCAACAGGGGTAAAAAGTAATTCTACTATGATTATATAGGATTTTGTACATGAACACTTGTTTGGGAAATTTTGTGTAAAAATTTGAATCCATGCATTTCAAGTTGTTTGTAAATTGTTTGTAAATTACATTAACTAATTTTAGGAGTCAGGAGTCATCAATTTAATTTTCGACTCCGACTCCTCATGAAAATCAAGTTTGACTCTGACTCCACAACTCCAACTCCGACTCCACGACTCCAAATCTGACTCCACGACTCCAACTCCGACTCCAAAGCCCTGTTGGTAAGTAGTGATCAGTACTGAATGCTAGTCCCAGAGCTCCAGGAGCTATTGGTAGACCAAAATATAGGTTGACTAACCTTTCAAAATGTTTTTAAATTTAATCAAGGTAGGGACACATGTACCTGTTCAACTGATAGCTCTCCCAGAAAAAAAAAGAAGAAAAAGATGAGATTGTTTAAAAAAGAACATAACTGGCTACTAACCACATTCTTTTCGCATTTTCAACTAACAGCGAATATTTCTCAACATACGTTTCGAATGATTGTGAAGTATTTGCTGATACCACACTTTGTGACAGTTACATTGTGAATATTGTTTGTAGGTTGCTAAGTTAATAACTGCAAGTTGGCAAAGAAAATGAATTGATTAGTTTGGTAGCTACAATTGTCTGCTTGGTCGACAATATTTGAAAATAGAAAGCAGTACTATAAGCCTGCTGTGCTTTTCCCAATTTATTTTACAGGAATGGGGTCATTCTCTCTCTTACTTATTTACTTGCCTCAACACTTAAATTGATTGTTTACAACGCTTCAAAGTAAAATGAATTTTGCTGTCTTCCCAATTAAGCATCGCAAGAAAAATACAATAAAAAATCCATTGAATTTGTTGACAAATAAAATTCCCACCAGTATTACAAGAGATATCCATACCTACATTTCAATTGATACATTGCCTTTCAGAACAAAGAAAACGTCAAATAAACTACTATTATTCGGGCATCCATCAAGTTGTTTAGACAGACCTGCTAATGTGTGAGTACCTTTTTGTTTCTGTACTTTTTTTTCAAGACCTGTTGTGTTATTTACTTAGCAAAAAAGTTAAGCCATACACAAGAGTCAGGTGAGAAAAACCTTTGTTAAACAATAGCACAATGGAAGACAGTGTATAATACAGTCTACCTCCAATAGAAATAGCTAAGGTTAGGCAGGTAGCAGGGGGTAAACGTACAAAAGCATGTGGGGTATAGCAAGGTGTATAGTTAGGTGCTTCACTATTATGCACATAGATAGATAGATAGATAGATAGACAGATAGATAGATAGATAGATAGATAGATAGATAGATAGACAGGTAGATAGATAGATAGATAGATAGATAGATAGATAGATAGATAGATAGATAGATAGATAGATAGATAGATAGATAGATAGATAGATGGTTGGTTGATTGATTGATTGATTGATTGATTGGCTATAGTTAGTTGGTTGGTTGATTTGTAGATTTATCGATTGAGTCGTTTCTATATGTGTTTGATTGATTGACTGACTGAATGACTTACTGAATGACGTGACATTTGGTATTTTTCAAAAATGCGCGTGTATACACGAGTATAACAGCTAGATTGATTCTGCATCATGATATCTCCCTGTTACAGCTACTGGACCATTCCAGATTATCTTGGACATAAAGTTGAAGTCACTATAGTCTGCAACTTATTACCCAAGGCTAACTGAACTTGAGGGCAATGACTTCTCACTGGTATATATGATTCCACACAGCACACATTAGATATGCCTCTGCCAAACATATTCTGACAATACAATACAGCTGAGCCCCTGTAACAATGAGCCAGAAATAACAGGAAATATATAGCAGATGTAGAGTGTGGAGGTCTGGACTAAGACCCTCAATATTCCTTGCTAGGATACTAGTCCATAGGCCAGTGCAGGATAGTCATAAGCCACAGGCCTAGAAGCTGCAAGGAAGTTCAGTGTGTTGTGACAGCCAACAGGCATAAGTCAGTGGTTCGTGAGTTGGAATGCTTCTGCCAAGGTCAGGGGTGCACAAGAGAGGATCCAACCCCCCCCCCCATTCTTGGCTCACCCCGATCCTTTTGCTTGTTACTAATCAACTACTGACAGAATAAATAAACAGAGCCAGCCATCCTCAGGGGCCCAGGTAGTACAGGTGAGATTTTATAGACAAGATAAACCCCCAACAAGTGTGATAGTGGTGGTTCTGTGTTTCTGGAATGATCAGGTGGTGACCAGGAAGATCATGCTATTGAAATGTGGGAGTATTTTTAGCAAGGTGTCAAACAGGGAGGAGTTATTAGCTCCCGGGTGAGCCATGTAACCCACTTGGGACCCCTGGGCTGACTCGACTGGCGAAAACAAAAAGGGGGCCACATTTCTGCAGTCTTGCTGGCTAGGTGATATTCAGGAGTCTTCCTCAGGTGCCTTCCTGAGTTCATTTCGCTGTGATCCGGCAAGAGGTGAAGCAGCCCGCCGGACACCTGTACACACAAAAGCTTCTACAAACTAAGCCGAGCTGTTGTCAGACTGTGAGACTAGACCTCTAGGCCAGGATTGGAACCCAGGACCACCCCAGGTGTATAGCAGGGTATCCTAGCAGCAGCTGCAGCAGCACTCAGCATGGCGTCTGAGATGATGGCTGAAACGAACATAAAGATGTCAGAATCATCAGGGGCCCAAATAGGAGATCTGGTCAACCACAGGATGATTGTAACGAATGGAGAAACGCTGGGCAACCCCTCTGTGGGCCCTACGGTGCTGGAGATGAGCTGTAGTGCCGAGAACAACACTGAAGACAGCATAGACAAGCAGAAGTACGAGTCAAGGCAGAAGGAGCACAGGGAGAACGAGGAGGACGGGGCAGTGGTCAAGCACAGGAACTACGAGGAGCTAGCCGAGAGGACCAGGGTTCAAAACCTCGAGGACGCAGAGGTCTCTTCCAACAGCACCATCAAGTTCGAAGAGCAAGAAAAGATACGAGAGAAAGACGGTGAATCAAAGGTTGCAGAATACAATGCCACGTGCTCAGAGAAGCACGAGACTACAGTGAGCACCACAGAGAAGATAGGAGACCGAGAATTCACGAGAAGAAGGTCCACCTCCAAGTCATTGACTCGCACGTGCAAGAGGATAGAAGACATGGAGGATTTTGCAACTACTGCTCTGGCAAACGGAAGCCACGTGGATGGAGGGAGCAACACCGAGACGACAGAATCGAACGAGACAAGTGAGTCGAGTGGATTTGAGAAGGGAGATGGGGAGGATGTGCTGGTCAAGAGGTCAGAGAAGACAACCAAATCAGAAAGGAGTTCTACAACAATCTCTGGCAAAGGAGATCCCGCTGTGTTTGAAAAATATGAGGGACTTTTAACCCAAAACAAAACTAAAGGTGCTCTCATTGACCTTGGAGCTCTGGGGGAGATTAAACTGAGCCCGAAAGTAGTTTCGTCAGGGGAGAATACTGAGGAGAACACCCTGGAGAGGGACTTCCAGAAATCAGATTACTTCAATCCGGATTTAGCTGGCCTGGATTTCAGCAGCACCAACTTAGAGGACAAGAAAGTTACCAATGGGGTGAAAGCAGAAGCAAGTGAAGAAGCTACAGCAAAAACACAATCGACTGCTACTGATTTTGTGAGACAAGTGAAGGAACATGCGCAAGAGAGAACTGCAGCAGCTACAAGCAGCAACAGCATCAAAAGTTTGAGCAACAGTGGGGCTGCCATTGCATCGTCCACTGTGAAGGAAGAAGGGGGAGCATCTGAGGAAGGGGGCAAGGTGAGCTCCAGTAGCATCTCTACCAACATCAACAGCAGTAGCAGCACCAGCAATAGCACAAGCATCAACAGCAGCAGCAGCAGTACCAGGGTGCAGGAGGCAAGTGAAATCAGTAAGACCAGCAAGAGTTGCACTGAGAGCACTGATAGCAGTAACGTGAGAAGGGAGTGCGTTTCCATGGCAGAGCAAAACGGCCACTGTGAGGGGGAGCTGCATGTGGGTGGGGGTGCATTGGAGGAAGATGATGAACCCAGGAGTTTACCCCCATCATTCAACAGGCGTCGCCCCCTCTATGACGACGAGGAGGACGACTACGAGTCAGCCAAGAGTCTTCCTCCACCCTTCGCACCCAAGAATAGAGCAGCCACTGACGACCTGATCAAGAGGATCTTAGCAGAAGCAAAAGGAGGAACTAGCAGCAGCTCAGACAGCACATCCACAGCTAAGATGAACGGTACAGCAAGTGACAGCCCTAGGACCCCATCCAGCCCACTTGCCAGCCCCCTCACCAGCCCCCTCAGCAGATCAGTGACCAGTCCACTGAGCCCAACAGGCAAGATGAAGGTGAAGATTGACATGGGAGGAGAGAAGGATTTAGCCGAGACATCCAGCACAATCTCCAGCTCTTCCGAAATGAGCAACTCCAGAATGGAAGAGAGGAGCTCCGCAAAGGATGAGGCTCTCGGCTTGAAATCTGAGTCGCTCAGCATGAGAAATGAGTCCATGAGCAGCATGAAGAGCGAGTCGCAAGGCATGAAAAGTGAGTCATTGAGCATGCAGAGTGAGTCCATGCACAGCTCTTCATCTTCCAAAGCTGTTGGTGCTGAGAGGAAACGTCTTTCTGCTGAAGAGGATGAGATGTCTCTGTTCGAACGCCGACTGGCAAAAGGAGTCGAGAAGAAATTAGCTAACATCTTCACTGGAGAAGATGGCGAGGGGAGAAACAGCATGGAGTCTGACCACAGCAGAAGCTCAGCCTCTGAAAAAAACAGGAGCCTTGCATCATCCAGCATGGACCAGCAGAACAGCTCTTACAGCCGATTGGAACAAAGTTCCTCTTATGGCAAATCGAGCGCTGATTACGACGACAAGAGCAGTTTGTACAGCCGCAAGTCTGGAAGAGAAGAGACGGATGACTTCCAGAGCAAATACACAAGGAGGAATGAACAGGATGAGCAAAAGGATGTCCTAAACAAGTACAGCCGCAAGGAGAAAGATGAGTTCGATGAGCTTGATGATGAAATCAACGCATGGCGCAAGAACTTCCGTGAACAGCAAGCGAGGAAGCAGAGGGCTTACATGGAGGAAGCAGAAGACGACGATGCTGCCCTGGTTCCTTATCAAGCAGGAGGAAGAGGTCGCTTGGTGCGCCAAGGGTATATGGACGCGGAGGAGGATGATGATGCCTTTGCCCTCGTGCCCCGCAGACCTCCTCCACCGGAGTATATTCCTGATGAAGAATTCGAACCGACAAGAAGAGCTGAAACAGGAGAGATTGTGACAGAGCGTACGCAAGAGATCCGCACTGTTGTGGACAAGCAAGGAGCTGTGCTGGAAAAGCTGAGAAGGGCTTCAAGCAGTTTTGATGAACTAACAAGTGAAATTAAAAACCTCAAGGCACAAGTAATTGAGAACTCAGCCAGGAGGTCCTTCCTCATGGATGATGAGTTTGACGATGAGGAAGATTCTGCCTTTGGACCTCCTCCTCCTGCTAGGGCTGGTCGTTTGGGCAACCGCTACGCAAGTGGCTCTAAAAGTTTCGATTTCTCTTCTTACACTCCGGGAAGTTACTCCTCCTTCCGAGCCAACCGATTGGCTGACGTGGATCGCGAATACACGGATAACATCACTTCTGGAGATTCTCTTGGTCTTGCTCGCTACAAGAAGCCCTCATACACCACAGATGATGATGACTTCTCCTTCTCAAGCTCCAAGACGAGCAGCAGCTACACAAGCAGTTACAACAAAAATCGATTTGCCAGTAGGGGTCTCGGTCGTGTCGGCAGATCCAAGTCTCTATACGATGACACCGCAGATCACAGTGATGGAGATGAGTTTGAGGAGTACAAGCCAAGGTCACGACCTCTGCCTTCTCATGATGATGACCAGCCTTCTTACATGGCCAGTGTCGGTCCTGGTTATGGCTCCGGCCACGGATCGGGCGACCCTGACCTTGGTAGGAGCAGCTATCGCTCTCGTTTCTCATCCGCTGATGACTCGCAGACGTCCAGCAATCGTCTGAGCTACACTTCTCGCTTCTCCAGTAGCAATAGCACCTCTGATTCCCAAAATGGCGGTGGTTACAGATCACGTCTTTCTCGTGCTAACACTCTGTCTGACTTTGATTTTGACCGGCCCTCGTCGAAATACAGCTCAACGTCTTCTAACAGTGGATTTACCTCTCGGTTCCTGCAAAAGGTCAGGGAAAAGAAGACGGATGGTGGCGCAGTGGAGGCTCCCTCCGAGGATGCCCCCAAGAAATCGTCCAAGCCCTTTAAGAGCCGCTTCCTGAGGGCCTCTTTTGATAGCAGTGACTTTACCAGCAAGAGCAGTAGTTATGTGTCTCGTTTCAAGGGCACCTCAGACAGTTCCTCTTCCATTGGTGCCAGTAAATCATCTGACACAGTTGCCGACACTTCCGCCCCCAGTACTGACACCGCTGCTTCGGATAAAACTGAGGAATAATTTCTTTCTTGTACAGGTATATTCCTTTATCAGTCTTAATTCAATACTATAGCTTGTGAGCATTTTTTTCGCTTAGTCAGTAAAAATTTCAACTTTTTCTGTTTATTTTGGACCTTTTATCATGTTAAATGACTGTTATTTTCCTTTACATTCAAAATTTCTATCTTGTGAGTCTCTTGTAAAAAAAGATTACTATTCAACAAGAAGTCTTTAAAATTTCCCATAGTCCAGTTGCAAGATTATGTTTTCTTGCCAGCAAAGATGAGCAGTTTCTCAGCTCAGGCCTACATTATATTCGATCAGCAGTTTCTCGTGCCCCACATGCTGACAAATATCCAGGAAAGTTATAGGTAAAGGTCATAGTTTTTACCTTGATGTGCAAGCAACATGGTCAGTATCAATTTTCAGAAAATTGAAGAAGTCATGAAATTAACATGTGCACGACTTGCATTTCATAGTGTGGTTATGATTAGAATACAACTCTCTAGTTACTGCAGCTATTGCTAAATGTCAATCTGGGTTTTTTTCTTAACTGTGGTAATACCTGGCTGGGACAGTATGTCTGTGTTTAGAATATGGAGCTGGTGTTTAGCTATCCCACATAACCTGCCAGCTAGATGATCCATCCATCACTGCGAGGGTTTTTGTGGGAAATTGCAAAGGTCAACTGCCCTGTATTTGTGTGCCCACACTGAGGCAAGAGGAAATGTCACCTTTCCACATGGACTGCAAAGCAAATGACCATCTGGCACATTGTCCTTAGCTAAATTTAGCTCCCACCTGGAATTACATTGTTATGCAACATGGAAAAACAAACATATATATTATCCTACAGAGCATCCCTTTGCATGGTGTTATCAACAAGTGTGTTTTGTGAGCAGGTGTGAAAAACTAATGAAAAAAAAATTTGGAAAAAGTAGAATTTGAACAAATAAGTTAATTGGGGAGGCCCAGTTCAAATGAGCCAGCAGCATACTAGTTCATCATTTACAGCAATAGTTGTGGAACTTGAACAAATAAGTTAAGTGGGGAGGCCCACTACAAGTGAGTCAGACCACGGAAGTTTATCATTTTCAAGAATAGTTTTAGGTTTTGGAAGTTCATATAAACGAAATAAAATGCAGGTACAGGAGTATGTGAATTCGATGAAGAAAGCAGAAAGGTTATTTTATTTTTTATGATCCATTAAAAGGTCTCTTGCTTTTCGACAACACTTTATCGATGGAACAAGTACACCTTGTCAAACTTTAGACAAAAAGGAGAAAACATCTTCAAAGGTGCAAAGGCATTAGAGCTCATTGCAGATTGGCGGTCCAGTGGAAGTCTTGATTTTTTCATTTTCAACTTCCAAACTGGCTTTGCCACGTCATTCACAGTTACCTGTTTGTCTTCTAATCCTCTTATCAGGTGCATATCTTGCAAACAAAGTTAAATAGTTTGTTTATTGACACCTATGCTGATAGGTACATCACATGCTAACTTAACCAATAAACAGTAACTGATGCAAACAAATCATTAAAACACTTTTAAGCCAGTGACATCACATGGCCAAGTTAAAAGTTAATTTTTAAAGTTATGTGGGCCGCTGATCCGCAAAGATCTATAATATTTACAGTTTCAAGCCTCCGCTTCTGTTTTTTCTTGACCCTTCTGTAGGTGGTATGCTTCTGAGCAAACAAGTAATACATTCTCTTATTTTGCGGTGACTGTTTTAGAACGGTAGTTTGGGTCATACGACAACTTCAAATGTAATCATATCTGATTTACTGAATATGTAAAATTTTTGCTTTTTTATCAATTGATTAGTTAGGACTTAAAAACCGCCCTTTTTGGTCGATGAGATGACTTTTCAGTGTGTCGACTCCAAGGAAAAAGTATTATTCTGAGATCATTGCCATGAAGTGGTTATGTTATGACAATATTTGATAGTTTTAGTGCCACGTCAAAAATTGGTTTGTTTTTGTGAGTGTTTTGTTGTCAGAGTCGTCTTATTAAACCAACTTTCTTCCAAGATATTAATTCTGAAAGCTGTCCCAATTTTTCAAAATTCATATAATTTAAATGTTATCCCTTTCTTCTTTATCTTTACAAAATCTTTGGATTGTGTGATTCAAGTTGGTTATACAGACTGTAGACAGGATGTACACCTTTACACAGAAGTTTAGAAGTAGAGAGACTGTATGGCTCCACATGTGCTAGTTACGCACGTGGCACATCCAGGAATAGTCGACCTAGTTATTGGCACCAGGGATCCTAGAAGTTAGCAGCATCTACCCATCAGCAATGTACAGTTGGCTGCTGGTTTCCAGGCAACCTCCTAGAAAGCTGCAAATACTCCCACAGAGGCTGTTCCCATCAACACTATACCATATTTACAGATTGCTTATCTTTTGAGGGTGATTTTGTAGGTTTTTCTAGGTTTTCTTCTTAATTCCCTGTATGAGGAGAGGGCTCAAAATGATTGTCTGGTGACTTATGTATGACTCGATCTGCGAGTATACAATTGGTGATTTTTGGATATTTAAATCAAAGGCCGAAGTCTCCAAGAAAATCTTATAATTATGGATACTGTTCATTTATTCATGTGGTCAATCTCTATGACTTCCAGAGGAAATTAATTCTTTTCCATAGCACCAACACAATTTTGTTTAGTAGTTTCTATAGATCTGTAATAAATATTGTTACAAGTTTTGCATGGGTTTTGAACAGATTGTAATAAGGTTTTTAGGGGCCCTGTAAAGTTTTCATGCTTTTTATGAGGTTTGTGTTTAATTTATTAGTTGCTCAAACAAAGTAGATGTAATATTATATTACAAAATCTGAATTTGTTCAGAACACTTGTCATGAATATATGGCAGTTTTAAAAATTTCCAAAAATCTGTCCTGTTCCATTATGACAGACCCAAATAACAGATTTTCCAATTATATTCCCTCAAAAGAAGAGTGTAAGGCAGGTTTGCAGCCAAAAGACTGTTTAGTTAGGAGAAATACTTCCAGGAGTACTGATTTTGTTTTATTTGTTGAAAGGTTCAAATTTGTTGAAACAGCATGTTTTTAAATGTTTTAGCCTCGTAGAATCCATTGGTCACTCCAGCATAGATTTTTTGGCTCCTCAGACCGAGCCCTTTTTGGGTTCCAGTTCAACCAGTTGCATGTATCGGAGTAGACGGGTTGCAAATGGCAAGATCATTTTGAGTTTTTCTGATGATTGTTGTTCAGGCTGATTTTATGCAATCAAGTTTGTTATTTCATTGTTTCCCAAACTTTCAGACAGTCTTGTCCATTAGAAGAACTCATGCAGTGAAAACTGGAGTCCTGAGATAATTTTCTTCTCTGCCAGCTAATTACTTCAGGATGTCTGTGTACACCACTACACCTGTCCGTAAACCATATAAATCTGTCTGATTAAAACACCATCTATTAGTCTTTTTGTTGCCAAAGTTTTTGAGAAGGTTCTGTAGCTCTTTCAAGGCAGGTATGATACCCTCACCGAGACAGACAATTTATTACAAATCTGCTTCCAGGAATCTCCACCCTCGCAAGCCCTGTACATTCATGTAACTAACTGCCAGCACAGTAAATCACTGCACTACATGATGGTTCTACGCACCGATTGAACAAAGGAAAGGAAAAAAGAATGACTGAATCGAAAGACAGATAGAAAGAAAGAAAAAAGGAAAGAAAAAGCATCAGTCTTTCATCTTTCTTCATTCTATCTTTCAATATTCTTCCTCTTTCCGTCCTTTTATCTTCTCTCCGTCCTTTTATCTTCTCTCTTATTTCCCTAGTTTCGTCTCTCCTCTTTAGCTCCATTTTGTATGCAATCTATCAACACTATTTTTAATACATAATTTTTTGCTCTAAGATTATTTGTTCATTGTATGATTCAGTTGAGATGCAGGACCTCAAATCATTAATTACAGGTGTAACTATATTTGAGTAAATTGAGAGCAATGTCTGTAATTTGATTGTGTTATCTGAAGACTTGTGTATTTATACAAATCAAAGGAACAGTATGTACACAACCCAGACAACCTCCTGACCCCAACCAAACACAGTAGGAATACAAAATGGCAAAAATAACAGGATATGCTCATTCGGTGACCTGACCTTGACACACATACACAAGCTATCAATCTCCATGGTACCCGTTTATTAATACTTCCGACCTTGCCCCTAAACCCTGGCTGATATGGAAGCCAATTCCAAACTTTTTTCCTTGATTAATTATCAGAAATCATGGTGTACCCATAAATTGTCTTGTAAAAACTTGCACAAGGTCATCAACAGTCTGGGTGTATGAAACAGAATATGACTCATATAATTAGGTAATTAATTTTAGGCTTTTGGAATAAACATTGTGATAAAAAATTATCAGGGAATACCTTATTTCCATATGTTCTCAATCATATAAATATAACTGGGTTCTTTTCAGTTCCTTGGTGTGCTCCACTTAATTAGATTAAATTTTAAAGATACCTGGAAATTGGAATTATATATCCTTTGCTAATAGCAATGCAACCTCCTAAATTTGCTATTGTGGGCTTTCACTGACTGACAACACTCTGCTGTAGAGGCAGGTGAATTAGCGAGGCTGCAGACTGACGAAATTCACGTCAAATTGGGTGTCGAATTGGAATTGAGGCCACTAGAACAGCTATACCTTTCAGGTACGCATGTGTGCAGACCTCAGTGACAGGCAGCATCTTCAGTAAAATGTTGTAGCCTGCTCGCTCATTCTCGCAACTAAAGCAGGCTGATGTAGCCTGGGGCTTTCATGTTTTCCAAAGATGCATGCGATTATTCCTTGACTGCTCAAGGCCCTAAACAAGTTGGGATTATGATAATCGTATGTTTTTTTCTTGGAAGAAATTAACTTAATATATATTCTGCCCCCTTTGCATGGAATACCATTGGATTTACCTGTGTTTTGAAATACAAAGCCTCTCCTGGACAGGAGATAAATTAGGCTATATCAGTTGCGAGCATGAGCGAGCCGGCTACAACATTTCACTGACGATGCTGCAGTCAGGTCCTCGCACACATGCCTTTTTAAAACAGCCAAGCTCAGTTCCGCTGAGTTCTGCTGAGCACGGACCTGAAAGGTAGCTGCTCTAGTGGCCTCAATTCCAATTCGACACCCAACTAGATGTGAATTTTGTCAGTCTGCAGCCTCGCCAAGTCACCGGCCTCTACCGCAGACTGTTGTCAGTCTGGAGATAAGTCATATCACTGAAAACATTCTTTTGCATGTTATAATTACTCTGTGATGCTGGAGCTTTAGTCAGATTGAAGCTCTACCCTAATATCAACAACAAATCAAAAGAAGTTAATGATTTACCTCATCCTGTTTGCAATGTTATTCCAGTGAGAGTTTGACAAGTTTTAGAATTGCCTGGAATTGAAGCACAAAGCTCTGAATTGGCTGAAGTTTTATTTGCGCAGGATAAAGTCAATGGCATCAATAGAGCCATCAGTTCAGCCATGAATGAGTGTTTTCTCTAACTTGACGTATTTCCTGTCCAGGACATCTTGTATTTGGAATTTCAGCTGAATTTTACGCAGATCAATCCTCTACCACAGCCCACTCTGGCTTAAGGATATTGGAATATTCCGATTTTTGGAGAGATATATAGCAGATAACCATCGTTGCCCTATGGACTAAATATCTTTTCAATTTTTGCATGAGGTCTTCCTTTTAGAGTTAGATTGATTTAAGAGTTCCCTTTGTTTTGAAGGGTTGGTAGACTGAATTTGGTTTGGCTTCCTTTGATTGAATTTGAAGAATAACTGGATCCATCCATCAATTCCGTCATACTAAGGCTGGATGGTGAATAGTCCAATAATGAATGACAGAATTAAGATTGGTTCTGAGAACTGTGATAATACAGTTAAAATAGGACTTCCTGTATCAATGTGCATGGGTGGTGTAGTGGTTAAGGTTCCCGCCTGCTCCGCTGAAGGTGTTTGCCTGCATGGGTTCGAACCCTGGGTGGGGAACCGGAAATTTTCAGTGGACCTTTATGAGCAAAATCCCAGCTGGATGTCGTTCGGATGAGACGTTAAATTGGCGGCCCCTTGTATCAGTGTCTGTGCTGGGCAAGTAAAAGATCCCTCACATGGGGTAAATGTGTAACATGTTGAGGACTCCCACTCTCTCTTCCATCTCATCAATCAACCCTCGTGAGCGCCCAGAACTGGGCTTAGAGGGCTGCACTTACTATATCTATCTATCTATCTATCTATCTATCTATGTGTATATTTAGCTAGAGTCATTAGGTGATCTACATGAGGCGCAGTGCTCGTCATGGCAACAATTAAGGCCTCATGCAAGCAAATGATGAAACTATCCGACAGAAAGGGTGCTGGATTAATGCTCTTTGATTTGAATGGTGTTGGTCAGAGATTGAGGAGCAGTGAATTGCATAGATTCTATTATATTATCGAATCTGTACAGTAAAATGCTTATCAATAAATGTGAATTGGTTTTACTTAAATTCCATAATTTGATGACTGGATTTTATAGAAAATAGTCTATGCATAGACTAGGTTTAATTTTTACAGATGAGATTTAGCTTTCACTGATGAAAAGGGATCAGTGAATTACTGCTTCTCAGTGAAGAACTGACCCCTTTTCATCAGTGAAAACTGAACCTGAGAAGCAAGAATTCACATTAGTTGGTAAATTGGTTCAGGAAGGGCAGTGAACTTCCTCAGAGGTGAGATAGAGATTTGCCTTTATTTTTCCGGCTGGGGAGCAATGCTTGAAGCCAGGTAACTGGCTATAGGCCAGCTGGGAGAGTGAGTCTATGGCTAGACACAAAAAACTGACTCCTGAGTTTCTTGTGTAAAAACACATTCCCAGCAGCAGCACATGTTTTAGTGTGTGCTGAAGAAATCAACAGCAAATGCAATGTTTCTTTTATGAACTTGAGCACCATATCATCCTGAGTAGTTTTGCCTTTTCTATGTGGCTGATACCTGGTGATTTCATGATTCTGGCCATGTAATAAGAGACGATTTGAATATTATTTTCCTGCTGCCCTTCAACATGCTTCAATCAAATTATGACCTTAGGATGAATTTAGCACAATATGTTATAAAGATACAAAAATGAGGTAACCTTTGATATTGGACCAATAAAATGCCACTGGCTACAGAGTAGGCATTAAAGGTGACTTTCCAATGCACCTACCTCAGTGTACACATGGATACAAGGGCAAGATGGTGATAGCTATAAATACTGGCTCACACTCATGCTCTGCTGGGGCGAATAGTGTAGCCCACTACTCCTCATCATCACTTTGTACTGTTTCAGCATCTTTTTGTGTTATTCTATCCACATTTTTGTCTATTTTTCCCTTCATTTTGCCCAGGTCTTTACTGTAAATCATCTTGTGTACAGTGCAGAGTTCTTGTTATGTTTCTTACATCCCTGATCAAGATTGTGAAATTAAAAGTTTAAGAAGTTTTGCATTAAATTTTGCTGTTTTTTTTTTTCAACATTTTATGACAAGATTGATAATCTGGCTGAAAAAACAAAAACAAACATGAGCCTTGGTGATAATTTTTGCCTTTATTTCCCATTTTCTTGAAATTAGCTGCTGGAGATTATTTAAAGTTACGAAGTTATTTTTTCATGGTTTATATTTGTAGTATAGGAAAGGAAACTTCTTCAGTAACATATATTTGATGGGTGAAGTATAAGGTTAATATAATAATTATAATTGCTGCTGCTTGACAACTTTTGATTCTCTGTCTGAGTTACTAGAAGAAAATCAAAGAACTTTCTATGTTATGTGTTAACTTTGTGCAAGCTACAGCAAGTACAGCCTTTCTTAACACTTGGCCTGAAGTAACCCAATTTCTCATTTGTTTGCAGAGTAAGCAGATTAAGAAGGCATGGCTCATCATTCGCTGTCTGTTGTTGATGTTGTTGGATAAACTTGGATTTACCTGGATTCTTCTGGGAGCTTCTGCTAGAAGTTGGAATTTAACAGGATCAATTTCTTCCAAATTTTTTGCAAATTTAGGACAATCTTCTACTAGAGGTTGGACTACTTTCTTCCAGGGATTGGAATCATTTCTACGTTTCGTTTTGTCATCACAAAAAAATGTGACTTTTCAGTTGTTGATCTCTCGTGGTGGCGCTAGTGAACATTGTAAAACTTTTATGTTAATATTTACAGACATTGTAAATTTGAAGCAACGTTTTGTAAATTTACAGTAAAATTTTGTAAATTTACAGCCATTTCTCTGACAATTTGATAGCTAAGTTTTACAGTGACTGCAACTAGCAGTGTGTGACTGTTACTATTGTCATACAGTGTATGAAGACTGTATGTACAGATGGACTGTCTTTGAACTATGTTAAAGTTCTGTAGGTTTTCATTGTGATGGTACTGTTCTGACAGTTTGTTCCAAAAAGGCATTGTTGAAATTTAAATGTAGGCAAAACGCATATGATATTTGAGTAAATTGTGGTGATTTAAAATATAAATGTATATATATTTAGACAATGGACTGCAGATGAGCTTCAGAATCAGTCTGTTAATAATGTATCTTTTATCAGCTGTCCAAACTGCTTTGTAATTATCATAATTTTGTTTCCATTTTTTCATCTCATTTCTCATTGTTTCGCTGTATTTTTGTTTACCCCAAGTATCTCTGTATAATAGACCTAAGCTATACCATTAGCAACTGGGACTAGTATGAACCACAGGTATACCAGGGTTGAGGCTGGGAGCATGTTTAGCTCTAGACCTACTCATAACTAAGCAGGTAGAGCAGTGAGGCTGTATTGCCAACAGTATAGAGCTCTGCTACCCAGGTACAACACACTCCCCCCTCTTCACCTATATACCAGCCAATCTAAATATGGCTTCCAGTGAGGCCTTCCTGACTATAGCATTTAACACCCTTGCTATTATCACAATTGCATAATATGAACTGGTATATATCCAATTGATAGCTTTATCTACTATTTATCTAGCTACTTGATATATAAATTTCCAATATGCATAAATAGCCTCTCATGTAAACGTTTCATGTTTTCTGGTAATATCTGAAGACTTTTTGCTTGCAGTGGTTTCAGTTTGCTGTGCTTTGGCATTTTGTTTTGCAGCAAAAAGCATAAAAATATTTCTTTTTCGTATATTTTGCCATAATTTAATAGATCATAACATTATAAAGCAAGGATTGTCAATGATTAAAGATTTTAAAAGTTGCAATAGACATAACTCATTTAATAGGTATTTCTTGGGAATTTGCCTTCATTTTCTTCTTATTGTAAAAGGTTTAAGATGGCTAAGATAGGGGTTCTTTGAATTGTGACTTTGTTAGTGTTCTTGTCTCAGTCTTAATGAATCTTGATTTGTGTCAGAAGTCCGATTTCTTGTATTTCTTTAGTTTTCTTCATTTGAGCATAAAGTTTTCATGTTTCAGTAGTTATGGGGTTTTTGTGAGTGCCAATATAAACTGCTTGCAACCCCGCCTTGGAATAAACAGCTTCTAAGCTGCTTCGTATTATTAGGAGAGGAGAAAAAATATTCTGAACTTAGGAAGGGGTTGTGTTCCGTCCATTGTCCTTCCAGCAAATAGATATTGGTTATTTATTGTGATTTGCGTCCCAAAATGTACTGCAAAGTGAAATAAAGTGATATTTTCACAAGTATACACTGTTCTTTCTTGTATATCTGCATAGCTCACCTTATGAATAGTAACATCAAAGATGACTTAATTAAAGAGGCAACCAACTTAAAACAATTAGATTAGATTGGATTTATTTTCTTCAAAACCGACGCGACATACAAACCAGTTTTTTTACCCTCGGCAATGTATACATTGCCGACGGGTATTGTAGTTACTTTGGGAAAATTTGTTCGTCCGGCGGGCGGGCGGGCGGACGGGCGGGCGGGCGGGCGTCCGGATAACGGGCGTCCCACTTGTGTTTTGGGAGTAATGCCAAAACTAGGTAATGTATACTTTTATTTTTCAGACATTATTATATCTTTTATCCTAGTTGTGCCTTTTAGGGGTTTAATCCACATGAGATTAATACTTTTCTCACAATTATTGAAAAATGTGAAAAAATATTTTTTTGTGTATTGGGTTTCAAGCCAAAACTATGGCATGCATATTCATCATTGTTAAGTAAATACGGTATATTTTATCCCAGTTGAGCCTTTCATAGGTCTAATCCCCATGACATTAATACTTTTCTCACAATCATTGAAAAATTGTTTTTTTTTGTTTCTGGGACAGAACTAAAAAACTGCAGTACTTTTGACACTGAAATTTGCATATTGTATGTATTAAATACCCAAGATGTGTTTTTTGTGGGTCTAAATGCTCTGAGAAAGTTGAACGGACGACAATTTACCAAAAATATGAAAAATACTATTATTTTAAACTAGTATGATTCAGCCAATTTTAAAGTTAAATCTATGAAATTTTCCAATTAGGTGTCTAACTTATGCCTCTTTAAACATCTCTAATCAGTTGGAATGTTGGTCCTATGAATTTTTATAAAAACCCCAAAATTCGAAAAAATCCCAATTTTCCATAATTTCTGCGTGAAAAGCCAAATGGTAATGGGTGAGTTAGTTAACTTTAGGTCTTATTGTAGTTAGACACACTATTGACTAATATTTACAGCCATTGCATGAGTTGTTGCAATTTTTTCCATTGAAATGTATGATTGAAAAAATGCAAAAAATCGTTAAAATGTCTATTTACTCTTCATTTCCTTCTGATGTCATACCAGTCGTTGACATTTTTTTGTCAAAATAACCCTGACATGTTTCAAATCATCATCATGCTGATTTTGAACAATATGAAAATTTTTATTCACAGCAGAGGTCAATACTAACAAAATTAGATAAATATTAAGGATTTTCAGATAATCATATATCAGTAAATATTGGCCCTGGTCAATCAAATTTGCCACAATAATGTCTAAATTTGACTTTTTCTACCTCTCCTCATGAAATATTATCAACAGGAAATACATAAATTTTATATATAATTATGTGGACTTTCAAAGCATTAATTAAGTATATTCAAAAACATGCATTTGTGTGTTCATATTTTAAAATGTTGACACTAAATCTTTAACTCCCAATTATTATAACTTTGTGGTTAATATCTAAACTCAATGATGTAAATTTTAGAAGATAAATCAATGTTAGCCCCTTTTATTTACTTGTTTGCATGAAAATTAATTGTGAATGAATCAGACAGATTGGCTTTTGTTGAATGGAGCACTGGAGAAGTATTGATTATGTAATGTTATGTCACAGGGTAATTGTGTTCCCTGCTAATCCTTTGACAAGCAATCTTAAACTCTCAATTCTAACTTAATGGTTTAAATCTAACCTCAGTTATGTACATTTTAACATATGAAGTACTGTCAGCTTAATTTTATTTTGGTCTTTAATGAAAGTTAAATATGAACATAAAAGACAGACTGGCAATAAGACCACTATGTATATATAGAGGGTTATTAAAAAAAATTACTTGACATGCAAACCCCATTTCTGCAAATTTCAGTGTGTAATTTTACATTTTAAGACATTATTGGATAAATCTGTCTTTTAATTCATTTTAAAACTCACTCCAATTGTATTTTTAGCATTTTAAAGAAATATTGTTTAGGGGGTAAAAGTGTCATCATTGGAAGAGGTTCAGCTTTTGTTTAATGGGCCTGGAGACATTGTGTCTGTGCTTCATTGTACCCCTCCCCTCCAGCCATTCATGTTATGTAACATTGTGTCACTAATCCTCTCCAGTGACCAAAGCTAGGAACAAAGGAACACAAAAGCAGTGCACAGCATTTTCAACTTTTCAACAAATTTTCTTTTTTCTTAGAAATATGTCCAAACTGCATTGACACCAACTTTGTAGTTTTATATTGAACGAATAAAGAAATTTCCAATTTAAATAAAAAAATTTAGGCCAAGTAGAAACTGAGATATGGCTTTTTGTAGCCCATAGGCATACAGGCTGTACACATGGGACATGTTTCTTTTGTTTGGTTTTTCTTTACAGCTATTGTTATTCTTCAAAGTTTGACCAGCATTACAATTTAACCTTTGTATTAACTAGCAACTTGCTTAGTCTTAAAAGATATATATACTGGCATAAACCTTGTTTTAGTCTTACTATTTACAATGGTTTTTGTTTGAGACATCTTATCTATAATTTATGTTTTAAGACCCATATTCCATATTTGTAATTTATGATAAGAATAGCTAAGACTAGATAGACTAGATAGACTAGATAGACTAGATAGATAGATAGATAGATAGATAGATAGATAGATAGATAGATAGATAGATAGATAGATAGATAGATAGATTGATAGATAGATTGATAGATGCATAGATGCATAGATGCATAGATGCATACAGATAGATAGATAGATAGATAGATAGATAGATAGATAGATAGATAGATAGATAGATAGATAGATAGATAGATAGATAAACATGTCATCCAAGAGATTCAGACATATTGTCTTAGTGTCAAAAACACCTAAATTCAGCAAATGGGACTGAATGTAGGCCTACCACTTTACGGAGCTTTTGGTCGTTTTTATTGTTATTCGGACCTATAATCTGACTGTCGTCTGGCCCTGGTTGTTTGTATTATCTATTTGTAAATGTGGTCAGCAAGGTTGTTCCAGCATTTGATTGGAAGCTGCTTTATTAGAATTATTCTTCTAGTTTACATGTAGGCCTATTGGAGCTAATATTTGAAATGAAACTAAATAAAGATAGCTAAAATTATATAATTTAGTGCACAGTAAGCTTTGGAGCAAATTCTCTGTGTTTTTCCGTGATTGTTCCTACTTTACAAGACATATTTCCCCGACATCAATTGAATTTATTGCTGCGTTAATGGAATCCTTAATTTGACTTTAACAGATTTTTTTGATAAAAAAAAGCTCTCTTTCCATGTGTTATCACTTATCACAAATTCAACCAAATTACTCGTTTTTATCCGAAGTTAAAGGGTGGCAACCTGGTATAAAACCAGGGTGGTTTGATTGACTGATCTGCTGATAGAGTGATTGATTTATTAATTGTTTGACTGACTGATCAAATAATTAATTTCCTTGTGCAACTTGATTTTAATATTGCATTGATAACATACAGTATTTGAATATTACTATTAGAACTGTAGATTTCATCTAATGGGTGTAGACAAATTTCAGTCATATCCAATAAATTCTAATTTTAAAATCAATAAAATTAAAAAAATGAACTTCTGTATGCAATAAAGGAACAGTATTTCTTAAGATGGATGGGTGTTTGGGGCTTTACATCCTGTATTTACGCACTTGGTAGGCTAATTGATTAGGACAGGAAGAGGACACAGTAATGAGGAAAAGGATGATTGAAACAGCAATCCAACATAGGCCCAGGTGACCCGGCAAGAGCTGGATTCGAATTCTAGACCCAGCGATTGGCAGTCCAGCACGCTACCACTAGACCAACCCTCCCCCCCTCAAAACCCTGTCTTTGTTTACAAATCAAGTATTGCTTAAGTTTTTTTGAACTGTATTTAAGTGTCTGCTATGCAGTTACGGAAAGTCAGGGAAACTCATGAAAAACATTGTGGTGATAAAAATGCAAAAAATTGCCAAAACAAATTTTGGCTTGATTCTCGCTTAAATTTTTACAGATTTTCATTATGGCACTTGCTGTGACCTGGTGGAAACGGACATCAATTTAAAGTTTTTAGGGACCTTGCCCCCTCAAAGCCCGCGCCTCCTGAGGGCCACTTGATTTCACTGCCTCCAGAATACCCACTGATTAGCTGAGGGTATGCTGCCGCGCAGCCTATGTTTAAACATAAAACAAGCGAGGAGTGGTTTTGACGGGGATACACTCTAGTATTTGCATTCCGTTACCTAAAAGGTGGGTGCACCCCCAATTAAGGTAAAAATAATATTCCATTGGTAAAATTTATACATAATATTCAACATATATCAAATTTTCATTTTTATAATACACTTAGCCGCGGTTGGGACATTCTCAAATTTCGGGACAAAATGCCCTGGAAAATGTGGTAACGGAGTGGACTTTTGATGCAAAAATCCTGCTTTTTGAGCAATTTAAAAACAGAAAAAAATGAAAAAAAAATTATTTAAGTCTCATTTTCAGAAGTGCTTCATCTCAGATCAATCGTTTTTTAAATTAAATATAGATTTTTTGTGGTAACGAAATGGACAGGAACGGGTAACGGAGTGGACAGGAACGGTTTGGTTTTCTCTTAATAGTGCATTCTATTTGGGAGATACTAAGTTATGATTGCATTCAATGAATCCTGTCACCCTCAGCAATATATACATAAATTTTCTTTGAAAAAGGACACAAAGCACCAAAAAACGGTCTAACAAATGACTTTTTGTTCCAAATGCAGTGGTTCTAAGTGGAAATACGAATAACAGGTGTAGAGTGATGCTTCAGATATTAATTGCATTCAAATTAATGTCAGGGAACTGGAGTGACGCAAATTGTCCCGAAATTTGAGAATGACCCGGTTGCTATCCAGGTTCAAGTCAAGAGTAGAGCCACAGCAAGTCCAACTGCCTAAATCGCAATCAACATAATATAATAAGTCCTAAATAATAACCAACTAGTTCATATTATAATACATGTATATAAATAACTTGACTTTTGTTGCCACCAGCCATAAACACTTCTCACTTGGACCTTAGCCCCTCTTGGTGCCTAGGAACCAAGCAAAAATGATGGATTATAAATATCTGAATCTGAATCTATGAATGATATCCCTGCTGTCTACAAGTGGACTGCTCTTGCATTGCCACTTCTTTTTGCAGATCAGAACATATGCTGTCTTGTGTTGCCACCTAGTGACTAGTGTGCTATTCCGCGAGCTCCTGCGAGCGTCCACATCATTTCAATCAGAGGAACTCCCACAATTTTGGAAGAAACCGCGGCTGTTTGTGAGTGTGCTGTTGGCCTTGTCTAATTCCTTAGAGAATATGATTGCAAGTCTGACTCTGGTATACATAAATTGTGAATAGAAATTTTGTGAATGTGCAATGAAATTGGAACTATTTCTTGGGACAGCAATGCTGTAGCATAGAAAATCAACTTTTTTGCTAGGTGGCAGCAGCATGCAGTTCTCATTTTCACTAGACTGATATCCCTGTATAATAAATGTAGTCCATGTCTAAGCAGAGTAATCTGGAACAATCGCTCTTTCAAAAATTCAGTTTATGGATTTTAGTGTTTCATGTAGTGATTGTCACTTTTAAAGTTTGGTCTTCAATGTAATGAAACTTTTTTTCTATCCATTTTTTCCTTGATTTTTTTTCTAGCACTTCTGATTATAGACATGCTACATGGTCACACAACCCTTCGAATGAAAATATAATGCTAATCATATTTAAATAGGTGTCAAGCTTAGTGTCGATTGACCTGAGGCTCAAGACGGGATTATAGCCAGCAAACAGTGCAACACAATGCAACAAGATTTAAATCCAGTCACCTCTTTCTTGAGAGAGCCTCATAAACACATTCAAAGCCGAAGATCTTGGAGCACAGCCATGGACCTTTTGCCAAAGATCTCTTAATTTGGACATTTTAGGAAAACAAAACATATTGCCCTGTAGGCCTAGATGATAAAATGCAAGGTAAGAGATTAAAATTCTCCTGAAACCATGTCTGCACAGTGCACAGCAAACTTTTGCCAACTCACCTGGCAATTTTGAAACAATTTACACTGCTCAAAAAAACACCTCTTTCAAGTGAATTTTTAGGAACTTGGAGCGACGAAAATGAATTTCAATAAATAGGTTATCTTCTTTACCATTTTGAAGGGTTTGTCAAATCACAGCTGAATGGATTGAAGGGATATTGTCTGTACACTGTACAGGATACTGAAACTTTGGTGACCCCCAAAACTGATGTGAAAACACGATATGCCCAAATCCAAAATTTTGTTCAATTCTCTGTCTACTGCTTCCAAACCTAACTCAAAACTGTATAGGGCCAAGACGAGCATGAACACACTCTTTAAAAGGGATTTGCAGTGCTTTTGATGAAGCTGTGGGTGATCACTTCGGGAAAGAGGGCCACTTCTCGAATGTGGTTTTGGTCATGTTCCTGTGGGGTCCAAGGAGGGTGTTGCCGCCAGGAAGCACATTGTAAAGAATGTCCTACACATGTTCTACGGGTCTCAGGTCAGATAACCTTGCTGGGCAGTCCATCACTGCAATACCTTCAAATTTAAGATGTGCTGTGGTCACTCGATCAGCAGGGTACAGATGTGCATTTTCATGCATAAGCAAAATCTTTTTTTTAACTGACCAATCATTAGGCCTCAGTGTGATTTCTACAAGCCCATTGCTGGTAAATACGCCATTATTTTGTCCTGCATGCACTCCATACACTCCGTGCACCCCTCTGTTGACAAGGTATCGAGGACCGTCAAGACAGCTCCCAAAAAACTTCATGTTTGAAAATGTTAGACTCAGAAAAACATCACCTTGAGTTTCTTCCCACCCAGACATGATGTCGCATAGGCGTATCGGAGGGGGGGGCAGGGGGGCGATCGCCCCCCCAAATGTTTGGGAAACAGTAAGATTCGGGCAAAAAGCTAAAAGATTTGGGCAGATGATTAAATAATCACTATTGAAAATGAATCGTTTCTAGGCAATTTCTTTGAAATGGTATCAAATCTAGATCTTGAAATTTGGGCAAATGTCGCTCGCCCCCCCAAAAATCGCGCGCGCCGTACGCCTATGCATGATGACCACATGTCAAAAATGAGACCTACTTGCATCTGCAGAATATACAATCATAGAGGCCACTGCTCACAAAACTGCTAAAAGTGGGGCTCCCTGTTGAACTCAAACATTGTTGCACGGCGATATGGGGCAATCAGAGGTCAAACTCACTTTCTGCATCTCAAATGGTCCTCAAGCAGTGAGTTCCTAAACTTTTGGTCCGAGATTACAAAATTTGTGGCACCACCAGAGTCATTTTTCAGTCACATGATGAGGCCGGTGCCCGATTTGGTGGAGATAATGGCCCTGTTGCTGCAGTATGGACCAGTGTCTGCTCTCGCCAGGTCTACTGCCATTCATTCCGGTGTACCTGTGCCTCTAGTCCTCTACCATGGCTGGAAACTACATTTGGTGCCACACCAGACCTTTAGACCCCCTTCTCATTTTAGCACCTTTTTGTGGGAGTTACCCATCCCTGACAACCTCAATTTGAGACAAAACCGGTGTGGCACACTTTGCCCTTGCCCGCAGTTGTCAGAAAAACCAGGTGAATGAACAATTTTTTCATCCTTTCCTTGGTAATATATATATATATATATATTATTTATTGCACTCCATGTAAAAAATGTACAGGGGTAATACATATACAGTTTAAATAGTAATGCTTTTTTCAGATTTGCAAATTCAACAGAAATCACTTCAATTTTTGGGGTCGCCCAGGACTATTGCTCCTGACAAGGCAATTGTTGACCAATATTGCTGTTACAACTGAATTTACCAGTCAAATTAACATACAATAGAAACATGTTTAAGTCATTTAATTGCTGATTGCCCAGTTTCAGAAAAATGGTCTGAAAGCGGTGTTCCTTTAATCTTTTGAGCAGTGTATTTCAGTATCAAAGAAGTCTGAAGGTGCACTTTTGCATAGATTTAGCCAACAATGACTACATACATAGATTATAGCAATATGGCATTTTTTAAACGTGTGCTTTTGTCATTACATTGTTATGATCAAACAGGAAGTGCAACAACAGTGCCACCTTACCTACTACTGCATGATGCTTGGCACATCTTGAGAAAAGTAAAAAAAACAAAAAGAAAAGCAAAACCCGATGGGCAAAAACATAAACACATATAATTCCAGATCAATCTTTCGACATGAATTTTCTTTTCATTTTCATTTTCCAGAAAATTTCTGCTGGTCGTGCACCGGCGCCACTCCTATCCAAATAAATCAATCCTACAG
Organism: Platynereis dumerilii; assembly: GCA_026936325.1. Taxonomy (NCBI): domain Eukaryota; kingdom Metazoa; phylum Annelida; class Polychaeta; order Phyllodocida; family Nereididae; genus Platynereis; species Platynereis dumerilii. The sequence goes on along the minus strand of JAPTHN010000001.1, from coordinate 87,616,713 downwards.
GTCCAAAGAATCAGTACCATGAAGTTGGGGGAGCGCGAGGAAGGCACAGTGAATCTATGAATTTCTTTGGACGGTGAAGAGCAATAACTATTTTTAAAATGTTACATTGCATGATGACTTTGATAAACATTCAACTGGAACTATGACGGAAACTCATCAAATAAAAAGAGAAAAATGACATTTTCACTGTTTTTACCCAGAAACGGAGGTCTTGACATTCACCACCACTTGATGGCTTTATGTGATTAGTGCAAGCTTGCCACCCATCAAAATTCAAAAATGGAATCTGCAGATTCTCGGGCTTCGAAACGAGCCCAATAAAATATATCAGCGCCAAGGCTCGCTTTGTCGAAGGCTCTGCACTCCGTGACCCGAGAACAGCCTGAGATAGACCCTCCTCCCCTTTCCAAATTACTGTTTCCGCCCCTGCTGCGCTGCTAGTAAAGTCAGTGTCATCTTAAATTTAATTGCTGTTGTAATACATAGGCTATCACACTTGGTAACAATGTATAATTGTCACGTTTCTTTTGTAGTTCAGTTCAAATAAATTTCTCTTGCACTCAGTTTGACCTGAACTGGCAAAGTGCCTCTCTTGCTTCCGTCACTATTTTTGCATTTGTTTGAACTTTCATGAGTACTTTCAACATTTTAAAATATGCTGGGTCAGGAAATTCTCACTATATAATTGGTATTGTGCCATGAACTATTTATTTTGGCTACAAATCTGATAGCTATATCCTATAGGGGGCCTAATCAGCTTGTTGCACAGTGGCAGTGCACACCCAGGTGACAAAAACTGATGGTTGACTGAGAGTTATCACATGAAATTGCCCCTCAGTTATCACATGGAAAACCCGATAATGGTCCGATATGTTATTGCAAACGATAACCACGTGATTTTTTCACCAGTTAACCACGTGATTTTCTGGGGGGCAATCTTCACCAGTTAGCCACTTGATTTTCTGGTGAATATCTTCACCAGTTAACCATGTGATTTTCTGGGGGCAATCTTCACCAGTCAAAATTATTTGAGAAGAGGCAAAATCTCCCACCGGTTAACTTTGCTCTTCATCAAGCCAGTCAACTTAGACTGTTTCAAGCAGTATCTTGGGCTTTCAATAGCTGCGGGGCTGAAGTAAAAGCCACAAGAATTTGCTGAAAATTTGTCACAACCAGTGTGATGCAGTGAAGCTCTTTTCAGTCTTCTTAAGCGTTACCAGAATCAAGGATTGCAGTCATACATGATACACATTTTGGATGACTAGTCTTTTGTAATAATATCCAATATGTGCTCCTTTTTGCGCTAATAAGCATCATTCCACAATATACTATGCATTAATTCAGATTAAGAAATCGTAATCATTTGGTTAATTAGTTTAAACTCAGTTAAAGTAAACTTAGTTTGGAACTCGGTAAACAGCTGTGTTTCTAGTATAGGCGGCTCCATCTATATTTCTGGGGGGCAATCTTCACCAGTTAACCACATGAGTTTTTTCACGTGAAGAAAAACATGTGATAACTCTCAGTTATGTCATGAAGATAGTCAAGTGATAATCTGGTGAAGTTCATCACATGGTTATCCTGTGAAAATGTTGGGGAGTTTTTTCACGTGAAAAAAAAAGCACGTGATAACTCTCAGTTATGTTACGAAGACGGTCAAGGTTTATCTGGTAACATTCATCATGTGGTAATCCCATGAAAAAGGTTGGGGAGTTTTTCTCACGTGAACAAAAACATGTGATAACTCTCAGTTATGTCATGTTAACCAGCCCCCCCCCCGTGCTTATCACGTGAACTTCACGTGCATTGTCAGCTGGGCATTGCACAAACAGCATAACCAATACCTGAATTGGTGTAATTTAGTGATGATAGTATAAGTGTGCAAAAACACCTTCTGTGATTAATTATCAAAACTTGTTATGTCACTATGTTTTGTTTCTCCCATTGTAAGTGATTTGTCACTCACAGGGGCACTGATAATTTAAAATGTATAAACATTCATTTTGTTATCCAAATTTATTGTTATTCTATAACACTTAACAATTTCTACAGTATGACAGAAAACTATTTTGTTCCAAGTTCACTCTGCACAAAGAAAACTGTAATGTAGCAAACAAATAATTTACTTTAGCCAGCCTTGAGTTCGACCTCGTGGAAAACTTTGCAAACCAAATTCGAATTTGAGTAGCAGGACGGTGTTCTGTGGGATTTTTATGCTGGCCTGCAACTGGGAATCAACATTTTACTTCTCATGATGCAAGTCTCTGATTGGTCACTTTATTTATATAGGCTGATATTAGGCGAGGCAGGAAATGGAGGCCACCTTCTTCTGCTGTTCTTAAATGCGCATAATCAAGGCCTCCAATAATTATTCTATCTTGCTCATAAATCTCTATTAAACAAGGAGGAACTTTCTATATAGTGTAACTGGTCTCAATAAAAAGGCTCTATTCACTCGTTTTTATACCAATATCTGAAATGATGTTCAAATCTTGATTAAAAAGTTCATTTTGGATAGGCAAGCTGCCAAGAAATAGCGGAGCAGCAGACCAACAATTTTGGCCCTATTACTATCTATTTGAGTTCCCCTGTGGCCTAATTGGTAAGTGCACTTGTCAACTGGCTTTGAGGGCGTGGGTTCAAATCTCACCCGGGGAACTCACTTTAGTCCGAGCCCATGGGACATTAAATGGAGGCGGGTTGTATCCAGTGTTCTATGTTGGGGCAACTGAAAGACCCTGGGCATCCCTGAATTAATAGGGTATGTGTCAGACTCCCAGTCTTCTCATCTCATCATCATACGGCGATCGCCGGCCTCAAAATAGCCCACTAAGGTGCTGCAGAGGCGTAAAACACAAACAAACAAACAAACAAACAATCTATCTATCTATCTATCTATCTATCCTTGTTGCCACGTATCTTCCCATCTTTGGAGTTTGTCGAGGTCTTCTTGTAACTTGGATCCGTCGTCGGAGTTATTGATGGTTCTGAACATTAGGGCATTGTCAGCAAAGAGCCTGATGGTGCTGCTTGTGGAGTTTGGCATGTCATTTATGTATGCGAGATATAGGAGCGGCCCCAGAACTGTGCCTTGTCGGACGCCACCTACTACGTCGGCCGGGGGTAACTCATTACCTTCGCATACCACTGTTTGTGATCTTCCCGACAGGAAGTCATTGATCCACTTCAGAATGTTGCCTCTCACACCATAGTTGTCAAGCTTGAGACTAAGGCGTTTGTGGGGCACTTTATCAAATGCCTTGCATCAATCTGGGACTTGTCGTCGATGTCTTTGGCTAGATGTTGGACTGTGAGAATTAGCTGAGACTCGCAGGAACATTTTTTCCAGAAGCCATGTTGTGCATCATGAAGGATGTGGTGTCGGTCAAAATGGTTCATGATGTGACTGTGGATGATGACATTGTGTTCAATGATTTTGCTGCAGATGGAGGTCAATGACACCGGGCGATAATTCGAAGCCTCAAGCGGTCTCCCTTCTTGAACAATGGCGTTATCATGGCGGTTTTCCAGTCTGGTGGTAGGCCCAGTGCTGGGGCTAGCTCGTTTGCGCATTCCTTCAGTATTGTTGGAGCGATGTTATCTGGGCGATGTTATCTGGGCGATGTTATCTGGGCTATGTTATCTGGGCGATGTTATCTGGGCGATGTTATCTGGGCGATGTTATCTGGGCTATGTTATCTGGGTCACCTGCTATATGAGGATTCAGGTCCTTCAGCAGTTTGCTTACACCATTCACTCGATCATTGGCTGAAAGCTTTCATGACCTTTGGTGCTGAGTCTTGGCCCAGATCAGATAAACCAATGAGACGAGACACTGAGGTCATCCTGGATCACGAAAATCAGGAGTGCAGAACCTCCCCAGCTGACAATGCACGTGAAGTTCACGTGATAAACACGGGGGAAACTGGTGAACATGACATAACTGAAGTTATCACGTGTTTTTGTTCACGTGAGAAAAACTCCCACATTTTCACGGGATAACCACGTCATGAATGTCACCAGATTAACGCTTGACCATCTTCACCACATAACTGAGAGTTATCACGTGTTTTTCTTCACGTGAAAAAACTTCCAAACATTTTCACGGGATAACCACGTGATGAATGTCACCAGATTAACGCTTGACCATATTCATGATATAACTGAGAGTTATCACATGTTTTTCTTCATGTGGTTAACTGGTGAAGATTGCCCCCCAGAAATATAGATGGAGCCACCTGTACCAGAAACACAGCTGTGCACCGAGTTCACTTTAACTGAGTTTAAACTAATTAAACAAATGGTTATGATTTCTTAATCTGAATTAATGTACATGTACAGTATATGGTGGAATGATGCTTATTAGCTCAAAAGGAGCACATATTGGATATTATTACAAAAGACTAGTCATCCGAAATGTGAATCATGTGTGATTGCAATCCTTGATTCTGGTAACCCTTAAGAAGACTAAAAAGAGCCTCACCGCATCACACTGGTTGTGACAAATTTTCTGCAAGTTCTTGTGGCTTTTTTTTTACTTCAGCCCCGCAGCTATTGAAAGCCCAAGATAATGCTTGAAACAGTCTAAGTTGACTGGCTTGATAAAGAGCTAAGTAAACCAGTGGGAGATTTTGCCTCTTAATAATTTTAACTGGTAAAGATTGCCCCCCCCAAAAAAATCACGTGGTTAACTGGTGAAGATTGCCCCCAGAAAATCATGTGGTTAACTGGTGAAGATTGTCCCCCAGAAAATCAGACTGCCAGTCAAAACGGCGATAAACCAAAACGGCTATTGCCGAAACGGCGAGGGTTTTTCCTAGCTGGACCAAAACGGCTATTGCAAAAATTCAAAATGCATGCCATTGTCAGAACGGCTATTAGACATTACCAGAACGGCTATCATGCTTAACCAAAACGGCGATTATCAGAGATTGCAATACTGTAGCTTATTCAACGGCTGCCAGCAATTCTGTAATCCTACTCTTACTTGTCATTAGGGGTGTCACCCATGATTGTAATCAATACATTGAGAGGCCATCAAGCCAATGCCCCAGCACCCAGGGGGATGGACAATGGACATGCCCCACACTTTTCTATTTTGATAAATTTTGAGCCAAGTCCAAAAATTAATAATGCATTCTCAAAGAGATATATTTGTTTTATCTCATGAATGCGTTGATTTTTACCAAGCTCACATTAAATAGGCATATATATATCAATCAATGGTAATTACCTGCAATGCATGGCAGACTGGGAATGGGTTGCTTTTTGCAAAGTGCAATCAGCTTTGACACCTCCCTTTAATAGGGCCAGCTAGCTCTGTTGTTCTTCAATGCCAATTAGGGGAATTGCAGGTGAAACAAAGGTGTAGCCGTTCTGGCATAGTGTTATAGCCGTTCTGGTATAGACCTATAGCCGTTTTGGATATCTAATTATCGCCGTTTTGGCATCGCCGTTCTGACACTGTCAAAAATACAATAGCCGTTCTGGCTTATCGCCGTTTTGGCTGCACACCGAAAATCACGTGGTTAACTGGTGACAAAATCACATGGTTAGCATTTGCAATAACCTATCAGTTTTCCACGTGATAACTGAGGGGCAATTTCATGTGATAACTCTCAGTTAACCACCAGTTTTTTTTCAGCTGGGTCATTGTATTTCACTGCTGTTTTACAGGTCTGAGTTCAAAGGAATTGCCTGTGCGATGAAGAAAAAGAAGACGAAAAACACTTTGTGCTGTTATGCAGGTCACTGAGAAGCGCCAGGATGCCATATGTATCTCCAGACTCCTATCCTTTACCCGGACAGCCAAAAAGGAAATAGACCCAGAAATCCTAATTTATAACATCCTGGATCCAACTGGACATCATCTGCCAACCGACATCAGAGAACTATGTAGAAATATGCTGTTTGCCCTACACATCGCCGATTGAAGCTGCTTTCCCCGCTGGACTCAAGACCTGGAGAAGATCCCCCCCCCCCCCCTCAAGCCACAACTACACTCTGAGCCTACTCTGAGTGGTTCGCCTAGAGGCGGAAAATACAGGAAAGAAGAAGAAGAAGCTAGGTGGGACTGACTGTGAAAATAAAATTGTATAATTATATTCTCCACTTTGATTGCCTCAGCCAATCACAAGCGAGTATACTTGGAAAATATCCTTGCTATATTATGCTGAGAAAAGTTATATTGGATCCTGGAAAGTTATATTGGATCCTAAAAAGTTATATTGGATCCGGCACAGAAGAACAATCGCCTCACTACTTGTTGTTCAATTGTGTCGTCACCACTGGTGATGTCATAATGGTCAACTTGTTATTGTGACATCACAACTGGTGACGTCATGAGACACAACTAACAATGGTGACGTCACCATTGCCTGCTCCTTCATGGTTTGAAATTTTTAATTTGCATCTGTCTGTAATGTAAGCCTGAGTTTGGTATCGAGAATCAGAAGCCTTCTAAATTGTGATATTTTTATACTTTTCAATTGAGAGGGGAAAAAGACATCTAAGCAGCTAATCCTGAAAATTAAAAACATCTGAATGCATTGTTTTTCTTTGGCAGCAAGTCAACTTAATAGTATATTGGACTCCTTCCAATATTTGTATAATATTAAACTTATCAACTCAAGCAGTACAATCCATTGTGCATTACATGGGTAGGTCTGGAACACACTGCTGATCTGTACATGGGTTGCTGCTAAGGGTTTGCGGTCGCGCAACATGCCTTTTTTTACTCGGCAGAGGTCGTCGTGATCTAAACAGCTGGTGGCGACATCTACTGATAAAATCCACAAAAACAAATGTCTGCCTGAGGACGGTAAGATTTCAATAATGAAAATAATGCTAATTATGGGTTTAATATTGACTTTATCAGTCTAATAAGAATGTCGTTAATCTGAGGATGTGAAGGCACACCTACTTATATTATTTGGATTGGTTTACCAGGCAAATTGAGTGAAATTATGGGGATGAACTTTCGCGTCACCAGTGCAAAAGCAAACGTGTAGCAAGGAAATTTCGCCCTTGAAAATATTGTCCACAACTTTTCTTTCCCGCCTGGTATCGACCATTAAAGTTGTTCACTGACATCTTCATCAGCAGCTATACAATGTGTGGCCGAACAAACAAAGACAGTTCACGCTGAATCCTGTGTGGTGCAGGACAGCGGGAGCCCCGAAAATTAAAATGGCGTCCATCAGGCCTCACCTTGGGCTTGGTCCTTGCTCACAAGAGAAAATACAAGCAATGACAATGGTATCAAGTCAACTAGTAACCATGCCAACTGGTAACCAAACCAACTGGTAACCAACCAACTGGTAACCAACCAACTGGTAACCAAAAGCTCTGCCAACTCGTAACCATCCTTTTTTGGTGGGTCACCAACTGGTAACCACTCACTAAAATCAATTTATTTTCCTTACCAACTAGTAACCAAGGGCCCTACCAAGTCGTAACCAAGGATCTACCAAGTCGTAATCAGACAGGGCCCTACCAATTCGTAACCAAGGCCCTACCAAAGTTTGTGGCTTCCCCTGTCATCTAACTTGGGTTATCAAGCAATGCACCATCTGCCATGATTACAAGTTGGTAAACTGACGCCAAAGATCAACTGGTGGTTACGAGATGGTCTTCCCTGGTTACCAGTTGGTCTTCCCTGGTTACGAGTTGGTCTTCCCTGGTTACGAGTTGGTCTTCCCTGGTTACGAGTTGGTCTTACCTGGTTACTAGTTGGCAATGAGGACTGGTTACGTGTTGGTATGCAATTTTTATTTTTTGGTTACTACTTGGTCATGGTCCCTTGATTTGAAAATCTCTTGGTTACTACTTGGTTGGGAAGAAAGAAAAATGGTTACGAGTTGGTATGGTTACCACTTGGCATGGTTACTAGTTGACTAGTATTCATGACAATGTGTAGTGGCGTCCCTATGGGGGGGGCGCATGCCCCCCCAATATGAACTTTCCAACTTTGGCTAAAATATACAGTGAGTATAGAGAGTGCCCCCCCCCCAGAGAATCGCGTGCCTGGTGGGGGGGGTGAGAGTTTGCCCTAGGGGGTACTGGCGTGTTCGGTGTGCAGTCAAAACGCCGATAAACCAGAACGGCTATTTGTATATTTACCATAACGGCGATGATAAATTTGACTAATTACAGTCTGATTCATCTACGTCGTGAACAAGCCTGAACCGCTAGGGACCTGCAGTATATTGATGTGACGTCACAGCCACGCACAAGTCATTCTGTGGTTACGTCACGAATGAAATAGCTGGACTGGTCAGAAATTGTCAACAAAATGCGTCTGACATCGCCGAAAATCAGCAAAAAACATCGCGAAACATCGCGAAAATGTTATAAGAATTTATAAACAGCTACCACATGCATGTAAGTGAAGAAATGTTGTTAATAGGGCTTCTGGTTGCTGAGATATCAGCAAAAACGAGTGTTCGCGATGATTTTGATGATCACTGTAAGTCCTGTCATTACAGGAAGTTTTTGGCTGATAATTAAAAACGTACCTTACTCTTGACAAAAATATTTGTCTCCTCCTGTTCCTGACACCATATGACCAAACAGTCTCATAAATATTAGGAAGTATTGGCATGTTGTTGCCCTGGTTTTGAGGCAGTTCCATTAGAATGACACTGCTGTCAACAGAGCTCAAGAAGCCATTTTCTTCTACTGCTTCTACTGCTGCTGTTGTGACGTCACCATTGTTTCAGTGATGTCATAGAGCCAACAATGCTCATGACGTCACAACAGAAGGCTAAAAATAGCTCTAAATGTGCTGAAGTACGGTGGCCCATAGGGGGAATTCAACAAACTCTGCACTACAGCGAAGTCGACAGTAAATCGACACTGTTTCGACACAACTTCGACGGCAAAAATTCGAGGTCTACACTGTTTCAGCGACGATATTTCGACGTCGATGCTTCTACATCGACTTTTCTACATCGACAGAACTTCTACATCGACAGAACTTCTACATCGACAGAACTTCGACATCGACAGAACTTCGACATCGACAGAACTTCGACATCGACAGAACTTCGACATCGACAGCCAGAGCGAAACTGCCACTACGTGGCGTCAACACCAACCCGGAACTAGGTCATCCGTAACTGGGTCACGAAATTAGGTCGCGCTATATATAGCAGCACGTGCGTGGTGTTGTTAAAGGTAAGATGTGCATTTTCAACTTTCCCTGACCCTGTTTGTTTGTCTAGCGTATTTCTAACATTGCCAGGCTCAGTTGTGCATGCTTTTTGTCAAGAAATGCCACCAAACAAATCGCAGATAATGACACAAGACAATTCAAGGACTTATTTAAAACTGACACTTTTCTTGCTGCTGTCAAGAATGCAAGGTCGTGTTCAACTCCTCACTGCATGTCAACATTGGTATATATCTATACAAGCTGGTGAAGATGCACAATGATGAAGGGGGCATAAATTATGTAATAGGCCTAAACTAAACACAATGGTCATCATTTCATTAAAACAGAGCACTGCTGTCACTCACAATGCTGGCTGCTGCATTGACCTACTCTCACTGTGAGGGTGAGGCAGCTCAGGCTGTTGCAATTGTATTTCACAAGTGCACCAGTAATTTTTAATCCCCCCTTCCATGATCCATCTACCCTTGTGAACTGTGGGGGAATGGTCAGACATTTCCTGGGAAATTATCTGGGGATTTCAAGTTTGAAAGTGCCCCTCTCAGGGATTTCCTTTTATTTCTGAAAAATTTTCCCCCAGGTTGGAGAGTTGGGTAATTTTCTCTAATATTTTCATGGGATAAGGATAGGGATTTTTTTCCAGGAGGTGCTAGATCTCCATTCCAGTCTCTTCCTCCCCTACACTTTGGAAATTTACCCAGGGAAAATGACGAGTGCTTAATCAATAATCCTCATGAAAACAACCCAATTAATCTGTGATTAAAAATATATTTATAAATATATATTGCAATTTCTTTTTTAAAATCCGTTAGAAGTGTTTAAAAAAGTAGGAATATGACCTAAAAACAACAAGATTTCAACATTTTTTTCTTTTATTTTTTTGAAGGAGCTGAGGATCAGAAATTCAGAATACGAGGAATGTTTCTGACATTCTGTAAGTCGGACGATATACAATTAATTTTCATTTCACCGGTATATTTCACAACCAGCCTGACACATGAACTTGGAAAGAAAAAGAATGAGTGCATTATCTCATGATTGTCTTATAATATTAATATTCTGGAATGAGGATAGAGAAGTGTAAGACTTGGAATCACAAGCAAATGATGATAACTGTTTAGCCTTTAGGCCTCTAGTGCCAAGAAAGTCTGCAGAAGGTCCTGTTTGCTTTTTTTTGGTATTTTATTTTATTTTTTTAATTTTCTTTGCAGGTTATATCCAAGAAACAACAAGATGTAACAGAAGTATCAACATAGTTCAAGCTGCAGTGCAGTTTAATGAAATTTCCAGTTCCAAAGAGCAATCAATTTCTGAAGGTCAGTACAGTCAAACCTGTGTTGATTAGCCAGTCAAGGGAATGGACAAAAGTGGCGGCTTAGAGCTGTTTGCAGATTGGCGGTCCATTGGAAAATTAAATTTTCTTCTTTTCAATTAGCAAACTGGCTTTGCCATGTCATTCACAGTTACCTGTTGGTTTTCTAATCTTCTTGTCAGACGAGCACTAATTAAAGTCATTTAATTAGTTTGTTTATTGACAAGTATGCCGCAAGATATGATATGCACTGAACCAAGTGATTAAACTATAAACCAGTGTTGGAGTCGAGGCTAGGACATCCGAGATGGAGACATGAGCATCCGAGACCGAGGCGAGACCAAGGCATTGACCCACCGAGACCGACGCCAAGGCATCAGCTATCGAGACCGAGACCGACGCCAGCAACACAAAAATTACACTTTACTGAAACAGTGGATGGATTAATTACTCTTTTAAATAAAACTCTTGATTGCACAATTTCCTAAGTACTTCCCTTCAAAATAATTTAATGCAGACGTTGATTTATTAATATCATAAGTGAAAAGAAAGAATTCTTTTTCATCGTAGCTGGACAAAAAAAACGCTGCGGAGTTCCAATTCATTGGGCAGTGACATTTTGTTGCTATATCAAAAGTAATTGCCGAGCAAGCACTTACGTTGAATCAATCTTATAAAAACGTTTAAAAAATAGTTTTTAATTTTATGTTTAAATGCTAGAGCACTTGCTGGGTGGCAACTTTTTTGGCGGGTTTGGTTGAGGGTCCAAATTTGTCTTATTCTGTTTTATTACATGGTAATTATTAGACTATCTGGGGTACAAATTTATCATTCAGATACTTCAGCATGTTACATTAAATGATAGAAATTTAAAGCTTAAAAAAGTATGGCCAATATTAACATGAAAGAATTTTAAACCCGAACTCATCTAATGTAGCAAAGGGAAATTCTTGAGATTGTAAATGCTTTTTTGACAAAACACAAAATAATATGAGGCGTAATGACTTCGTACTTTGCTATGAACAGATAAACAAACAAGGATTCTGTCATTTGTTATATTGCAGGTTTTAATAGGTTTTTTAAATAAGTTAAACTGACAGAACTTAATTAACCAGAAGAAAAATCTCCTTTGACTGTTCCAGCAAAATTTCACTTTTTCTGGCCGGTCTTGGTCATGCCTCGGACATATACGGATATACCCGAGGCCAAAGGGGTCCGAGACCGAGTCCAAGGCCGAGGATTGAGCATCCGAGACCATGGCCATCAAAATATGGCTCCTAGGCCGGCCTCGAGGTCGAGGATGAGGCCGGCCTCGAGGACTCCAACACTGATCACAAAATCAATTTTAAAGAAAATCATGGAAAGTTTTGAAGATACACTTTAACAAAAATTTTAACTATTCAGTTAGATATTTTATTAAAAGTAAAAATTTACAGTGTAAACTCCAGTAAATCTTCAGCTTCTCAAATATTGTGTGTTGTCTTGCAGCCTTGAACTATTTGGACAATTCAAGAAATTAGATAACTGACTTGTTTCTTTCTTCTTCTTTTTTTGCAGCGTGATTACCAGCCATGGTCACATTGGTCAGTGATGAAGAGAAGAGCCAACCAAGAGCCAATCAAGGAAAAATTGCAAGAATCTTGGATCAACAACACAACATGATTTTATAAAATGAATACTCTTTAAACATTTTATTAAATTGTACAACAAATACACAAAAAATTTCAATAGAAGTGAACCAATTATAGACTTAATTACAAGTTTGTACTTCAGCATTTTACAATAAGTTTATAGACCCAGATCAATTTTATTATATTTATGTACTTTGATGGGATCTTACATGCTTGGGCATTTTAAAACTAGATCCATTTTCCATAAAATTCAGTGTATAAAAACCGAAGCTCTGGCATTGTATAAATGATACAGTCTCACCTCTTATCAATATTCGTATTATTATGCTTTTATCTATTTTCATCAATTGATCTACATTCAAAAGTAATTTATAAAATTTTGCAGCTGGGTGGCTGAGTGGTTACAGTCCGTGCCTGGCATTGCCTCCTCCGCTGAAGGTCTCAAGGCTGCATGGGTTCAAACCTCAGACCACAAGGCGATGAATCCAAAATATTTTAAGTGGATATTCAAAGGATAGATGGATGATTGGGGCTTTATGTCCTGTATTTATGCACTTGGTAGGCGAATTAGGACAGGAGGACACAGCAATGAGGTGAATAATGAGGATATTCAAAGGCATAACAATCCCAGATGAAATGTTGAATTAGCGGTCCCTGATATATCGGTGGTATTTCTGGGCCATATCCCTATCATTAGGATTTTACGTCGGAAGATTGCCGCTTTTTCTCCTATCTCATCAATCAACCCTTGCAAGCAACATGAGCTTGGTTTAGATGGCGATGTCTTGAAGAATGCTCTTTAGTCTTGACAACTGAAACCAAAATTAAAGTATTTGAAGATCTGTAAGGTCTGCGATTAATGTTTTTAAAAATATAAATTGTGATCGTGAAAGCGAGAATGTCCATTGACTTTACCGAAACTGAAGAAAACTGTGGTATATTCCATCCAATATATTGCTATTCTAAATTATATTTTTAATGCAAAATACCTTTTGCTTGCCAAAAATATTGAAAACAATGGAATTGTGGTGTTTGGAACTGTGTAAGTTTAATCCTTTCCTCTGGAAGTTAATTTTGGGTTGAAATCATAGCACAAAGGTCTGTTTCTCACCTTCCGTCCATCTTCCCCTGGCTTCTGGTGATTTCAGCTGATTTCGAATTTGTGGTTTTGTTTCGAATTCTGCAATAATTCAGCAAAAAAGAAAACAATTGATTCTCAAAAATAGATTTAGGCCTAACTTAAAGCCTTTCTGGTCATTTATTCTGAAACTAACTACATGTTTGGTTTTAATTGGAGTCATGCAAAGAGTGCTTTGATGAAAAATAGAAATGTACCAAATACGTAAGCAATGTATAACAATAAAGGAGACTTGTCTGTTTATGCTGAATACACTTGAGGACAAAATTATTAGCCCCCCTCTGGGTACCCCCTGTAATTTCATTTTTCTCCGAATGAGGCATCACAGACCAAACATATTTTTACCTAAACTGTATTTCTATGGTATTTCTATTAGGAAAGGTCAATTCTTTCAAAAATGTTAAAACTAATCGAGATAATTAACTAAAACCAAAATTTGCCTGGAAAAAAATATTAGCCCTCGGATGCTTACCCTCTCCGGGTGCAACTGTCTGCTTCTAAATGCTTTTTGGTTGGGTATCATATTTTGTGTTTAGACCCTGCCAAAATAGTCTCAGAAGATTTTACAGGACCTTTTCATATCCACAGAATGTTCTGCATTCAGTGAGGAGCCCATCAGCCACAGAGTGGTGCCCTGTGATTTTCAATAGAATGTACAACTGGTGTGGTTCAGCAAACTACGTGCCAAGGTTGTCACAAGACATGTCAGAACAGTCTTAAAAGGTTTTATTGGTGCTCAAGGAACATAGAATCAAAAAAATATATATATTTCATCAAATATTTTGCAATTAACCAGAAGGATTCACTCAGAGGAGCAGTTAGGCCTATTAAATTTATAATAACCAAAGATTTTCTTGTGTTTTTCCATTGGACAATAACTAAATACGTCCAATACAAGTTTTCATTTAGTCTAAGAAGCGGAATCTTTATACTTTTTGAAAAAAGTGTGTTTTTGCATGTGGTCATGGTGTGTACCAGGAGACCAATAATTTTGGGGCACCGTCAATGAATTTCAAGGCAGATAGGACACTAAATCCTGTGTCTGAGATGAGTTGACAGCTTTATTTGATAACCTTCAGTGTTAAAAAGCATTTAAAAGCAGGCTTGTGCCACCTGAAGATGGTAAGCATCCGAGGGCTAATAATTTTGTCCCAGGCAAATTTTGGTTTTAGTTAATTATCTCGATTAATTTTGACAATTTTGAAAGAATTGACCTTTTCCCCATAGAAATACCACAGAAATACATTTTAGGTAAAAATATGGTTGGTCTTTGATGCCTCAATTCAGAGAAATATGGAATACAGGGGGTACCCTGAGCCAGAGGGGGGCTAATAATTTTGTCCTCAAGTGTATGCTGTCAAATAATACTGACCTGCAATTCTCAGCCACTGGATATTTTATGGACCCTGAACAAAACATTTTCCACCGATGTATTTTCACAAAATATAGCTTCGCTCCATCTCTTGTAGTATGACGGAGTCTTCAGAATCCTTCCAAAAACTGAAAAGGCATTGATATGACATTAATCCACTGAATAGGCCTATCTTGCATAATTGGGACATTAAATTTTTAAATACTAATACAGTCATTAACATGGATCTATTATAATTATAATACTGTGTATAATAGATCAGAAGTTTATAAACTGCACCAAATTAAAAACGCAAACTATTCCCAGGCTTTATTTTTCTAGATATGCTTCATATGGGCTGTTGAGTGTCTGCGTCAGTGTCATCAGTGTCTAAGTACTCAGGTGCATGAAATCACTCAAGTGTGACCATTTTTCGTTTGTCTTCGGCAAAGTTTGTCACATTGGTATGGTGAGTGGGCAGGGTAATAGGCGCCCCGTAGGGCAAATCTAATGATTTCATGTTAAAGCTTGTAAAAATGATTCAAAAGGCCACACAATTCACTTAATTTACTGCCACATGACTTGTTACAAAAATTGTGTTTTGAAAAGTCAGGTGAAAGTTTTCCACACACAATGATATTCCAACGGAACGATGCAACTACGGAAACAAGTCCGCAAACAGCCCAGACAATAGCTGCGGATGAAAAAGGCTTAGGATCTAACAGAAAGGCTTCTTCACAAAACCTGTGTATCAACTGCAGGGTTATCATCAGCACTTTTTATGCCCTCCTTATGCTATTCTCACAAACACACATCTGCCTCCGTAAGAAAAGCACAACCCTGTCAGCGAGCCTCGGCGGTCCGGCGTCGGCCCGCGTAGGTCAGATGTCAGCAGCATCGGACCGGCTTTTGGCCGACGTTGGGCCGCCGAGGCATGCTGATAGGGAAAGACGGTACACATGGTTCTGCTGTTTGTCCTGCGACTGCTATACAGGTTGTTAGAGGTCATTTGATAGACCCTAAGCCTATTTCATTCTGTTGCATGTGTTTAGGCCATTCCTTGACCTTTTTCCGTAGTTGAAGAGTTTTACTGCAATATCATTGTGTGTGTCTGACCTGACTTCTCAAACAACAAAATTTTAACAAGTGCACCATCAGAAGCAAATTGTGTGGTCTTTTGTATCATTTTCTTCATGCTTTCACATTGAATCAATAGATTTGCTCTATCAAGTGCCTAATACCCCGGTACACTGACCATAACCCAATGTGATAAACCTTGCGGCAGATGCAGATGAAAAGGTCAGAATTGAACAATTTTATGGAACGGGGTCCTTAGACACCTGATAACAACAGCCCACCTGAATGATATATATTCAGAAAAATACAGCCCTGGAAATAGTTTTGTGTTTTTAATTTGGTTCAGTTTATGGTGCATTTCAACAGAATAAGCCAACATTTTCATGGTTTACCTATGACCTTGGTTTCTCCGCCACACACCCTGACCTCTGGCTTTCTAGTGTGTTGACAATGAATTCACCTGCAATCAAAATAGTCACCCACAACTAAATTTTGACTCGAACAATAACATAATAATAATAATTGTAAATTATATCATGTACTATGAAAATAAAACAGTCACTTGCAAATGTCTTGGGGGGGGGGGACATTGTATTATATTTTTGGGAGTCTTTCCTTCGACCATTTTAGCAAAATAATTAGGGGGCGACCATTTAATATCAAGGGGGGCTTGGAGTTTTTTAAAATAAATAATTTCTTGCTCATGAAATGAATAAATTCTTTTTGGCTAGTGTTAATATTTAATTTCTGGTAGGGGACTTCTGTGAAAACTAAACAAACAAATGGCTATTGTTCCATCACACTTGGCTCACTTTCTAGATTGCTGTGAAAACTAAACAAACAAATGGCTATCGGTCCATCACACTTGGCTCACTTGCTGGCTGAGCGGCCAATAATTTCAAGTAACATCAAATGTGTTATAAATTAAAGTTTCAAAGGTTGGCAAAATTCTTATTATGTTGTCTTATAGGCCTATTTGTAAATATTTATTTTACACATTAGGCCTATACATGTTCATACATTAAGTAGCACAAGGAAAAATTTACCTTAAATCGATAGAAATCAGTGAACTGCAAATATATAGGCCTAGAGAATGAATAATTACCAAAGGACTGAGTATATCTAACATGTGTAAACTATTTCTCTCTTTGCATGATGAATGATGACATATTTACATGTTGTATTTCCCACTTATGATCTAATGCTAGTCCTGATGCCAACCTGAATAGTACACTTGATGACCCCTTACTCAGTGGTAGCATTGTATTAATTATTGGCAATTTATTGCATGCATGCTGATGGCAACTTAAAGGGCTCAGTTAAATAGGCCTAGTCATTCACATGTCCTGGCAGAATGAAAGCAAGTTAATTTATCCAAGAGTTCTACGGGAAATAGCCTATAGCTATCTTTAGATCTACAGACTACAGTATACACTGTACATTGAGTTTTCTTACCATTACTGGCATTAGCATTGAATCAGTGCATGGCTGCATGCACACTGCACACGGGCAGTTTATGGGCAGTTATGTCATTCCCTTTGGGGTTTGCAGTGCCCAGCATCTGCCTTGACAGTTGTTCTTACTTCCTACATGTTTTCCTGAAGTTGGTATCACCTCCAGTAGGCTCTGCATTGCAAAACAAGCCCAGCAACTGCAGCGTCAGTCCTCCCCTGCCTGGGCCAGTGGCTCTGGCCATTGTTGTAAACATTAGGTCATGTGACTAGCTTGACCTGCAGGCGCGCCCTGGTGGCCACTTTCACCTAGACATCGAAGTGTCGATGTCGAAGTCATGTTGATGTCGAAGTCATATTGATGTTGAAGTAATGTCGATGTCGAAGTAATGTCGATGTCGAAGTAATGTCGATGTCGAAGTAATGTCGATGTCGAAGTAATGTCGATCTTGAAGTCGTGTCGATCTTGAAGTCATGTCGATCTTGAATCACTGTCGAAGTCATGCCGAATTGTTGTCGAATGTATGTCGATGTTGTAGAAGTACAGATTGTGTAGAATTCCCCCTATGGGCCACAGTAGCTGAAGAGCAGCAGCAATTAACATTGTAAGTGCGTGCATGATGGAGCTGGGGGATCAGAGGACATAAATTTAGTCCAAATCATGCTTGGTCATAGTGTACTCACCCAAAAAAACCAATAATTAAACCTCAGACTTAATCATGGATTCTTTTATTGGCTAAAAACTTACTACCAATATAAAATGTCTAGACTTTAGAAAACAAGAACGGCTATTGCACTAATATTTGGTAGAAATAGCTTGAAAATGAAAACTTAGTAATTTTACTTCAACGTAACACATTATGTTATCTAACATTGTTTCCATTAAATAGATCATTTAGGTACGTTTTTGTTGCATTTTATCTAGTTTTACACTGTAAATTACACATTTACTAAGTTTTAGCTACATTATAACATGTCAAATTAGATAACAAAAATGTTAAGTTATTTTGCTACAAAGTAACTAATATCATGGATGTGAACTTATTTGCTACAAATTATGTATATCAGACATTTTTGTTGAAAAATACTTTTCTAAGTTGATTTTTTAACTAAAATTGTCATCGCCGTTTTGGACTTTGATCATCGCCATTTAGGTATTGTCTGTAAATATACAAATAGCCGTTCTGGTTTATCGCCGTTCTGACTGGCAGTCGCATGTTCTATGGGGGTACGATGAAATTTCAATTCCTTAAATAGAAGCCTGGTCTCAAGTAGAAGCCTGTCTCGTTTAGAGGCCGGGGTAGGGCCCACGACAAAATTTTTATTGGTATACCCTTTAAAACAATAAATGACTGTCTCAAACAGACACCTTTCTCGATCGTATATATATACGCCAGGGTAATGATATCCCATTTAAATCAATAAACGCTCAGGCTTTATAGGAGGAAATACGGTATTGAGTTTTTGCAACATGTTTGTCTAAGGGACAGTCCCTATTAGAGCAAAGCACAGACTTGCAACATACCATTTGGTAACCATTAGATATTCGTGGGGGGGGGAGGTTGGAGTGTTCCTCGGCAGGAAATTATTTATTTCAAGGTAACAAATACCATAAGTATTTATTTCTAATGCGGGACGTGCTCAAATATTTGTTTCTTAATCAAACAACACCTTATGAAATACCTCCACTAGAAATAGTTTATTTCAGCACTGCCGGGGAGGGAGTGCCGTACTCGGCTCAGATTTTGGCGGGGATTCTTGTTTGTGAACCCTAACTGGACTCCAAAATGTAAAAATTTGCACCTGACTCGACTCAGTGTTATGACTGTTCAATTCAGAAGTTGTTAATTTTAAAGATAGCAGTTGTGTTATTTGGTCATATATAAATACTTTATGGTTGACTTTTGGAGCTGCACTACTGCTGTTGTTGTCCAATTAAAAACTTTTTTTCGATCAATTGATGCAAAATATTCATAGTAAAGGCTTCCTTCAGTTTAGAACTAGTTAAAGTACCTCTTTGAGTTTAGGGTGGGGGCATTTGCTTCCCTCGTATGTCCAATGTCATATGCCCCTGTAGAGTTGTTCAAGTCTAAATATTTAACTTGTGTCTTTAGATATTATACTTTCTTTGCAGGAAGATACAGTCAGAATGGCAGCGATGGAGACTGTCAAAGTCGCTCCGGGGAAGATGTTAGTGTCCGTGGTGGAGGAGGTGGACGAAATATCAGAGGAAGATGCCAAGCATATCCAGATGTTCTTCGGATGTGCAAAGTGCAAGAAAAGTTTCAGCGATGCAAAGGAAGTCCTGCAACATGTGCACAAGGGAGAATGCCCAGCCACCAAAGTGAGTCATTTTGTATTGTTGAATCAAGCTGGCAGGCAGGTTTGCCAATTTAAAAGTCTGTCTATATTGATAGCTTTCAGTCATATTTAACAAGCTGTAACCTTAGAATTAGCTGTATGCAATAAGTACATAGTACTCCCCTGAAATATTTCAATATCTCGTTTCTTTTTGGGGTTTTTTCAAGGTCGCGAAGGCAAAGGAGACACCTGTAGAAAAAAAGCAACCGAAACAACCGCAACCAAGTCAGTCAACAGGCAGGAAGAGAGGAAGACCCAGAAAGATCATAACAGGTATTCTAACTTATAAGTCTTTTGCCAGTTGCTGTGTTCATTGTGGATGATGTAAGATCACAGTTTCATAATGACACAACCTACAAAAACTTGGACAAGGAAATGGAAAAAAAATTAATGTTTGACTGCTAACTGATGTGAATAACTGTTGAACAAGTTTGCTTTTAAAGAATAATATTGGTATTGGTCAAAAGATGTTGGGCTCGAACCTGACGTAATTCGCTAAGTATCTTTGGTAACTATTCAAATGGTTTTAAATGTCCATGGCAAATGGACAAGCTTAACCAGTAGTTGTAGAATCTAGACCTAACAAAAGTATATATGGCCTCAGACCATTCGGCACTGGCTTAAAAGTTAAATGAATGTGACTACAGCTTACAGGCCAACTTTTGTCTGGGCTGTAGTCCAAATAGTCTCTCTAAATATATATTTATGGACAATGATGGTGATTTCCAGATGAAACCACTCAGTCAAAGAAATCCAAAAGAGATGAAGATGACGTGGATTTCACCCCTCCTGTGCATGAAGTCCCCTCTGGCAGGAGAGCGACTAGAGTGAGCACTGGTGTCAAGAAGAGACAAAGCATCTTGGACATCATTGGAGAAGTCTCAGCTCGTAAAGATGCCAAACTGGATGTACCCCTGAAAGGTAATGTTCATAACCTACATGGACGACCATTGGGCGTATTAAAAAAATATTTCCTTAAGCTTTGTAGACATGATACATTGATACAATTTAAAATGTAGTAATTGACTTTTCCAAATGGTTTACCATTTTCTTCCTGTGTAATTTTTGAGATGAATAATTTTCGAATATATATAGGACGATGTTATGTACCTCTTGAATCTTGATTGAGCTGATGATTGGAGTATTGATAGATGGTCATGTACATTGTATGTGTAATAATGGCTATGAGCCCAATCAACAATTACCAGAGGGCACAATTCACCTTCTATTCTAAAAATATTTCTTTTTATATTTCAGACGAAGATGGTACACCAAAACGAAGAAGAGGGGGAAAACCAAAGGAGAATGTGGATGAAATAGGTCCAACAGAAGAGCCCACGTTTGTGTTGACAATCACTGAAAATGGGCTGGAGACACAGCCGTATATTGCCCCTGAATGGGTGGATGAAGAAAACGAGGCAGGTGCAAATTTGGAGCCTAAAGAAGAAGAGAATGGAGATGCTGAAATTGGCGAGAATGTCGGGGAGACTTACATCATTACTGAAGATGGCAGTGCCTTTGAACCAGGGGAAGTTGAAATAACTGAACCTGCGGAGGGAGTAAGTGAAGGGCACGAAACAGCAGATTTGCAGACTATAGTTTTACATCATGCTGATAATTTCCAAGTACACACTAGTGAAATACAAGATGAGCAGATGGTGTTACAAGCAGTTGAAATGGATGTGGAGCAAGGTGCTACAAACGGTGATTTGGATGTTGAACAGGGTGCTACAAGCTATGTTGAATCAGAGCAAATTAGACTGTTTGAATCGCCTAAAAAAGGAGCTGGAAACGGAGAAATGACTATATCTCTTGTTCATTCGAATGACTCTGGTTCTGTACAAGATGAGGAATTGATTGAAGAATCGAAGGAAAAATTGCAGGAGAGTTTAATCGAGGAACACGAGGAACATGAGGCTGTGGCCGACGATCAAAATGAGGAATTGCTAGAGGTCATAGGAGATGGAGACGATGGGGATGATGATGAATATCAGCCGGAAGAAAATCAAGAAGAAGAAATGGAAGAAGAAGATGAAGAACTGGACGCTGAAATGGCTGCTGATATACCTGCTGATGAAGAAATGGAAGATGATATTGCTGCTGATGGGGAAACGGCAGTTGATATACCAGCTGATGGAGAAGTGGAGGCTGCTACTCCCTCTAATGCTAGTGAGAGGGACATCATGCTCGGAAATCAACTCGCTCGTGCAAGAATCACTAACATGGGAGGTACCCAGGTCATCGAAATCTTCTCTCCTACACCGCAGGAAAAGAAAGCACCGGCAAAAACTGTCCCCAAAGCACCCGCTGAATCAAAAGTGAGAGTGATTGATATTGACCCGAAGAGTCTGGAATTGAAATTAGAAGATATCTCCGAAGAGGATTTCAAAGACAAAAGCATTGTGAAGAATAGTTCCCTACCCAGAAAATACAATCCCGTAGTTGATACTAAGTTTGCTATGGAGAAACGTCACCTAAAATGTCGTTATTGCCCCCAGAGGTTTTTCCTGACCAAAGAAGAGTTAGACATTCATCACAATTGCCACATTAAGGATTCAAAGACAGATTTTCAATTCATGTGCACCGAATGCTCCTATGAGACAAAGTCATGGAATCGATGCTTGGAACATCTCATTTCTCATCCTGATTTAAGGGAGAAGTTAAAAGATATGGATTTTGCACGGAATTTGCTCGGCTGTTATGAATGCCCAGTCTGTGGAAAGAAGTTTGATAAAAAGAATAACATGAAAGGACATTTGGTAAAAGTGCACAAGAAAGCCCCCAAGACTTGTATTTATTGTCAGAGTGTATTTCATGAGGTTGACCACAAGACCTTCCAGAGACACATGGAAAAATGCAAAGGAGAGGTACATCAGTGTCCTCACTGCAAGTACAAGTCGGTTGTGCATGAAAACTTCAGGAAACATCTTAAGATCCATAATGGCACCGGCTTCACCTGCTCAGTCTGTTCCAAAGTATTCCCGACTAGGTCACGTTATAAGACCCATCTGAACACTCACATCCTAAATAGGCCCAAGACCATCTGCGAGCTCTGTGGTCAGGAGTTCAAAACTGAAGACGCAGCTAAGAAGCACATTGTGCGAAATCATGCTGTTGTTACAGAACTGTTTAAATGCTACAAATGCAATTTTATGGCCAAGATGGAAAGCGATCTGAAGAAACATATCGACAGCGTACATTTCAAGAAATTCAAGTGTGAACACTGCGAATATAACACCAACTCAGAAGCAGCAATGGAGCAGCATAAGAACTACCATGCTCCAGGGACGAGGTACGCTTGTTCTTGGGCAAACTGTTTCTACACCGGACCCACCCCAAAGCACTTAACCAACCACATCTGCCAAGTTCACCAACCCTTCAATAAGCACCAATGTCCTGTGTGTCTGAAATGCTACAAGAAAAAGACTCACTTAGCGAGGCATTTGGTCGTTCACACGGGGGACAGACCGTATGTTTGTTTGGACTGTAATGAGTCATTTGCAAGTCATTCAACTTATTACAGACATCGAGCTCGTACAGGCCACGATGCCAAGAGAGAAGGAATCGTCAGCGTGCCTCAGAATATCCACATTCAATACGTCAATCAAGACCAAGACATCCACGAAGAAACTGCTGAAAATACATTACAACAAAACGTGATCTCCATAGAAGGTATAGAAACGACAATTGAACAGGCTGATGATGTGATCTTAGCTGGCGAAGAAGTGGAGTCGGACCAGGTGACATATGTGCTGAAAATAGATGAGAATGGCCAGCAAATAATGATGCCTGCTACAGAGGAAGACTTGGCTGCGCTGAGGGAGTCCCAAGAGGAGCCACAATTAGAAGGGCAGGTGCATCACATAGTTGATGCACAAGTGGAGCTATTGCAAGATGGCACTCAGTTATTACATCAATTAGAGGTGGGAGACTTCCCTGCACAAGAAGGGAATATCATTATAGAAGAGCAAACTGTGACAAATCAATTAGAAGTTCAGGAAGAAAACATACAAGTTCACGAACAGATTCAGATTCAAGAACAAATTCCACAAGCTCAAGAACCAGTTCAAAATCAAGGACAGATTCTAATTCAGCAACAAGTTCAAATTCAAGAACCTGTTCAAAATCAAGAACAATCGCAACAAGTTCAGGAACGAGTTCCAGAACAGCCTTTGCAGCATCCGGGAGAGATTCAGCAAGTCGAATCAATGAATGAGGTTCAGGCAAAGTTAGCCAATCCTCAAAGTAGCAGAGATGCCGTTCAAGGTGAACCTCAAAGTGACCTTCAGACTGACCCCCAAGGTCACGTCATCCTGCAAGAAACTGTTGTCATGGACCCTCAACAAGAACAGCAGTATGTGTACCGAGAAGCAGATGGCAGTATGCACACTGTGGTAGAGGTGGAGACACCTAGTGATAATAATTCCCAACAGTACGCTATTCTTGTTCTTCCTGAAGGACAATCTGCTGGTGCGGAACCCGAAGCTGCCTTGAGCATGTTGCAATTGCAGTCCAGTATGCAGTAATAGCAGACTTATTTCGGCCCAAGTGTATGTAGTACATCTCATAATATTATAGAAGTAACATAGACCTTATTACAAAGGTGTATTGATTTTGAAAATTTAACCAAAGACATTTGCAAATAATGTTTAAAATTCCAAAAAGTTAATATGGCTTTGTAAGTCCCAACTGTTTTACGAAATATCATATGGCGGGCTTTACTTTGAAACAACTTTCAAGACTTTTCATGAATCCATTGTGTGACAATGCATGTTTGAATTTGATTTGATTGTTCAGTAATTTTCTTTTGAATTTAAAAGCCAAAGAGGTCCAAATGTAAGTTACAAGTTAACTTGTAAGTTCAAGTTATTCTGTTGTTGCTTCAAATGTTGTGCCTTATTAATTATTATAGTAAGATATTTAACACAATCATACTTCTTACAACTAATAATATGAAGGATCAATGACTGAAAAGGGAATTCTGTTTTGACTCCTTGTGCCCACGCCTGTGCAAAAGCCTGGCTTTTATTAAAATATACAAAATGTTGCATTGCATGCAATTGCTGTAAAAGTACATGATAAAAGTTGTAAATATAATATTTAATATATTTTGTACATTGAGTAACAAAATACTTTCATGTAATATACAAATTTAAGTCAGTTATTTTTCACTCGCTATAAGTGCATGAGACTTGAACATGTAATAAATACTGTATTTCTGGTCATACTGGAATATTTCTATACATTTAATGCTTTTGTAAATTTGTATATTTCAACATTTTATGAATTAATAAGTCTTGTCAAAATTGTTTGTAAAACATGGAAAAGACATCAGATGGTCTCTTCATTTTCATAAAAGTTAATATCACAGTTTTAAATATCACAATGCTTTCAGGTCAAAGTCTATAAGATTAATTTGCAAGGTTGACAAGTGACTACTTTGTGCATGAGTGCATTCAATGGTTAATGCAAAATTTAATACTGTTTGATACTATGATGCAGTATCCTGGATGTGTTAATTAACTGTGGAGTCGTTTTTATGCGGACACTGTGTCCACAATTTCATTCATCTTTTGCTTGTTGAAAGGATTGCAAGGCGGAACGGTGGTGACCATTTTGGACATCTGGGAATCTCTCTTGTGTTCGCTTTGTGAGGCTTCGCCTGGCATCTCTCTGGAAAAGGAAAGCCGATAGAAAAAGTTAAAACTTGTGAAAATGTAAGTTAATTAGAGCGTTGATTGTGATGTGGATCTTTTGATGGCAACATTTTTCTGAAATTGTAATCAAAGATTTCTTCGTTTTGGTTTTTAAGCTGGTGCTTTTCTTGTATTTTTTGCTGTTTTTTTTGGTGCTTATTTCTCTGACTTGGAGGTCTATTGGATAATGTTATGTGGAAATGAGTAGGGGTCCTATATATAAAGTTATAGTCCCTCACCTGTGAGTCAACATGGTTGAAGTTTGCAGATCCACTGAGGAAGGTGCAGTGTTGCTTCGGTACAGAGTGCATCCAGTATAGCCAGGAATATGCTGACGTCTGGAAAAACAAGTGTTCAAGAAAACTGAATGAATTAGCTTCTTTTTTTGCAACTAAATGAAAATTTAATGCTTGAAATTCCATAAAGTCTTTGAAATGATTGCTGAATTTTGTTTGGCATGCTGCTAACTCAAAGAAGTGGCATTGCTCATAAAGTGGATTCTTAGGCATATGAAATACCAAATCGGTTCCAAAAAAGAAATTCTAGAAAATGTTCAGTTTACCTGGCAGTCTCTGTTGGCCATGGTATGGGATTTCTCTTGACAGTTAGTGGTTGGAATCTCTCCTTTCTGTTATCCTTCTCTTCCAAATTCACTGCTCCAATTTGTCCTCTGTAATTGAATAGAATTGTGGTTAAGTTCTTTAAAATTACAATACTTAACATTGTTTAATACAATGCTAGATTAGAATATATGGCATTCTTACCCATACAAAGGAATCTGCTGTGCCCTTGGAGGCGAGCTGCAGCTGAATACAAAAGCGAAATTAATGAGAGAAAATTAAACAAGGTTGAATTTAATTATTTAATTAACTTTATAATGCAGTTAATTAAACTTACAAAACTATGTCCATTGGACCATCCTTGTAGTAACCTTGACGAGTCTGGACTCTATCCCATGCAGTGGCGTCTGCCTGTAAATTGTTTTAGAGCTTATTACAACAATTTCTACTGCTTTGCAATGTCCTCAATTTTGTACTTTGAGATTAAGTTGGAGCTTGGTATAATGTGAAAGTTGTGTTAGTTATGGATAGTGCAGCCTCCCTCACCAGCAAGAACCCATGTTTTGGCTTATCTTTCTTGAATCTCGATTTATATAGCGGCATAGTAGACACTTATGCTGATTCAAGGAACAGAAACTTTAAAGTATTATCCAAGTGACATCCAATTGGCAGTCAGGTCAATAATTTTTGGATGTTGCTTGTTTATTAAGTCCGTGTACAGTCAAGTTTTTTACCTGGATGTTTAGCACTATGCACAATACAATGCTCACCTGCCAGTGTTGAGCAGAAGGCTCATATCTCTTCAGTTTTGGACTAGAATGTTGGGAAATCATGTCTGCTCTTTCTTCTAAGGTTGTGGTTGGTGGCCACTTCTTTGGTGCAAGCATGCTGTCCCAGGGAACATGCTCATATGATCTGGAAAAAAGTATTCATGGTATAAACAAAGAAATATTGTATGTTTCAGAAAATCCTCTGAAAGAAAGAGGACACTATATATATGCTGATGAAATAGCAGCTCATTGAACAACAATAACAGGAAGGAAAAGGGCATCTTTCACCAAAGAATTTGGTTTGATTTGAACAAACGTTGATCACCTTTGAGTGGATGACGTGTACATAAATCTGTGAGCAAGCTTGTCTCTGAGGCGCACTGCTTCGTCGGCTGGGGTTTTTGGTGGCTGAAATGAAATTTGATTTTTTTTTTAAATATTAAATGAATTAAGTTGTGCCTCCTTAATTTTTGCAATCCCTTCCTAATTTTAGAATATGGTTATATTTTTGAATACTGGTCTTAGTTTATTTTCTATTTACCTGTCTTGGATCCTGTTTGCTTGTCCAACCTGCAAGAGAAATGATATATGTAGTTAAGCATTTCAGATTGTCCTGACAATTTTTTTCTGCAATATTCTATTGCTCGACTGTACACCTCTTACTAAAATTCACACGATCTACTCACCACCAAGACTAGCTCTCAAAGACGAGTCAATAACTCTTCGGCCATTCCATGAGTAAGGTGTTCCAATATCTCTTTCAGTAAGTCTTTGGGTTTCAGGAGGTGCTGTTGTCACTTGATATCGGATGGAATTAATTGCCTGAGGAGTTGAGCACTGAGGTGTATGATTTAGAGGAACCAGAGATATAATTTTATCATGGCCTGTTTTCCGGTCCACATCACCTGCAATTGAGACAAATCCTGACACTGGGTCAACTATGTTGTCACAGCTTCTAAACGGAGCTGGTGCTCTGTAATTTCCCTCATCATCGTATTTTCTAAATGCAATGTCATTTACATTCTTAACGTCTCTGAACGAATCAACATCTCTCCGACCCGATAAGCTCGGGAACTTCATTTGTCTTGATCTCCATTGCTCCTTTATTTGTTGCAAATCTGTCCCTCTGGCATTAGCATCTGACATCAATATAGTTGAGAAGGGAGGTCTTGGTTTGCTCAGGGAGTCTGATAAGACGGGTGTTGCCACTGCAACTCCTGCCATCTTCCTTAAATGGTGATATTATCCACTGAGAAACTTGTCACTTATCTTTTGCCGCTGCAGGCACCTGCAACTCAACCCCTGGCGCCACCTACGTGTCAACTAACGGGTTGCCATTGGAAACGGCCGACATTTTCCTTATATGGAAAGAGCCGCCAGGGCTCGGAAACGCCGAGCAAAATAAAATGTGTCTTTACTGCATACCACCACACTGTTAGTACAGTTCTTGGACTAAGAGCATAGGAATTCTATCTGTTCGTGCCAAAATAGTTTGTTAAAAATATATTTGCATAAATTGTGTGACGGATGTTGTAAGCGGAAGTTGTTGACTGCTTTCGGCTAACGTGAAAAATGGCGACGAAACGTCGGCAGCAAACTAATGCTGGGGAAAATGGGCGCTCTAAACAAAGTTTACAGGGCTCTAGTAAGCACAAAACTTTCCGAAAGAGAGAAAAAGAGAACGGACACACTAGTCATGGCAGTTACAAGAAGTCACAGGAAGGCAGCGTGGCATACTTGATACTTGTTGGAGCGATCGGTGAGTTGTCATATTCAGCGTCTCCAGCAACTTGCAGGCAACTGCAGGATCAGCTGCTGTCAAGTTGCAAAATGTGCTTGTAACACCTCAATTTAACGAGTACGCGTATTAAAAACTTGCAAGCATGTTCTTATTGTCTTATTCTTTCCATTTCCAGCTCTGTTGTGTGCTGTCCTACACAGGTAAGCCCAAACTCATTCTAAGTTTGATCAAACTCTGATGCCAGTCCTGCAGCTGCAGTCTCTGCCAGCTGCAGTTCTGCAGTGATGGAGGTACTGCAGTTCTGCTGGGTCTTCAGAATACTTGCATGGCTGTGGCCAATCAATATATGGGAGCAGACATCGATCAGCTGACTCACTGGTTACCACCATGTGTTGCCACAGGCCTTCTTCAATTTAC